>JAAGVU020000001.1:5678587-5690202 GCA_011763525.2 Mormyrus iriodes
TACAGGTCTGTATGGTCCATTCATACTATGCTGTATAGGCCTGTATGGTGCATTAATGCTATGCTGTATAGGGCTAAATATATAAATCTTACTCCCAGATCGCTCTTCCACTGGTGCCGCATCTGGAAGTTTTCAGCTGCTGTCGCCAGCTCCTGAAACGGGGAAAAAAAAACACACGGGTCGTTATTCATAAAGGTTTCACACACGCTACTCAGGATTACTGCTTTTGAGGAGCACTAAATTATGACCTGGGTGAAGCCAGCGAGTCGCAAGGCTTTCATTAAATAATTACCACCGCGTAAACCAAGTCTGCTCCAGCTGAAATAAAATTGGGACAACTGTCATTAAGGGTTTGATCGATGGACGCTACAGGAAATACTTAAGAAAACAGTAACAATATAGGCCTCCACTCATTACGCTAGCTAATTTGTTTGGCAAAATCAGGATCGAAAAGAAATGCATAACGGATTATTTGCGTTGTTAGGCACCACAAGAAAGAACTTGGTATATTTCTAAGTGCAGGTGTATTTAGGAGTGGGAAGAAACAAGAATGCAGGTACAACGCCATATTATACCAGGGTAATTACTGTATTTCAAGTACCAGGACCCTGAATCTCAGTCATATGTTTCAGCCCGCGGCAAGCAGTGTCAGGCTCCCTCGGGACCGAGGGCAGGGAGGTGTGCCGAAAGGGGCTGAAAATGAACCGTGTTCACATCCTCATTTTCCCCCTTGCCTCCCCACAGACCCACTTTAATAACTCAGTTAATACCATTATAGTAGGGAATGTCCTTTGTCTGGCTGATGAAGAAATCTTACCCAAATTTCCCCCAGGAAAAACGTTACGACCCAATTTCATCTTTGCGTGACTAAATTGCATCATCATCATCATTATTATTATTATTATTATTTTCATATGGCCACTAAAACAAATAGCACAGGTATGGCCATTTATCAGACTTGTGCATGTCCTGTTTTGACAAATGTGTCACAGTAAAGAGCAAATAAATGAATTAACGCTATTACAGCCACTACAGTAGAATGAGTGTCAGTGCAGAAGCCTAATAAAATGATTTGCTGTGTTTGCCTGCTCCGTGAAGTGTCAAATTAAACAGGGCCACAATGTCTCTATAATTATCAGCACAGCACTGGCATCGTATCAATATCCTAAATAATAAGGAGCAGATGACTAACAATCTACTGCCAGCCCCTAACAAAGCAGCAGCCCCCGTCCTGAGAGCTCATCTATGGCGTGGCTCATTTATTTACGTGCACGATTTAATATGCGGTAACGATCTAGGGTCTAAATTGGCGTGTCAAGGGCTATTTGGCTTTCTTACAAATCAGAGAGAAACACTAGACAGCAAAACATTTCTGAATCCCAGATCGACAGAGGCAATAAGAGTACAGCCCAACTCTGAGACCATTGCGCTGATGTCACCGTTCTGCCCTGGGGGCCTGGGGTGGGGGGGGGGTGACTTATCTTGTATCTCCAAGTACTGTCTCACAGGAGGTAGAACAAGGCCATGATCAACTATCCACACAGCACATATTTTTAGATATAATACATTGCTGCCAACCACCACTAAACCCCCCCCCCACCAATATCTGAGAAAGGAACCATTGACAGGGAAGGAAAAAAATTGTAGAAATAAAGGAATTTGGAAATCTGCCCCCCCAGTTATAATTCCAAAGGCCCATGATGCAATGGTCTCTCTGCTCCACCCCAAGCACCTTCACCACTACCAGGTGAAACCAGTACAGGACGGACTATACTAAGTCTGCAGACTGGAATGAAAATGAAATATTTTTGTTTGTCATTTGTACAAGTACAGGTACCTTGGAATGTGTTTTTTTCCCTTACATATCCCATCTTGCTTTCCTTTTTTAAGACATTGTTTCTCAACCCAGTACTCGGGACCCCCAGACAATCCATGTTTTTGCTCCCTCCCTACCTGAGGACTGGGATGAGAAACACTGTTTAAAGACATACACACAGATACACACACACACACACAAATAGATGAAAGTGAAGTCTGGGGTCTGAGCACAGGGTTAGCTTTCCAGCATTTTTCAAGGGTCAAGGACCTTGCTCAAGAGTCTAACAGAGACGTGCCTACTCTGCTGAGCAACAGGATTCGAACTGGCAACCTTCTGATCACAGACACCTAACCTGCTGAGCCACATACCACATGGCCCCAAACCTTTGGAGGACACCAAGTGTAGTGCTAGTGGTGACTACGTCCAGTTCCAGAATGACCCGGAAGGCAAAGGTGACAAACAGTCACCTTAATGTTCCTTGTCTTCCATCAATGCCATGGAGTGTTTCTCAACACCAAGAACACAAAGATCTTACTTGTCGTCATGGCAATATTCGTCTTTGTTAACTTGCCTCCCAAGACCTTATTTGGCGAGGATGCAACCGATGTATCCTTGATATTTGGGGCAGGGCTAGAACAACATCCAGGGATTTTTACTGTCCTCTGTACTTCTGTTCTTAGTAATAGAACTGGTCTTTGGCAATGGAAAATGGCATAAAACAGGTACATGGGAGCACAAGTCCGGTGAAGTACGCATATTAAGAAACACCCATCGAGTCTGCTTAGTGGCTGAAAATGGGACCAAGCCACACTTCGTCCACCAGTGACAATGTCCTTCCACTGCACACAAGGAGTCTGACTGGCTACCAGTGTCTCCAGCTGCAGCTCTCCAAAGCACCACAGCACCAAAAATACAGCACCCTCCAAGTGCCCCGCACTCTCCTGGTCAGCTCCAGCGTCACAGAACCCAGTCAACACTATTGTGCGATGCCTCTGATACAGGTTCATATCCATAAGATGTGAAGTATTCATTCACAGATTTTTTTTTAAATACAGCAGAACACATTATTCCACTTCATATCTGGTTGTTTCTACCCTTACCAGTTCCTGTACTTGATCTGTGGGATGAAAGACCCTGCATAAAGGGTAACTAATTTGGGCACAATGACTGTTCTGGTTACATTTATGTCTGAAGTATCTAAAGGTCATGTCCAAGCAAGAGCAACACCAAAGCCCCACTCCCACCCCCACCTTGGCACTATGAAATCCGGATGCATAAAGCAATGTTTCACACTCCTGTTCTGTGGCTGTTTCCTTTGCGAAAGCTGAGCTTGTTAGCAGCACACAACCCCTCAGACAAAGTGTGCCTGTAACATTTCCATTCTGAAAGACCTCATGGCCTCAAGCTCTGTTAAAAAAAAAAGAAAACTGTTCTGAATTAAGAGAATTATGTAATATTGGATTTTGTACAATAGCACCCCAGCATTAGCTCCTCGAGGGAACAGGGGCAGGGAAGCTGATGTAAAGAGCACCAAAGAATAAGGCCATTAACACTGGCAATCCTCACCATTGCAATGAGGGCAAAATCATCATATAATTATGACAAAGACACTATATAATTAATACAGTTACAATCAAATATGTTCAAAGACACTGCCTGAACCAGGAGCAATGCAATCGATTAACGCAAACGAATTGTGGGTTTTCTGTATGCATCAACATGCACATGCATATAACATAATAGATAAATAAAATAAAATAAAACTAACATATGTAGAAAAATTACTCCATCCACTGCTCAGGTATAAAGCTTCTCTACTAGAGGAAAACTACATGTTACAGAGTTTACCGTCAAGCAACAGCATCAAGACGGAATTAATAATAGGATGATTCGAGGACCTGCATTTAGGTAGCCACACTGGACAGCCCAGGGCCGAGTAACGTTGGATCATTATAACCCTAACACACCGAAAGGTCATAAGCCTCAGGTTACTGCTATATACAACAGCAACAACCGTGTAAAAACTCTTCACTCCACCCAACGGCACATTAATATGTTGTAAGATATAGTACCAATTTCTTCCTCCAGAAAATGTTATTATAGGCATCTGTGATTCCTGCACTAAGACAAGCCCGCTTTGTATAAGAAGTGTGATGTTGCCATAACAACCTCTTTAGTTGTGATGTATTAAAGCCATAAAAAAAAAAATTGTAATCTGCGGAGTGGAATCGCATATCCTTGCCTGAGCATGGGCGCCCTGGCTCTCATCAAAGGCATCAAACTAATTAAATTGGCGGACTTTGATGGGCCCAGAGTAGGTGCGTTGGAAGTGTGGCGCAGGTGTTTCGATTTGTTAATTTCCGTATTGCTTACTACACTGGGACGGCACATTTCTACAGAATCTTACTCAAACACTCAGCGGGAGAAAAAAAAAAAACGAGCAAACTTTTTCACCACAAACTCACATTGATTTACACGATAAACAGGCCCCACTCAGGGTCCAGAAGCGGCCGGCATCTCTCAAGCAGGCCCCTTGTTCATTTACGGGTGCGAGATCTACATGCTTAACATTATGTACAGATTGTTGGACCCGTTATTTTGGCAGGGCTGCCTGACAGAATCAGCTGAAAGGCACCTGTAGTTATGCCCGGTCAAAAATAGCGCCTGGGACCTGTGAGCAGGTAACACTAGTACATTTTCACCAGACTGCGAGCTACACTCAACACATCAACAGCCAGGATCGGCTTCCTAATTACCATCATGTGGATCTCTCCGAGCAGGTCACGTGACAAGTGGAAGGGAAAGGAGCGCTTGCTTTGGTGCTGGGGCAGGATTATACCAAAATAAGGAGAAAAAAAAAACATTCAATGAAAGGCAGGCAGAAACAGGCATTAGGGTGTGAGCAGAATTACTGCGGATGAGAGAAAAAATCTCCATATTTTATAAAGGAAGGGAATCAATGAACAAGAGAATCGAACGGGTGCGATTCCGGTAACCCAACCCCATGCCCACAATCCCCACCTGTCACACGCATTTCATTTAAATTTAAATGTGCATTAATATTTGTGTATAATCTTACTGATATATATTTATTTTGTGAGAATACATATCTATCTAGATAAGCCCACTGTCAATCATAGTAAATGCTTTTCTCTTGTTTTTAAATTCATTGAGGTACTATATAATATACATTGATGGATGAAGGGATCACATCAGCATAAATTGTGCAGGACTTGTTGAATTGACTCACATCCACCACAATCTGTATATGAATCAGCTCTTTCTTCTTCTCACCTAAATTAAAGGTGTTGCAAATCCTCCTCAAAACCAAACCTGAACATCAAAGAAATTTCTCATGCTCAACCTGGAAAGCCCATGTCCCAGTTTCTAAATTAAAACAACCAGAATCAAGAGAGGTCAAGTTTTATATTAAGACATCCATCTTAACTTAACAATTAACAATAATACGCTTTTGCTTAAGTAACGGTGGCCTTTTTTTTGCCAGAACGTTGTTTACATTTCAGAGCACATAATTTTGCTGAAATCGATCGTCTACCAAACAGGATGGGGTCATCAGGGCTTTTCTTGCTTTTAATTTTATTTCATTTATGAAGAAAAACAAAACTACAGGCAGCGATACTTAGAAATCATTAAGAACAAACACGTTCAGATAAGCCCAATTCAGCCAATCTGTTTAATGTGCTCCTTAAAATCTTCCAGGGGGGTAAATAATGTATAAAAAAAAAGATATTTCTAAAAGGTGGGGGCTGCCAGCCACTAGCTCATTGACTTAAGGCTGCCGAAACTCATTGATTTTTTTGTTCCATTTACTGCTGAAGTTCATAAATTATTTACTGGACATGTCAACGTGAGGATGAAGACATTTCAGCTTCTCCAAGAGCCATGCTCATTGTACAGAAAACTATGCAGATTAGGATGATGCTTGTCTGGGAGGGGGTGGATCAAGATCTGCTTTTAATCCATTTCATGCATATATCTGGCATGCTAAATACGGACAAGCAACACAATAACCCCCCCCCCCCCCATGAATATGTCTACCCAGTGGCTCTTCACTCCACTTCACAGACCATATTGAAAAAACACACAGCATCCACAATGCAGCTCAACAGCCGGACATCTGCATGACACAGAGGGCTGGTGTTGTCTTAACCTACCAATAAGCTTACTATTAGCCAGATGTTACCACACCTTGCTTCAAGAACTCGTACAGATTAGCGTCAGGTTATGAGTCCATGTCCTTAGTCACTACTCTAACTATCTGACAGTGAGAGTGAGACTCCCTTCGGACAGGACAGCCGGCACACTGACACTGGGATGAAAGGAAAGATCTGGGTATTCATTTTGGGAGACTGGTTTTCAGAAGCAAGAGAGAAACTACAATCGATTACGTCTGATGATCAGGAAAGAGAAAATCGGTGAACTGAATATCCATGCTTGTGTCACCTGACTTCTCTCCACACCGACCCCGTCTCAGCACTACTAATCCTGGCCAGCATCTCCATGCCAGCCAAAAACCTGTCAAACCGCGCACATGGCATTAGAACTGAGAAATGAAGCTTAATTCTGGGAGGCAGACCTCCAGATCTGACTATAAGTAACTCATCAGTGTGTGCTCAGCATCTACAACTTCCATAGTTCTCTGTTCTCATTTACTTCAAGAGGAACCCTAAAAAAATACATTAAACACTTAATTTGCACAGTATCCCAATCCGAACGGCAGCTTGCCTTTGGAGTTAAAAGCTTCCTGGCTTGAAGAGCTTGTCTCTTTACTCCCTATGTACATCCCCAGAAAGATACGAAAACAAGACATTGTTTGTGGTATATATGCAGTCACTGGGCAGGTTTTGGCTTCTACAAAAGCACTCTGCCCCCACTCAGGTTGTAAATAATGGGAACATTCCTGGGTTCCTCAAAACATTTGAGTGCTTAATGAGCTTTTACAGGAATGAACGGGCAGCATAATTATGCGGTCATTCCTCCAGAAACCTGCACCCAACTGAGTTCTGGGAATCTCAATTTCGCAATGATACAAAGGAAGAACCAAGTGTATCATCAAACCATGGGACAGAAGTATTGGACACAAATAGAGTTTGGACCTATTAACTAAATCATAGGAAGCTGAGCCATTATTCGACAAAAGGACAATTACAGAATGAAACAGACATTAACTGTATTTCATGCATTTGATAAAACCCTTGAACATGAAAGGATACTATTGATCGGCTGGATGCATTTCATAACACGCAAAGTGGTTTGGAAAAAAGGAACATTTTCAAACGTGTTTGTGCAAGTTTGACCAAAGTTTACATGTTTAAAACGCCTTATAACTTAGGTTAGGCCTAACTAAAGTATTTCTGATAAATTGTTAATGCATAATCAGCATGAACAATTAGCTAGAGCATGCATAATTAGCAGCATGGCATGCATAATTCGCATGCATAATTAGGTACACTCCTAATTCTAATTCAGCTGCACTGATACATTTTTGCTTCAAAGCAAATTAAAATCACGTGACATCCTAACAACACTAAAAATCGGATGTTTTATTGGCGTGATAATCCAGCCATGAGGAATCATACTTGGTCTGTGAAATAAAATTTGACTGTAATCCGACTTTAAGTGAAACTCTCACGTTTCATGAGATTTTTCACCACTGAGTAAATGTTACCGGCGTTGCAGGCAATACGGATATTTACAGTATCGTCAGGCAATTAACAGGAGCGTAATAACTCTGAAAACTCCTGGAACACATCTGGTACATTAACCATGAGCATCGGTCTGAGACTGCACACACAACGGTGAAATCACTCACTTACGTCCAACTTAAGATCAGTTTGTGGACTTAAACATTAAAAAGCGTAGGAAGGACGTTATATCTTGGCAGAAAATATTGTCAGAATTGCATATGAGTAGCTTCTTGTCTAGTTCCCACCGTTCTGAAGCATCCCAGCAAATTAAAGAGGCTCTTTACCTACGTGTTGATGGCTTCGTCACCATTGGGGGCATAAAACTAATTATGTACCCTATTTATTGCGAGGGGCTGTACAATGCTTACCAAGTAATGTTAGCGTCAATCTTACCCTAAAGTACCGGCGGCATTCCTAGCGGCGCCCAGCCCGTGATTTCATTCGCTGCTCACTTCATTGAAATTAACATGTCAACGAGCCCATTTATTAATTTTTCCTTTTACCTTCCCCCAAAGCGAACCTCCAAGAAAATCATTATTTCACCCTGGCTATTTTTTAATTTTTAAGCTCTTGGTTACACCGCATAATTCCACCGACTCACCCCCGTTTATTGCTCTCCGCCCCCTCAGAGCTATTTTTTAAGAAGTGATTTTTAATTTATTTTTTTTGTCGCCTCTAAATTCAACAGCAGACTTGGACGGCTGCGTGTGTGAAATCTGCCTAATTTAATACAGTGGGACGCGGCGATCGATCGGCCGCCAGTCAGCGGCAGACGGAGGCGGCGCCGCCGGCGATCCTCCCCGGAAAGAGCGTTCCGGTGGCCGGCGGCTGCCACCGCCTCGCCCGCGGCGCCTTCCACAAACCCCACGCACCCCTTATGCAAAAGCGACTCCTGAAAATTTCATGACATCCATATTTGAGAAGATGCTGCAGTTGACATCCACTGTTTCTGCGACATAATTGTCCCTGTAAGGGGGGGGGGGGGCATTAATATAATTGATTGAATCTCGCCCTGGTTCTTGCACTAAGAACCCCTGAATAAAGCTGTAATTTCCACATCAGTCTAGCGAGCCACCCCGGCTGCCTGATGAAGTGAGGGCTACACTCATCCATAATCGTTTATTTTTTTCCTATTTTCTGGCAAGTTGTACTTGTGCCCCATGGCGGTCTACATGCACATTATCGGCATCAGCTCACAGTGACCGTCTTTACTGCTGTTTCCAACGAAAGCGACTTACTGTTTTACCAGCGTCTACAGATACATGCGCTACAATGTATCAGTGCCTATTTGACAGACTGCTCAAGGCTACCATAATAGCCGCCTTACTGTTAATCACCACCTTTTTAATGAATGCACAGCTTTATATGCTATGGTAGCAAACTAACAGGCTTGACGTGGAAGCCAGTAACATTTGGTAAGCTTCTCAGTGGCGCAGAGATTATTCCCATTTTGTTAGCCAAAGCTTCAGCTAAAAAACATTGTGTAACTGCTTTAGTCATTCATCTCGGTTTATATAGTGTTTTATGTTTGTCGAAATTAGGCGTAGTAAATCAATGCTAGGTTCATGTATACGAGCTTCTGAAATAATTATATTCATTTAAACTTTGTTGTTAATTTATTAGCTGGATGGAGTTTAAACATTAACAAGCTCGGCACAGTAAAGAATACGCGACATATTTATTGTGCTGACAGCGCGGCTCGGAGCTGATGGATCTGTGAGCTCTCAGCATGATTAGTGGTTGTTGTTGTGTGAGGCTCATTGCAAACCCCCTACTTTACCTCTGACCTGGACCCCATCAGAGTAATCAAACCTGACTATTACCCCGCCCCCCCAATTCAAAGACATAAACCAGAGAGAGGGGCTCATGGTGATGCTCCGTGAACACAATACTTACAATAACTATGGAGGATTTGTGCTTGAGAATAAAACAGTTTTGGCTAGGTTACATTGGACAGCTTGGGAAAATCTAAAAATGAACACTGCCGAACGCTTGTTAGCTTCAAAGCGATACAATAGGGCATTTCTTCCGGCGCTATTCTGGACAAGTTAAACAGACTAATGAAATGTCTCGATCATACGGCCAAATAATGACAAACAACGCCTGGGAATAATTACACAAAATTTCATGAGACAAAAGTAACTCAGGCTGCCTGAGCCACAATAACAAACAGCTGTTGCACTCCTGGAGGTATAACGCCAGCCACTCTCAAGATGACATGATGCTGGTGTCAGCACCCGTCCCCCCTCCCACGTGATCACGTAAGCACTGGGCGCGGAGCTTAAGCACAAGCAGGTAGAAATACCCACCGCGCTGACGCAAACAGTGCATAGTTGATTTTACGGTATTTATCTCGAATACAAATAAATGGCAAAAAAATCGTACGAAATAAATATTCCTAAAAATCCATTATTTGTGCTTATCCGAATACCGTACTCAGATTCGGCTCCACCCCTAACACACAAGTTTGTATTCATACCCTAATCCCAACTCTGACAATCTTAACCCCTACCCAGCCCTAACCTTAACCATAAGTAACCAAACAAAATATAAGACTTTTATAAGAACATTTTTAGTTTTTTGAATGCATTCACATTTTTTTACTATAAAATTTTGTTTCCCCTTATGGGGAACGAAAAAATGGTCCATACAACATCAAAATAACAGATACGAATAAATAATACGAGAAAGACCAAGTGTCGCCACAATGTAATATATACATGACCCACCCACAAACACACACACACACCAAAGGCTGGCACAGAAGGAAAGCTGCCCCTATCCTATGGTTGTAGGACAGCCTGGAACCTAAGCTGGAACCGTCCCATCAAAGTCTGTCCAGATACAGGGATCTGAAGCCAAGGGAAGATGGTTCATCTCCTACCTCCCATAATTACAACGACAGAGAATAAAGGCATCGGGTCAGCTAGGAAGCTATGCGAACGCGTATATCCTCCAAAACGATGAAAAAAATCAGGCAGAGCTTTGTAAACTTCGTTAATATCAAGATGGAAGTGTCTCAGTGCCCCAAGCCCCCGCTAATTTTCCCTTCGTGAGTACACCACGAAAGCAGTAATTAGGACGACGGCTGACAGAGCCACATGACTTGACACTTCCAATGCTAACGGGCTCTCCACTTAAAGAAATATCAGGCGCTTAATTCCAACACTTAAAAAACGATTCCTGACATTATACAGAATATGAGCAGAATTCACTTCCAGGGTGATGAGACTACTGTCATATCATACAGGGTGTAGCCCATCCTTGTGCCTTATACTGCCTGGGATAGGCTCCGAGCCCATGACCCTGACCAGGATAAGTCATAAGAAAATAGATGTATGGATGGGAATGCAGCTGAAGGTCCACTTTGTTAAAATGAGCTCAGGCATTAACTGTTATTTCCTTCATTATTTTGCACTGGCCAATTTCACTGTACAATACACAGTGATAAATTATAGCCACACATTAGATGAAAGGAATTGTGGGGAAAATGACAAAATTACAGGCAAAGCAAAACCCCAAGCCAGGTTTTTATTGCAATTCAAATTAACCAAAATGAACAGACACAGTTCAGAGAGGAGATATATCTAATGGGGAGTGATTATGCAACGGAAAGGCTGCGATATAATTCATGGTAACATCTCATGCTGAAGAGCGAACTCCCACTTCCCCTCAATGCTCCTGAAAAAAAACATTTCCGTTCAGATTAACCAAAGTGCCTCACTGGATAAAACTTAAAACCAAGGGCATTTCCAAATACAAAATATCCCCGACTCTCAACGCGCAGGCGTGGTTAAACGCCGGAGTGTTTCTGGGTGTGCTCAGATGCCACAACGAACGCTATCATCTGTTTCGATAACTACTAAAGGCGAGGAACCTACTGGAGAAGTAAGGAGACCCAGCTCATTCTGGATCTACTCAGTCTGCCTGCTTCGTCTGGGGGGAGGAGTTACTGTCAGAATATTCTGAGAGAAATTATACACTCTGCTGTGTTCGGGCAAGGGGCCAAATCTTGAGCATCTGTAGCCCAAACTGGCAACTCTTTAATCAAATCTGCACTTTGAAAAGTTTTTTTTTTTGGAGGGGGG
>JAAGVU020000001.1:5707401-5725820 GCA_011763525.2 Mormyrus iriodes
GCCCCCTCACCCACCATTCACACACACATGCAATTTAGCAACTCCAATCAGCCTCAGCATATTTTTGGACTGTGTGTGGGCGGGGAGGGGGGGGGGGGAGGGGACCGGAGTACCCAGAGGAAACCCCATGACGACATGGGGAGAACATGCAAACTCCACACACATGGAACCCTGGTCCCGGAAGTGTCAGGTGACAGTGCTAACCACTGCACCACCGTGCCACCCCCCTCTTACAGGTCATATATGAAAATCCCTTATGTGAAGAAGCACAGTAATCCTTAGATATGTATCAGAATAACATCAGCATGATTACATGTTGTTTTAATAAGTTAAGCATCACCGTTAACCGTATAGCAAGAGACAGACGTCAGACAATCACTCGGACAAGTGTGGCTTCAAACGAGAGTCTCCGGGCTGTTTCTACATTAACAATCAGAGAGAATGTGAAAATAGCTCCGCATAAATTACCCATGATTCCTCAATTCATATGTCGACCGTCAGAGAAGAAAACGAGCCGGCTAATAAGTTAACTAACGAAACACTCATCTGCCGTGTTGCCAAATGGAAATATCTATCGTATCACACGGGTAGTTCCCAAATAAGGCAGCATCACGCAAAAACGATCCTGTTATATTTTGGTGCCTCTTCTCCATCATCTTCTTACATTCTTTCTTTCCCTTTTCCCCTGTTTCAGGCACACTGTTTTTGTAAACAATGTAGTAATTGTGGTGACTGTGCTGTGAAAGGAGCTATATAAAAATAAGTCAAACTGAATATTCTGCCCTGTTCTTCATTAAACTGCCAGTGAGGCAGCTCCGCTATGAACACACAGGGCAGTACGAGGGAACGAAATCACCGTCTAACTGACCTTATGACTGAGGACATAATCATGTCCCTGAAAGACCCACCCCCAGGACACATATGAGCCTTCCCCGCCTTCCTGGGGGCATTTCTCCTCGAAGTTGGGGATATCTCATCAGATGGGGTGTGCCGTTTCATCCCACCCTCCCCTTTCCTCCTCGGAAATCTTCTTACATATTCCCATCAGCTACATGTCCTGCGATTCCTCAGATCTTAAAAAATGAAAGGCGCCGTCCCGAGGGCAAGCTGGAGCTGATGTGGGCCTCGCTGTTCCTTCAAGGGAATCCTAATCTAGACCGAAACGCTGTTCCTTTAGTGTGAACTGTGCTGGAGACCTACAGGTTCATGATGACATTTCAGCATCACATGGGATGACTCTTAACCATTAAAGTGGTCCCCAAGGATTCATGGGAAACTGAAGATTATGCAGGGGGAACCCTTCTCGTGTAACATAAACATCTCAATATTGATTGTCAAATCTATCAAATAATTATAGGTGTCACAGGCACAGACACAGTCTGTATGGAACATAATCCATACATTTTCTATAACATCTTATCCAGTGCAGGGTCATGGTGAGCCTAAAGCCCGTCTAAGAGAGGACTCAAGGCAGGAAACACCTTTGACAGGATGCCAGACCAAGGCTGGGCACTCAGTCTCACACTCAATTATAGATGATTTTGTGACATCAATTCAGAAAAATGCAGAGTTCATCGAGGAATTGTGCGAATGCTCCAATTCAACACATGAAAAAATCGAACCCTTTTTCTTTTAAATGTCCGTAAAGCAATTTGTGAATTGTGTGGTGAAAACAGTGTTATATAATTCAAGATTGATTGACTGCTTGATTCATATTTATACAATAAATATGTACCACAACAGTTCCTTTGTGATGTTTTGTGTAGTCTAATTCTGCTACCCGTTTCATGTTAGTCTGCATGGTGCGAGTAAGAATTTATATAAAGAGTCTTGAGTCTCCAGTCTTGACGGGGTGTGAAGGACCTCCGGCCAGCCCTCGTTGAAGGACTTCATAACCACGGCAGCTGGAAAGCGTTTTCAAGAGTCACCCGACTGCAATGAGCTCCTGAGCTCCAGTACAAATCCCTGCGTAGCCAGAGGGCTAGCCGTCCAAGGTGGAGCCGACGATGTGCCAGCAACCCCACCCGCCCCACAGACAGGGGCTTTGCACTTCATTACTAGGCCACACAGCCACAAGAGAAAAACAGTCCCGATCCCTCAGACTAAAGTCTCCGTGGATTGCTACAGGACACGCAATAAAAACAGCCCCCGCCACTTTCTCCACTCAGAAACAAGGGGCATGTGGGTGAGGGTGGGACAAGGTGAAAAGGGGGATTCAGAGCAACAAAAGAAGAAAGGTGAAAGGCTTTAACCAGAGGCACCACAATTACCGCTGAAACGTGACGCGTCTCGTTTAAATCGAAATTGCAAAAAATAATTCAATCTTGCTCAATTACATTATCATTCTGGCCGACAAGTACTTGGGGACAAGGTAGCTGGTGGCAGCGGCTTGGAGGGGGGGGCACTGAGAAGTTCAACACATCGCTGTCCACTAAGGGACAGATTAAATCTTCGTCCCCCACCCCCCAGCCTCTGGTGTGTAAATGAAAACAGCATCAGAACCCCACCCTAACCACAGCTGGGAAGTGCCTCTGTATAAAAGGACCCATATTAATATTACATGGCCTGGGAGATGGGTGCTGCTGGGGGGGCTTTGTGCAGCATACGCTCACATATGCTCCGCCCGGCTCCGTAATTCGCGCGGTGATGCATGCGTGTGCGTGACCGAGCTCTCATGAACATATGTACGGCATCACAGAGGCTCGCTGCATGTACGATCCAGAAATCCATAAAAGCTACACACCTGCATATAAACACAGGGTTTGATATTACAGTCACATACCAGCCTCTTTTTTGCCGTTTCTCGTGAGCACAGATAGTTTCTGCAGCAGTCTTGGTCTCCTGATTACACGGCCAGCTGAAGGCTATGAAAGCTGGGACGTGTGATCTGAGCCTGCAGTGTGCTGGTCAGACGTACAGATCCCCGCCCGCAACGGCGTATGGTATCCCCGACTCTGCAAGCCAGAATAATTAGGTCTGCAGGGGAAAGGGGGGTGGGGCGGCGGGGGGGGGGGTTCTGCCCCCCCATGTGTTTTCCCTTTTTACGCTCCTCCTAATTAAACCTTCACAGCCCCCTGACCACAAACACGCTTTTCCACGTGACATGGTCACGTGCCGTGTAGATGGCCTTTATAGGTATATGGGGCTCCCACAAGGAGCGCATCGAGCGGACGCATCTCGAATCCGTATCCGACCCTCGAATGATTCTCCCGCCTTCCCACTCGAACCCAAGTGTCGTCGACTGTCGCCTGACCCAAAAGCAGCAATGGCAGTAATCTGTAGCATGGGGGCGCCTGAGCACATTTCCGGGTTTTAAAAGCAGCATGAAAAAACAAATAAAGAGCTAGTGGGAACGAGGAATGGAAAAGCAGATAACATCTCATTTCCGCCTATTCTACTCCCTGGGGTCATTTCCAGCACCCCTCCTCCAATGGGAATTAAAGAGAAACACACAAGAAAATACTTCATGGTCCAAAATAATTCACCGGAAGTCAGTGGCTTCAGCTCTCTCCCATCTTGCTCTCTGTGAGAAACACAGACAGGTCACAGCGAGCACACGGCGCAGGATCAGATGGCATACAGCATCCCTGGAACAATTGGGGTTAAAGGCCTTGCATCAGTCTGACAATCATGGGATTCAAATCCATAACTTTCTGTTCACACACCGTCCCCACAACAACACGCGAGACGGACGCAGGTCAGACGGCTTCCTAGTGAAGGTCAGTAGCTGGACAATGCCTTAGCAAGACACATGACCATGGAGACTGTATGTCTCCTAAAGGCTTAAACTCATTAGCGACCCCATGGTTCTGGTAAGTGCAAGCTACTGCCCTCAAGCTTCGGCCTTAAATAATAAGAGTTTGGCAGAACCTCCAGAGTGGTGTAAGATGCTCCTTGGGGCTCAACCCTCACACAGGGACAGAGAAACTAGAACATCCATCCATCCATCCATCTATCGCCTATCTGGCTATCTTGGTTGGGGTTGGAGGGGCCTAGATCCAATCACAAGCTGGGGACACCCAGTAGAGGTCGGAGCCCATATGGTGCCTTAGGCAAGCTGTACCTCCAGCACCCGTCCATACGAGAAAACTAAAATTGGCTTGCTAAATTGGCGCCCCCTCAAAAGATGAAGCCCTAGGCAGCTGCCTATGTCGCCTGTGTTGCCCGGCACTGTGCAGACCCTGGACGGGATGCAAACGGAAACAGCTCCTAGTCCTTTAAGAGATGCAATAGTAAGGCTGACTCATGATTGGTGGTTAGTACTTGTTACTGGTTAGACTAAATTGATCAATATTTCATAACTATCAGGAAACACAACTAAAATGGTGCTGTGTCAAAGCTTTAAGAGATTATTAAGAAACTAGGACCCATTATTCTGTCATGAAGTATGGAGGAATCTGTGCCGCTTATGGACAAACAGCTTTGAGAGGTGGGTGGGGGATTTGGACGAACAAACGGAGGTGGACTGTAGTGTGAGTCCTGGAGGAAAGTCATATACATACGTGAGGAGGTCAAAGGTCACATTCAAGAGCAAGAGAGTGCGCCTTCAATGGGAGGCGCTAAATTGCAAAGGCGTGCAACAGTCTCATGTCTGTCCAAACACAGATGTTAACATTACTGAGCAGAACACAAGAAAACACCAAAAAACATAAAATGAGGCTGAATCGATGCTCACTACAGGGACAAGAAAGCCTTGGGGAAATAAAGCTGATCTGTTCCAGCTTTGAGGTCAGCCGCCCCCCCATCCCCCCCAGTGCATCCGTGCCCAGAAGCAAGTTACTCGAATAATTACTTCGCCCGGCCGGGCCCACGGCCCAGGAAGAGGCACTGGTTTGGATGGAGAAATCGATAAGACATTAATAGAGAGGCGACGACTGTGCTTAATCACTCATTAGCAGCAAAGGGCACGTAGCGTTCCCGAACGTCAGGTGCATTGGCTCTGGAACATCGTTATTCTGAGCGGCATCGAGAAAATACGAATAGTTACGGTAAGTTACAGAATTCGTTTTCATCCCGGCCCGATTAATTACAGTCGAGTGCCTCAGCTGAAGAACAGCCGACGTGCAGGTAGCCAAATCGCTTCAAAAATCGGATTCAATCTAAGGCAGGACACAAGGCAGGAGACACCATTGATGGGATGCCAGATCATGACTGGGCACTCTCACGCACACAAACTCTAGATGAATTAAAGACATCAGTTCGACAAACCAGGTACTCTGGCATATCATAGTTCATGAAGGAATAATGCAAACATACCAACTCTACCAGAGGTGGAAATTTCAGGTCCAGAAACAGCAAATCCAGACCAAGATTTTGTTCCAACCAACCAGTTGAGTACTCTGTGACTGTGACTCTTAATAATGAACTGGTTGGTTGGAACAAAATCTTGGTCTGGATTTGTACTTTCTGGACCTGGACTTTCCACCTCCGAATTCTACACACGAAGAATCAAACCCGCAACCCTGGAGGTGTGAGGCCACTACAATAGGAATAATCCAGCGTGGTCGGTCATCTTAAGGGACTGACTGTGAAATTCTTCACAAAACAAACAGCCATGAGGTATATGTGATATGCTGTTTTGTGTGCAATTCTACGGAGATGATGTCACATTAAAGATGGGGCGCATCATCCAGCATCTATGGGTGCAGAGTGACTCGCCACTCGGCTCCCGCTGAACCACCTGCGTCTCCGAGCGTCACGTCTCTGCCGCCACCACATGCCGAGCACCCTGTAAGCCGACCCGACCAACCGCGGATTCAGGGTGGCGCCTCCATTGAGTCATTTTAATTATGTTGCCATGGGATACCAGGTGAGCGTCACAATGCACGACAGAAGGAAAAAGGGTCAGCGGAGGGCAGGTGGAAAGCGTTACGCTAACGCAAGAAGCACAGGAGGAGTTCCTACGGGATGCTTATGAGGGTAGGTAGGTTTTGCAGATATAAATATCCAGACGACTGCAAGCCAGGATGGGAGGTCTTACGCCTGACTAAATAGCCATTAGTCTGGTGACGTACAAAGAGCTTTAAAGGAGCAGAGTAGGACAAGCCAGGAATCAACACTGCGTCCTTTGTGAGATTAAGCAAGCATCAGTTTTTAGGCTAAAGGAACTGAACACCATCATCTTTAACATTTACAACAGCATATGTTGTTTGGGCTAGTGCTCATCTTTTGGGCATATATCAAATAAATTTCCGCAAACGGGGCATAAGAATTATTGGTTATGCACCAAAGCAGCACACGGCTACATTGTATTAATTATAGAGAAGAAACGGGAGCTTAGAGGGTTATTTACAGACAGTGGAGTTGCATTCAAAACATTATTCCTTTCTTTAAGCTGTGTCCTTTCTGGAAATATCCCCTAATGACTAGCTCAACCCAGAGGCCCACTGCTGCAGCAATCATAGTGTTATTTGGTGCCTGTGGAAGGTCACTGGTTCACATCTTGTGGCCGGCACAGTGATTTCACCACTGGGCCCTTGAGCAAGGCCCTGAACCCCAGTTGCTCCAGGGATGCTGATTGACCCTGCCATATAATCCTCAACAATACACCGCTTCGGACAAAAAAAGTTTGCTAAATAGCTGTAATGTAAATTTATAGTACTCAGGGGTGATAATTGTTACAAGAACCAAGTTAGGTTATATAAACAAAAACCGAATTTAGGCTACTCAAGACGCTTGACTGCTGTTCGTGTCTGTCTGTTTCTAAAATTCCGCAGTTCCTCACATGGCATTTATTTGACCTGACAAAGCTAACGTCTCCCAGAGTATTAACGTCTTTTGGTGCCACGTCCAATTAACTCCAACTATTAGGCGAATTAAGGTCCGACATCTGAATTAAGGTACACAGTGACTGTAAGTATAACAGGCTGCCATAAAAATGCTCTGTCCCTTAGCTGAAACATTAGAAAGCCACCAAGGTCTGAGAGCATTAAGAATTCATGTGTTTCTGAAAAATTGTGACGTCTCAGCGATACGTTTAGCAGGGTAGGGAGATCAACGTCGGGCCAACAACAGTCTGCTAGCTGCTTAAACGAGAAGAAAAGTGTTCGGCGTAACCCGGATATCACATGGAAGGTGTCATATTTAGAATGGAGCCCTAATTTCACAGCCCCTGTGGCGTCAGATGCCTGACGATTAAATCTTATTAGCGACTAATCACTTCAGGTAACGAGACAAAAGTTTTTAATAGAAACCGATTTGTGTCAGGGGCAGCTGAAAGCCCCGGGAGATTTAACTTCGTCTTCAACGAAAACCGCGTCACGGTACCGTAAATCCTAATAACATCGTTTGAAGTTTTGTTACAACAATACTGGTTTGGCTTATAAGGATGGACATTTATTTACACATAGAATCCCTCTCATGGATTCTGGCTGTCTCCACAAATCTTTCTCTCTGGACCAGGATGAAAGGTGAGCTTAATTCAATCTGATGTCAAGGTGAACACTCCCCACCCGACAAAAAACCAGTGAACTAAAAAAAATCGGTCACCTCCTCTGCCCTCCTCCCAAAACCACCCCCTCATGACCGCAGCCGCTCCATGTTTCCCAGCGTAACCAGACTGCGAGAAGATTTTTCATAATACAGGGATACCATTTGCAGGTGAGACAGCCAAGACAGGCTCAAAAATTCAAGAGTTTGGCACCATGAGACTAAATGGCATTTTGTTGCATGGATAGTATTTCCAACAGGAAAATAAAGAACAATTTTAAACAAAGAAACTACCTCTTACTGTGTGACAGGCCTGAAACATTTAATAACCGTGGATCTGCTTCCAAGACCCAAAAGACAGTCAACCAAAACCTTAACTAGGCTTCACCAAGACTGAATGTGATGAGCGAATTCAAAAGGATTCTGAGCTTAACGCTTTATCTCAATAAACCTTACGAGTCAAACCTACGCCTTGGGTTTTAATGGTGTCGGTGGTGACAGATTTCACCTGTGCTCCAAGCGTGAGGCACTGTGAAGTCCTCTAATGACACTACTATGTCAGCACTGGCACAGCAGGTATGCGGCCAGCTGCTGGGGATTCTCCAGGGACGCCCAGGAGGAAGGTGCAGCACAGCATAAACGTTTGTTTGGCAAACACCAGCTCGTTAAATGTGTGATGCATTGTTGTCGTGGCGATGCCCACAGCCCCTCGCTCAACTTTTGAGATGATATTCACCTATGCATCAATATCGAGATTGACGGGGTCCTAAGAGAAACATTTTTGCAACCGCATTTGTACATTTAGCAAAGACACAGGGCACGGGATACACAGGTAATCCTTTAAATATCCAGCAGCACATCAGATAGCTATATAAAGTGAGGAGTGAATAAGACGCAGTCACTGCTTAGATTGACAGCATTATCGACCAATCAACACTGAGGCTTCATTGATCGCCGTTAAAACCGCTGAGCGTTTGCATCGTTATTCCATGCAGCTGTGGTCGATCCCGCTTCTTCAAAATCCCAACATTTGCAGGCAGGACAGCAAGGCGAGGTGAGGCCAAGCCCCACAGACAGATCGATGGGATCAATATTTCATTCAGTGAAACCGGAGCGTCTGCAGGGAGGCCAGGGACCAACCAGAGAGCCAGGTTATGGCAGTTCCCAGGTTGTCTTTTCCTAAGATTCAGATTCAAAAAAAGGCAAACCGTGGACAAAAGAGCAAAACTTCTGCACATTACTGTGCAGATGCTAAAGCATACCAAGACATTACGTGCACATTTCATAACGCTCCTTCCTCAGACCACACCCTAGGAATGACTGCAGCATATCAAAGGCGATCTGTAACCAGGATTTTCCGGGACCACTGAGGAATTTAATCGTCTGCCCTGGAAAAAACTAATTTCATTCCGGGACACAGAATGTCCCGATCAATTTTCCTATTAAACAGACCTAAACAAGCCTTTGGAATGGTGTAGCTATGAACCGTATTTTTGGTGGATGACTGGGTGTCCAAGATTTTACGGGACTGAGGTGGCAACCCTACCTATATCCTGGGAAACTGGGGTGGTATTACTCCTATACAGTCCAAGCAGAACTCTGCTTTCCCACAATGCATTTCTCACACCAGTATGGATAGAGCATTATAGCTAAAGCAAATTGGACCTATTGCAACCCTGACGGAGTGAGGATGAATAGTTGCTCCAAATTTGACCTGTATTACATGTACGACTTGCACCAGTTTGGCCCCAACCCAGATATGCCTTTTTTAAGAGGGTGGGGTTGATATGCTGGCGCAAGAAACACAGCCAGCAGTAGACGCACCTGGTACACCTTGTATTTCAGCATCTGTCAGCAAAACCAAGTGTTTTTTTTTTCTGAAGAGCTGGGGGGTATATTAATAATGAAGACGACCCCTCCCACACTGAAATTCAACTTCTGTCGTAAGGCCTGATTACCAATTCTGCGAAAACCTGCATCTCCTCAAGACATACTTCAGTTCTTACCGTTAATGCAGATTAAACGCGCAAGAACAAGATGCATCAACAACTTTCCTCACTGTCCTCTTCATGGAAACAGTCAATCATTCGGGTCACACTGCCTTCCAAAACAGAACAAGATATATATGGCGATTACATGATGTAAATCTGGTTGCATGATGCATGACTGAAACATATAAAGTGATGACCTGACCCTCATCCCACTTCCTGCCGTGTTCATGCCGTGTTCCTCTCTGGTCGTCTGTAGTAAACGTGTCTTCAGATACGCAACTCAGCCCTTCTTAGTGACTCACCCCGCAGAGACATTCTTAGTACGCAGAGTCTTAAAATATACACCAAGTTTTGACAGTTTTATAAATGGGTAGGAGCATTTTTTTTTTTTAACGCCTACTAGGGACCTGCCAGGTTTACCTTTCTCTGCTATCGCTCCTGCATCCCAAGAAAGAAAGGCAGCAAGTAAAAGTGGCCATCAGCTGGAAAAATGTGACTGATCTGTGTGTCACAGCAACAACCCAACTGGACACTGGGCTGTTCTCATCCATCAACAAATGCATGGTAGAACATCCTCACACGTCCAGCGCTGTGGGTTTGTTTCCCACCTCTGACTCGGGGTGAGGAGCACGTATGACCTCAACGTGTTTGTATGTGAGTCCTCCCATGGCCCAGAAGCATGTGGTTAGCTGACTTTGTGCTCATGGTGTGTGAGTGTGTGCCCTGTGATGGACTGGCATCCTGTCCAGGGTGCCTTACTGTTTCTGTCAAAACTGAGTCCATTTGAATGCAGTTAAGGGAAATGGACTGATAGAAGGGTGGATGCACATAAAAGTACCAGCTCATGTCTCCATCACATATTCATATACAGTACACCTGCACAGGAGGCCAGCGGCCCAAACCAGCTTGTTCATGAGCTTATATGTTTTTTCCAGGAGAAAACTACACCATTTCCCAGCTTACTGTTTTCACAGTTAACTAGGCAGATATCTGCTGACTGGCATCCTGTCAAGGTTGTTGCCCCAGGCTGTGGGTAGCCCTCCGTGACCTGATCAGGATAAGTGTTTAGTAGATGGGTGGATGGATATCTGCTGAAACACCCACAGAAATATGCTGAAGAGAAGCCAGAGGTACTCTTTCCAAGACCTAACATCAGCACCTGACAAAAAATTTAAATATGCGGCCTTCTTGACCCCAGAATGGGCTCCTGCTCTCCTCTACACTGGAGCTCCATTCCAAGCCAGCTGGCCAGAGCCCATTATGGCTGGTTCCCTTCCACTGGCACCCACGGATCCAAGACCCCGAGCTAGCCTGTGATGAACGACGCCTGAGGACCACAGAGCAGCATCCATGGTGACCGGGACAATAACCAGATTGGCAGGACAGCCAGCGTGAGAGTAAGCCTCTGACCCAATTAAGATGGAGGAGCTGCAGCCGCCTCACAGGTGACTGGCCTCATGTGGCCGGACCTTAGGAAGAGGGCAGGAGGCACACCGCAAAGGGGACAACTTGTGTCGGGTCCCCAAAATAATAAATAAATATACCGTAATGGAGAGATAGATCAAAAAGGCGGCAATGCAGCAAGACGGAAGAAGGGGGCGACGCACATAAAGCCGCGCCAAGGCCGTCCCCATGTGTCGTCACCCTTCTTGGCATCACTGAGGAGATTACAGCGCCACGTCCATGTCAAAAACAATGTTATGGCTGTGGCACTAACAATGCCAAGCACAGGGAACAAGCAGTCCGATCAGTGTGAAGGTGCCATGAAGATTCTAGAGCTTTCCAGAACGCTGGACAATCACCTTATGACTGCTGATTTTTGAGGCAGATTGCCAATCAGCCCCCTTTGGCTTTTTATCTCAGAATCACCGTTTTAAGAAACACAGTATCTAAGAGCTGCAAAATGCATCTGAAACTTTCCTCCCCTCCCCTGCGCAGTAAACACCTGTTAGCCCAGATGGGGTGGTCACCAATGCATTGATTGGTCATACATCAGATTTCCCAAACAAAAAAAGAGGCAGGGTCTGGTCCAGCAGAATTAATCGGTCGCCAATTCCACCCATGCCTGATCGCTACAGGGATACAAATTACTCACTGATGGGGGAAACACAATGATCATAACCCTCAGACAGGCATGAATAACAGATAACAGTCTAGACACTTAAACCTGCCAAAAATCAAAGTACACACTGAATCCAAATGAATTTGCCACATATATCATCAAAAATATCTGATTATAGACACATTATGGACCCCTTCCTTATTTCAATATTGGATGGATTAGGGAGGGTGACGTACTTTTATTCAAAAAGAAAAAACCTTCACAAAAATGTATTTTCCTATAGTTCCTTTGTCAATATAGACAATTATCTGCTGACACATTTAAAGACGATTATCTGTTTCAATCGACGACATGTCCTGTGATTATCAGACCACTTAAATAGACAATATAACAATACAAAATGTAAAAGCTGTAACAACAATACTGATGACATTTTTTACTACTCCGTGGCAGTTTTTCATCCTATTATTTTTCACTTTGGTCCTTTTCCATTGCTATCTCGAATTGCACTGTGAGATCCCGAACCAAGCAGCTTATTTGAAAAAGGCGATACGTGCTTGCAACAAGTTGAAGACACTGCGTAGCCGTAAGGACACCCATGTTGATGTCTGATAATATAAGGTGACTTTACTATAACGCTGTGATTTCATAGGCACTGAGTGTCTTATTTCATTCGCTATAGCTACCCAACAATCACATAACAGAAGTAATAATAGGCTACTGGAGAGGATAGACATGTCACGCTGGATATTACTGAAAAAGCCATAAATCGGGTATCTGGTAGATGAACAAAGCGTTACAAGCGAAAGTTACCTGCCGACGAAGGCGCTTCTGTTTAAAGTAGCCTAATAATGCGCTCGTATTGCGATCGGTGAGTTAAACTGGTGTTTACACACGCCGTGTTCACAATAAGCGAAACCATGGGGCCGTCATTAAAATGTTTTAACCCGATCGAGTTCCCCATCCCCATCATCCCAGGCTGCCTTTATCCACCCTGACGGAGAGCGACGCGCTGCCGGCGCATCCCCAGCCGCACGGACCTGTGGCAAAGCCTTTAACAAACATCTGGGATCGCTCTCTCCAACCCCAACCCACCCCACCCGGGATGCTCCTTACTTACATAGCTGGTGTAGGAAACTGTGCTGAGGAAAGGCGGCTGAGAGCCACAAGGAGCAGCAGCACGGCCACTGAAATCCTACAAGTATCCATGGCTCTCGGTGGGATCCCACGCAGAGCGCAGTACGCCCCGATCCCGGCAGGAAAAACGCGTCCACCTCCCGTAACGACACTTCGTTGCCCCCGCTAGCTCGTCTGATCCGCCGCCATCGAGGCTACTTTGACTCAAATATCAGCTGGCTTTTAATTCTGGGTGCTTTCCGTCTTCACCACCCCCTTTCCGATTTCCATGCGAAGGACCCGGCGTCCAGATTTGGCGGCTGATCTCCTTATCTCTCCAACCTCTGCAACGGGAAGCCCATCTGAGACACTGGCGGATCAGTTTGCATGGGTACCTCCACCCCCCTTCGGCTGATGATGTTCAAGCTCTGCCTTCCATACAAGGAAGAGAGAACGGCTCCCCAAGTCTGTACGAGCGCCGCCTTATCTGATACAGCACCACAGCCTCCTCTATACACACGTCGGCAAACTTGAAGGTGAGAAAAACAAGTATATCTCCCTTCCTCCCTCCCATCCGACGGGCACGGAACATTAATACATCGTTCTAATAATCTTTAAATAACATTTACGCGCTGAAAGAGAGCCCCTTATTTATGGTTCGGTGTGCGGCTCTCGCTTTTATATTTGTAGGGCTGGGGAGGGTGAGTGGGAGGAGACAATTCGTCGTCAAACTATAATGAATGCATCGAGTTACTCTGAATGAAATTAATTTTAAGTCACAGGTGTCAGGCTGCTTTTTTGCATCACTGACTCGCAGGAGAACAATATGAAGTCCTCACGGTTAATTTGAAGGAAGCTATTGCTACTGCTATTGCTAAAAACGCCGTGGTCCATTCTCGCAAAGTAATATTTTAACGCTGAGTCAATAAAATGAGAAAGTACGACATACACTGTACTCAGCTGAATCCTTACAGGGCAACATCAAACACCGGCACACGCTCAACTGAGTTATCTTACATTTTGCTTACTAAAACAGAAAATAACTACACATTTAATATATTACGGCACAGATAATTACTGATATTTCAATTAATATTATTAATGCCTTTTATATTTTGCACAAGTAGACCTATACAATATTTTCACGGAAAAAAAGATGAAATCCAAAAAATTACTAATTAATGTTTACACCAGTTGCTTTCAACTGAATCCACAGATGAAGAACGAAATTACACAGGAGTAACACTCCTACATTGTATCTAAAACATTGCCAGCGAACTCCCTTTTAAATGAAATTAGACTTTTATTAGAAATGGGCAATAACGATGCATTTTGCTTGGCAGATCCACTGTGAGATTAACTGCGCAAGGAGAGTTCACCTTTTCAGCCAGTGGAGGCATAGCCTTCATCAGAGATATTATTTCTATACAAATTCTTTGTGAGCTCTTTTCTTGACAAATACCAGATTTCAGTGGCTGACATACTGAATAATCATATCCCTTCTCTGGGATCGCAGTACTCAAAGCAATATCCCTTCCATAGCAGAATAGCCCAGTCACACAGAGGGACACTCCCAAACAGTCTCTGAATTTCACAGCCTCTGCGTGAACAGTAAGATGCATTTAGCTCGAGATTTCTCTTGAGTCCTCTATACATAATGTGTACAAAATTCCACCCAGGCCAGTGAGAGCTGTTCCTGAGATCTGCAGACACATTTTAATGATTGTGAATGACAATATTGGAAATTTCACTGGCAAAACGGGGTAAATTTATGGCATTTTTACCCGCTAAACTAGTATAATGAAGCATAAATGGTAATAAAAACAATTAGATTAAACAAACCTAAAGATACCTGGTTTACAGTTAGTTGGATTATATTACTTGCATCTACAAATGAAGAAGATTAAGAGGCGACGGGTAACGGGGAGAGTACGGGTGGCCTGCTATAATGAAATATCCGTGTATAAACGGGTAGGCCTCAAGAGTAAGATGCTTTACATAAGTGTGAGCAAACTCATTAAACGAAATAGTGATTCATTTTCCACCGTTTCACGGGCCGTTTTACGGAGCTCCACGATTTCAACGCTGCCCGGGAAAACACTTCGTAATAAGCTAGTGGACCTAGCATACTTAGAGAATCATGCAGGTCTTATATGTCTAATCCTATGTAAACGGTATATCGAGTGCGCTATATTAACACTCCGTTAGCGCTCCATAACTAACAACTTTAATAAAAATGAAAGAACGTCACACGGTATGGTGGTGACCTTAGGCCGATTGTTTTTTCTCCAGTCACAGAATACATTGATTAAGACACGAAAATACAAAGTTATTGAAAGACAGGTCTGTCTGACAGCAAGGCGCGGGTACGGCCGGGCGGGTTTGACGGGTACAGACGATACGGAGGAGCACGGGACGCGTTAATGTACTGACCTACGGTCAGCTGGAAATCATATTAAAAACGCATAATTTCAATATCTTTATTGCTGTGTGAGAGAGGTCATGCATTTGTGTAACTCGTATGTTGTACTGTTTTTAATTAAAATATTACATGTAAATTGGTAGCATCATCGAAAGTCAAATGCATGTACATCCACACATATTTGTTGTTAAACTAATTGCATAAGTATTATGTAAATACATCTAAACCTGTAACATTACTGATTTACGCACAAGAGATTCTGCACAGCCCTAACCTGGAAACGGATATGGTAATTAGGCCAATGCAACGTAATTATACGACAGACAAGCGCGCGCACACACACACAAACAACTGACTTGTTAGAATGTGTAGCCAAATTATTCCCTTAGATAATCCGGTTAGGGTAGAGCTGCAGGTGGCAATATTACAGTTGTTTTATTACCTCTGAAAAAGTGACGTTTGGTACTTCCAGTCAAAACAACGCAACGTGGTGAATGAGGACAGATGGTGGTATGGGACAACTGTGCACACTGAATCGCTAGCCTGGGAGGGTTGACTGACCAGGAGAGAAGGACCCATGAAGCAGGCACTTAACCCTTGTGTATTTTACTTCTTCCGTTCTAAATTCTAGATTCTATAGAATTTATGTTCATTTTGAAAACGGACTGGGGTCACTTCAACCCCAAAAATAACACAGGGGTTAAGCAGATTAAGCCACACAATGAACATTCACGCCGGGAATGACGCCTCCACAGGCGTGGCAAGCTCTCCGGGCGGTACCTGAACGCCTGTTTCTCAATTTATCTTGGAGCAAACTGCACGAGCCTCTAAAATAGCAGGAAATCGAAAAATCAACCTGTGTGCATTGGAAGCGAAAGCTCCGGGATTTTATGGGGTTACTAACTGACTCCTTTAATCGCAATTTATGACAATTTACCGCAGTCTCTCCCCCAAAGCTACGGGCACGGGAACATCAAAGGAGCCTGCATTGTGCTCTGTTAAATCAATCACTAAGTATTAATCCTTTCATGATACCCCTAATCTAAATTTCTAGCAACCCTCTTCAGATTATTGAAACCGCAGGAAAAAAGTAATAATACAAAGGACAACGTTTCAGACTTTGCATAATTACGACAGAGATAACAATGATTAAGGGAGATTCCATTCATTTAAACAACGTGTCACTTAAGATTAGCCTAGGCCTATATATACGGCAGATACCGTACTTAATTTGGTAATAATGAGTGAATTTGTTAATCTACTCTATGAGCAAGTAGCCTATATATAGAACACCCCTGTTTTGGCAAGTGCCTATTAATTCATTTTTAATTATTTTTCATCAGCTTTTCAATTTATGCAATTAGGCATTCTGTAGGCCTACTTTAGCATATACAAGAACAGCATTAATGTAATATGCATTAAACAGATACTGAATAAAGTTGCAGATAATGCATTCAGCCTAAGGCCCAGGCGACCGCATCTATAACCACACCGTAAAGAGGACGCCGTAAAGAGGACACGTTGAACGACCCAGTAAGCGGCGACTTCCGCACTTTTCATTCATTTTCCCACCGTACGTTAAAAGAAGATATAAAAATCGGGAGATTAAAGCCGCTTTTATTATATTTCAATTGTTGGCAAACCCAACCCAAATCAGTGCCTGCCGTTTTAGGCTCGCAGAATGCACTTTCACGGCCGACGATTTAATTAAATAAAGAGCGACGTGGAGGCAGGTGGAGCGGCCGGGGGGGGATTTTTAGTTGTTGCCTAGCGACGGCACACTGCCTCCTCACAACAGCGAGCGCACCTCGGAGACCCGGCGATGCTGATGGCGTGAGACGCTCGTAGGAAACATGGTTTAAAACAGGCAAAGATCACAATTTTACTATGACTGGGTGACCGAGAGGTCGCAGCGATGGTTAAAATACCCCGCATGTAGTTCGTCTGACCAGTACGATTTTGGTGCTCCTCCTGTCTAATGGTGGAAAAGGATGGGGAAGTTTATGACCTGAAAATGCATTAGTAAGATAAACTTACCAAAGGACAAAGGCTAAGGCAATAAGAGGATCACTGCAGCAAAAAGGTTTCAAGCAAACGAGAATATAAAGGAAAAAAACAGGGGCTTTAACATGCACCACAAACCCAAAATACAATCATTTGCATCGCGTTACTAAAAATTAACCTCATAAACGAATGAATGGAAAATACATTTCCTGACCACAAAGCGCTTCGTGTTTTATGTATTTTATGTAGTTCTGTATAAAAAGCAGCAGGCATCTGTGAATAGAATAATACTTTTTACAATAATGGAGCCGGCCGTTTTCGGCTTATTCCGTCTGGCGTGCCTCGGGCACTCTTTGCGTGATTTTAACTTTAGGCTAAGCCATGTGAATTACTTTATATGTAAAACATTACACGTACAAAGACCAGACATATCAAGGCCCGGAAAGGCTTTTAAATTGGCGATTATGTTCAAATTAATATAAAGTCATCTATTTCTTTAAAGATAATTATCACCAATGAATTTAAGAAAAAAAAATGCGTTTTGGGTTTATATTTTACGCACTCCTTTCCCTCCGGCTAAAAACCTTGCAAAAAGTCTTTGGTCATTTGCTTTTTAGTGAGAATGTTTCCATGACAACAAGTTATTTTTAAAAAGTATATTGAAAACGAAATAACGTTGTCCATTTGGCAATGCTGAACTGCCAAATTCAGTGCAATGCAAAGATAATTATTTATACAAAGCATTAGTTTTGGATGATAAGTTATTAAAATTAAAAATGAAACTGAACAGGTACAATGACCACGGGCGGGGGAGGGGCAGTGATGAACAAGGAAGTGGGCTGTATTCAAACACGATTTCACATCTGCTAGGCGCACCTTTTCCCCTAAAGTGATATTAAAACAAAACCCAACAAAAGCACATGAGAGCATATATGCAACCACGTAACTCATACAGAGTGTTAATTATTCATTTTAAAAACCACTTATTACACAGATACGTAAGGCTAAACAAAAAAAACCCTTTCAAAATGATCTTACAAAGGCAACCACACCTTTATGACTGAACACAAAAAATGGCTGCATGGTTATTTATGAAACTGTACATATTTAAGTTCCCCCAAGACTTTTGTTTATAAGGAAAGTCCTTTAAATGTGAGTTTACAAGTCTGACGCAGGTTACCTGGGTCTGTGACAGGTCAGTGCCACTCTATTGCTGAAGGCATGACATAACCTTGTAAGGTAACCCTTCCCGCTTTTATGAGAAACAAGAGAACGACTTTCCGTCATAATGAACGGGGGGAAAAGCGTAACAAGGTGGGAGCAGACAAACATCAGTAACCCACACGCCCCCCCCCCCCCCCCCCCCCCCCCCCCCCCCCCCCCCCCCCCCCCCCCC
>JAAGVU020000001.1:5727090-5753961 GCA_011763525.2 Mormyrus iriodes
TGTAGTCCCTGTAGGCTGAATGATTCATCTAACCACCTTCCAACCACTTATTCTATTCAGGATCATGGGGGGGGGGGGGGTGGTGTGTGGCTCAGTGGGTTAGGCTACTGTGCTTGAGATCGGAAGGTCAGCGTTTTAAATCCCAGTGGTTTCACTGTTGGACCTTTGAGCGAAGCCCTTAACTGCTCCAGGGACCATCTGTGATACACATGTGTGGAAGCACAGCAATGAATCTCTTAGAGGAACCTGCAAAAACTCAGCTGGCTTGAATCATAACCAAAGCAGACTGGCCTCCCTTCCTGTGAAGAGCTGAAAACAGAGTAAAGAGTGTAATGATTACATGACGGCCCAAGTCCCAGATACTGCGACAGGTCCTCAAAAGAACAGAACATCACAGAGAAACATGCACCTTCAGAGGAGTCATCTGTCACAAAGTCGATGCAGAATCAATCACCGTTTGGGCGGTGAATCACGAATATGCCAGATCTTGTTTGCAGAGGCACAGAAATATAGAAATAGCGATGGAAATTGTCCCAAAACAGCTTTGATATAAACCCCTCGAATACGCTTAGCTGAGGCACTTTGTTTGTGAAATGTGCAGACAATAAGTCTGATTCATCTTGTTACATAATAGACTGCGCCCTCTGGCCAAACTAAGTACCAAGTACATCTAGTTTTTCTTATTAAAAAATTGCAAAATATAAAAAGTAAGATAAAAACTGTTGTTTTCTTTCTCTGTTTGGAACAGATGGCCTGTGGTTTGAGCTACAACCAGCGCCTGTTAAAGACGAGAAAGAAAGGGCCACTACACAGGTACTGCCAATGGCATAATTTATCATCTCCGTCCTAATGCCGTCCTTCTGGGGATATCACGTGCATCTCTCCCTGCATGTGAGATCAGGCTGGAATCGGAAAAAAAAATGAACCATCCCTCCCATTTATATAAACCGTCTCTATAGAATGTGGAACAGTCGCCCCCTGCTGGGCATGTCAGCCCAGAAACACAAAAACCTCTTATAACGTAAATAGACCATAAACCATTTATCTCGGACTAACACGCAGCAGCAGCTTGTATCTTGCAATACTGTATATTGTCCTTTTTTATGTACAAAAGTCTAACGAATGAAAAAAACGATAACTAGTTACACAGCCGACAACACACTGAGGAATGCTTTTAAACACGAACTCTGAAAATTGCATCCCAAAACATAATATCGTCATCTGGTCCACTGTCATATGACACTCTGGACCCAGGAAGCCTTTTATTTTAAGGGACGTCTTAAACTTCACTTAACCTTTCCAGCTATAATATTAACTTCAGATTCTGAATTATGATTCCAAGAACGGCTGCTTAAACCTATTTCTTCACAGACTGCTGAACGGAAGGCGGGTCAGATTAGATCAGTCCTACACCTGTTTTATGCAGGCTGATCACTTTAGATTTGCTATATAGTGTCACATTTCAGATTGGCTTTTAAAAAGGAACAGGCAGGCTGCGATTGTATGGCGTCTCAGATTATCCGAAGCGGCTTACGTAAAGTAGATTACAGTTTTACACATTAACCCGCAGGGTGAGCTTACATTCGCTCACCACTAGAGAGGAGAAGTTAAATGCGCGCTGGGCCACCAAAGAACAAGAAGAGCGCAGGCAGCACATGGCCGGTTCTAGGCAGGGGCACGGGGGGACCAAATGCTCCGCATGCCCCACTAAAGCCAAAGATGCGACCCACCTACATCTCTTATTGCCCCCCCATTTGGTACAGTCTAGAACCGGCCTGAGGCAGCAAGTAATGACACGTGGGCAGGAGTCTTCCCCGACATGACAGGCTGACGCCCACCGACTGACTGTCAAGCACCAGGACCGAACTGCCACGGAGTCAAACCCCTTTGCCAGGCGCATGATCCATCCTCCATCACTGCGCCAAAGCAGAACCCCCCCCCCCACCCCATGGCAGGCCAAGACCACCCAAGGCAGCAGAGAGCAGCTCCCAGGCTCGGAGACGCGCTCGGTCGTGCACGTTTCAGTAAGCCTATTATAAACACGCTAACTTGGCCGTGCGTGAACCTGAAACACAGCTCCGAATAAACACTCCACTTGGACGTCATGGTCTTCGGCAGCTGCATCTTCTCAGAGGAAAGGTCAACCTTCCTTACACATAACACGCTCAAAAACTGCCTTACTTTGCAGTTTTAGCGATACCAGACATTAATTACAGATTTGAATAATGTTACCCTTTTTTGTTTTGAAGGAGGTATAACTTAGAAATGATTTCAAATGAATATTTCGCTGACTAAAGAAATACTGACTGACACAGTCATAGGTTAACACACTATTCACATTGATGACAATACAGTATAATGTGCAGCCGGGGAAGGCAGACAACACCTTAGCAAGTGGTGAAGATTTGAGCACCCCTGCGTCATAAGGGTGACGTCAGACAGCCAGGGGTTGCGCCCAGAGAGTCGCACGAGCTCGCAACATGCAAGAGCTCCGACTAGACTGGTTCCAGTATCCTTTCTCTTCCAGTCGCCACACTGCGCTTCTGTAATGCATGCCTGGATGGTAACCTACGCCAAATCAGTTATGTTTCCGCATCAGTCAACAAACCTCGATCCCTCGGAGGAGTGTGCAAACGTAACACATAACAAAGGATGATCGCCTTTTATGCCGCACGAACTATTCTTGAAGCATGTCGGTGCGAATCTGTTCAGTTTGTCCTATTCACATTCTGGCCTCTGAAGTAGCAGATGTTACCAAGAAAAAAAAACACGGTTTAAACGAAGCCCTTAAATAGACCGATTATAGTTAAAAGGTGCTGTAGCAGCCCTGCATAGCTCTTGCAGCCCTGTAGTCAGTTACAGATCAATCCAGGGGGCATCTACAGCTGCCGTGACAATGTATGCACTTCATTGAAAAGTAGGGTACAACTTGGAATATTATAATATGTCTGAGTTAAAATCTCACGCAGCTTATTTAAGATCCCGGATGTGACATTAATAAATGACGAAGTTGAAAAACGTAGCAGGGTCCTCTGTCATTAGTACCCATTGAGACAGGAGAAATTGATTAGCCATAAACGTAATTTCAAGAGCATGACAAAGCGAATGTGGCAGGGAAACAGTGTTTTTCTTAAATAAATGTCACAAGGAAGAACACCTCATATTGAATTTCATCCTTGCTATAAATAGGAGGCAGTTAAAGGTACCAGAGTTATTCGTAGGTACCGAAGCCACGCCAAATCGCAAATATGTCTGTAAAAAGCATAAAAGCCCACAAAATAAGTTGAATAATAAGATAAATCACAAACCGCAATTCGGGAAAAAAACATCTAAGGCAAGGCGGATAGATAAGACGTCTAGTCTCGACGTGCAGAGGACCAAAGCATCAAGTCGTTCAAGTGGCTTTTTTGCCACAACACAGAGAGCACAGAGAGCAAACTTTCGCAGTTTGCAAAGCAGGAAGGGGGGAGGGGCGTCTCGTTAAAATGGGTTTCATATGTTGCAGCGGGGAAAAGACGTTTCACCGTTTCGTCTTCGTGGGCCCTTTACCACCTAGAAAACAAATGACAGGAAAGGCCTGAAGAAATAGTTTTTTAGGGGCATAGCGGTGGTTATAATGCATTCCCGGGAGGCCTCGTATCTGAAAAGATGCGCCTGTTGAACAGATGTTCTAACATTTCACCGTACCTATCGAAACGTCCTACCTTTGTCTACTGCGCATGCGCACATCTAAACACGCCCCTTTTCTCGTGCTTGACGAACCGTCAGTCTATCCTACCTGACGCTGGAGTTACAGCTGAGTGTCGCGTGATTAATCTTATAGCCTACATATGGCTATGTAATGTGTCAGTATTGCTCCCATATTTATGACAGCACATCCCTATACTGTATTTTCCTCTATTGAAATTGGCTACCCAAGTATTTTATGAAAATTGGATGCTCTGATAAAGTATTTCAATCTATCGAGATGTGGTACCTGTAGTTATAACAATGGTTATGCGATCTGATAAGGTATTTCAGACTGCCGCGATGCTTGTTTACATTACATTAGTACATGTTTTTTTTAAATTAGTTACTTATTTATCATTTCTTGGACCATCCGCTTAGAGTTTCAGCCCTTAAAAATAACGGTAGCATTTTTCGGTAGGGTGGCACCGATTAATAGATAAATCTGTTGAAACGTGCTACTGTGGAACAACTGGACTGGTGCGTTTCCTTACGAACAGTTTGATTTTGCACAAAAATAACTTCTGATCATCGGTGTTAGAAAGATAGGGAAAAAAGCACAAGAAATGTTTTTGTAGTGTTGGTTACTGTGAGGGGCATTCAAGGATATACCTTTCTGCTTCAGTATCTGGATTCTATTTTAAAAGTGAGAAGCCGAGTGGCTTTGTGGCGCCCCCTGCTGCCAACATCGCAGATGTTTATAAATCTCGCAGAGACGTTCGCATTAGGCCGAGATTGTTATTATTTCACATTATTACCAGCTATTTAACATTATTACCAAATTTAACACATATATTATGAGTTTCAGGATTCATCAAACACTTAATTTCCTCAAAAATTCCCTGCTTCCTCAGGACATGAGCGTCACCTAGGCGCCGGCATGTATAGAGGAGATTGCAGGTAGGGGCATCATCCCCTTTGCGGCACAATTCGGGAATCCGCGTCAGATTAAGGAGGGCCAACTTGCGGATCGGGTCAGCTTGACTGAGCCTTGGCTCTGCTATAAAAGCGGAGCGGTTTTCCTTCCAGCAAACCCAATCCATTACAGTCTGCAGAAACATGTTACACACAATCCAACCAGGACACAGAGATTAACGTAAAGCTATCCCGCGTTTACATTCACATATTAATTTTACTGTTATGTGCATAATAAGACCCACAAGCACGGGCCATAAAATAAGAATACCACACTACAAATTTGAAGAAAAAAAAAACATTTAGAAAACTTGTTATTAAGGTGGCTGAGTGCACCAGTGAACCCTCACCATTGGTTAGCTACAAGCTAAACTACTGACCAAAAGCATGCAGCAGTATAAATAAACAGTTTGGCAATTTTTTGGGGTTGGATCAAAACACTCAATAAATTAGAAATTTAAGAAATGAATGTTAAGCGTTTATAAATGTCTCTGACTTATTATTGTGCTGCCCCACTCAGTCATTTAGATCCAGGGAGTGAAGGAGTCCCTGAAGGGATTAATCAGATCTGCGTTGTACATTTTGTAAAAGCTTGAAAAAACTTGGCTGCAGAATCAGCTGTCCCATAATGCCGGTGGCCGCATAAGTCAGGAGGGAATGGTGGCGTCGCACTGAGGAAACGCGGAAGGCATAAAATCGTCGGTTCATCCTGTTTCGGAACACAAAAGCTTTTGCTAGGGTATCGGAATTTCAAATTGTGCACGCATGTCAGTGCGCAGCGTTTCAGGTTCAACCGATTCACAGAATGTCAGTAATACATTCTCATACACATATTCATCTTAGCTTTGCAAACTTCGCAAGCTTATATAGTTTGTTACTGTTACAATTTCGAACTGACTACTTGGAGTAAATAGCATCTCTCCATTCTGCCTATACGTGCGCAATCGGACGGTCAATCCTATAGGCGACATAGGCGGCCGACTTACCAGCTAATTTCAATTTGCCTCAGACAGGGGGCGCCGGCGCTGATGCTCGTCTAAGGTGCCACATCGGCTAGGACCGGCACTATGAGCGGTTATTCCCCAAAATGCCATTCTCAGTCTCCCAGTGATTTATCAAACATTGGCTCCATCTACTGGGGAAGGGGAGAAACTGTTAGATTTTAAAATTCGGTATGATCTTAAATTGTACGTATTAACCACATTACCATAACACAGCAATTATTAAAAGAGCTTATTCTGACGAGCGCACTTAAAAATTAATCATTGTGATCCCGACTTTGATTGCATTTATTAAATACCCAAGCCGGTGGTTAATTTATACATATATATATATATTTATTATTTAGACTCAGGGAAACTGTCTTTTTTACAGCACAATTTGCAGAAGAGCTCGATACATCCTGTGTACAACCACAAAACCATGACGTTAGATTTCTCTTTTTTAATTTTTACATAGAGTGAAAACCCAGACAGATTTTACAAGCATATCTTTGTACAGTCAGCATACTTCTTTAAATAAATTTATACAATTTCCTCTCTTTTTTAAATAGAATCTGGAAGCAAAAAAAAATTAAATTAAACAAAAAAAAATTAACAACCACCAAAACATGCAACATCCAGTGTGAAAACATTTAGATTCTCTTGAAGCTACTCATGGTATTTATTAATTAATTTATTCGCTTAGTTTAGGTCTGCTGTGCGGATGATGGAGAAACAGCATAGACTTTGTTGCGCCAATTATATGATCACCTGATCACGTCACTGGACAATTATACATGTACAGTCAAAGAGAACTTTTTTAAACTTTTTAATTTTTCCCCACATTCACATGCTCAGTGCCAGACCAAATTAAATGTAAATCTCTTCTCGTAGAAAAAAAGATACGTATTTACAATGTTACAAAGAAATCACATTCTCACAGTTCACTTCAAGATAGAATTGCGAGACTCTTCGTCTCCATATCAACATCAAACAACAAAGTCGCAATGAACAGTGAAGGTTGCGTTTGGGTGGACATTAGAAAAGACATCATCCGAAATAAGAACCGCAGTTTCAGATGCTTAAGCTTTGTAAACATAACGCTCACCGATAAATAAACATTCACGACAATGATCACTTTAACGGTTAATGAAATGGGTTTTGGAGAAGGACACTGGAGCGGAGGCTGTATACCAAGATATTAATCCGTGGTAAAAAATAGATGCATTCACGTCATGCAATCTCCACGTCATAAAACCGAGTACACCAGTTCTGTGTGCATATATCCCCGAACACTGTAAACGCATACTGTATACTGTACTGCTTTTGCCAATATTCTCCTCCCAGCTTAGCTGACAACAAAATGAACAACTAACTACGCTTGGTTTAACGTTATATATAACAAACGAGTACTCAAGAAAGACGTGGACAAAAAAGAAAAAAACGTGTCATTAATTTAAAGTGCGCTAGATAATTGGACCCCGAAACTGTCAGAATACAAAAAAATAATAAACAAAAAATAACAACGTATTTTTCGAACAATATACAAATGGAAAGTAAAATATATTTAAATATTCATTTCCAGACAAAATGTTTAATATTTCATAAGTTACGAAAATGCATTCAAAGCACAAAGTCTATGTTGCATAGAATCACTTCAACTAAATTTATGAATTTGGTTATTAAATCAGGTTGGCACGTCAAAAATATTTCTTTGTTTATTTACTTATTACCATGGAACCAACCCATCAACTCTGAGCACTGCGCGGGCAAAACTGACATTCGCAGCATTTGTCGACACAACGTGTCGCACCTCCTGACGATTCATTTACAGGTAGAAACTTATTTTTTTTTATCTCATTCTGTTAAAGTTTCACGACAGGCTACAGATAGTTGAATATCCATTATGTTAGTACTTATAAATCTAAATCGCACCGTTTGATTGCTATCTGTTTTGAATGTGTTACTTTATATTAAAAAAAGTTAAATCGGATTAATAAACAATTCAATACCACAATCCCACAGTAGAGGGCAGTAAAGAAGGCTAGTATTGTACGTATAACAATAGATTCTCTGGGGTAATAAGAACGAAGTACACAAAGTATGGTCTGCTCCGTTTAGAAAAGCGTCACACTGATTCTGTGACGTCCATGTGGTTGGGTGGATACATGACAGTTTTTGGCAATAAAACTACATCGATTACGATGGAGGACCAGAACGGCAGCATTACGAAACGCTAAATCTCTTATTTGCTTTATCATTTTTAGGTGTTTTTTTTTTTTAAGACACAAAAACGTAACCTACAAGTGACAAAACTGCACACACGTAACACCCATTATGGTGATACATTGACAACTGTGTGATATTTACTTTACATGATGCATTTGACACGAAATAGGTGACCTCTGCAGTTGTTATTGACAAGCTGAGAGTGTCTGCGGCCAATAACTGGCAGTTAATGACCTTCTCTCTGCTCTCCGGGGCAGAAGGAGGCAGAGAATCTCTCTCAGAGGCAGCCTGGGGATTCTGTAGAGGCCTTTAAGCATCTGACAGTGAATATAAAAGAGCACAACACTACAAATACAATTAACAGAAATAAAATCTAGCACATTCCTATTTCATCCCACTTAAATCCACAAGGCAAATTCGTTCTGTGGTGTTCGCTCAGAACAGGCAGGTTTTTCGCCCAGTTAAATATTACTGTAGACACAGTTGATACTAGCACCTTTAAATAAAGTAACAACATTCTGAATTAAAATGATAAACTTTTACACATCCTTTGACATCACATAGTGCAAACTAATCATTTTGGGGGGTTATGAGTGAGTTTAACCACTTGACATTTCATGTCAGTGACGATATATTGACTTTTCTGAATGGCAGAACAGAAAATACATAGCTTGTGCTCCAAGAGTCGCATTCAAAGAACATTAGCCCATAACTGCACGTATGCACTGGGAACACGGATTGTCCATGACGGAAAACGTCTGCTTTTCTCAAACACCATTATGTACAAAATAAATACCGTTAAGTGTGTAGCGAGTATAGCTAATAATGTAGTCTATCTGTTAATGAGCTGATACCATTAGACCATCAGTCCACTTTATACTTCATTTCAAAATACTCTTTAATATCTGCTCTAATAAATATGCTCTTTCACTCTGTACAATTTGCCTCCTGTATATGACATTTTTGAAATATGTACAGCTAAGTATACACATGGTTCGGGGTGAGAGGGGATCAGTCACTGAAGCAGCTAGGTTCTTTGATTGAGACGCCATTCCGGGCTCCACATTCAGGCGTTAATCCAGATCGCGGGACTGTTGAGGAAATGCAGTATGATGTACAAATTTACTAAAAACTGAAATTTCCCTGCCTGTATTTCGATATTTGACATCTTTCATAGTTGCATGAACGGTTAAATACAATAAAATATTCTAAAAATATATATACATATATTCATCGATTGATTTGTGTCCTGGCTGGGCAAATGCAACTGAAATTACAGGAAATTAAGATTTAATAATATGTAAGTGTGTGTGTGTGGGGGGGGGGGGGGAGGGGGCTTGGGATGAGGAATATGGGAGCTTGTATGACTTTCTCTTGATAACTTGCATTTTGTCCTGATTGGTTTGGGGGTTTTGGATCCCTGTGGCAATATTGGTTTGGCTCTCTTGTCCCCAGTCACCCGGGATGCTGTCTGTCCAGCCAGAGGTCCTTCATTTGACTCCAGTTCCCGTCCCATTTCTCCGTTTCATGTTGAACGGATTAGATTTCTTGACTCCACAGAAACACCTCATCCACCTCAGACAAACATGGTCCTAGCTAACTCTTGAAGGTCCACCCCCCTATTCTCTTCCTGGTGGGGGTGGGGGCAGCAAAACAACCTTGACATCCTACCAATGACACCCCTGTCCAATGTGATGCCAGCCAGGACCCTGTGGCCCTCCATCCACTACGGCTGCGACTGGGTGGAGCTGACAAGAAGCTTGTGCCAGTTGACCACCCGCTTCCGCAGGTCAACCTTGTCCAACCAGATGTAGGCCTCGCCAATCAGTGTCTTCTTCATAAATTTTCCTCCATTGGACACCAGGAAGAGCTGGTGAGTGAAGAACAAAATTATTTAGCAATATATTCTAACAAAAGTTTAATGTCATTTAATCAATTGATTACCATATTGAAATAAATTAACAGTTATCAGTAGTTAGTTTGAATCATGAAATGATGTAATCAACCAGAGGTAAGACAAATATAAGAATTTGAATCATGGAGCTCCCCCTGGTTGTTACCTGTAACGAATGACCAGCAGGATTCATGCTGAAGCGGAAAGTCTCGTTGAAGGAGGGTTCTCGGTCATGCCGGCACACTCTCGTCTTCTTCTTTATCACCCTCTTCTGCGTCGCCACGTTGACCACGTAGAGCTTTACGTAAAGATCTGCAACAGAAGAACGCATTCAGAGGCTAACGGGAGTGAAAAAGAGTTACAGAGCTTTCGTTGATGAAGTGCGTAGATAAAGTTTGTGTAGACCAAGACAGCAGCTGTATTTGAGCAAGGGGAGATTTGGGCTATAATGTCTTTGAAATCTGTGGGAGGGTTTACTCCAGACCACTGAGGTGGAGATTAGTGACGAATCTACCCCATTCTGACATTACAAACTGGGAATCAGGAGAGAGTACAGCCAACACAAGGCTGGAAATGGCCGCCCACTCTTGGTGCTTTTAGAATAAGACATAGAAGGGTCTGTTTTGTTTGTGTAAAGAAGGGCAAAGCATGTTAAGGAGCAGAAATCAACTTTCCACATAAAAACCACATAAACAAACTTTATAAACAACACTCAAAGAAAATGTCAAGCTGTAACAATCCGTTCCATATCACCCCTGACTGTTAAGCATGGTGTGTGAGGCCACCAGCCACGTATGTTACGCGTTAGCTCCAAGCGCTCAACACGGCGCGTGACATGGCGGCCACTGGGACCCATGCCTGGCAGGTGGTCCGGAGACTTGAACTTGTAGGTGATGTTCCGGCACTGGAGGATCTCCACGATGAGCTGCTCGCCCTCGGTCTTCATCTCCTTCTTCAGAGCAACTTTAATCTCTCCCATCACCTGGGTTTTGCCTAAGACATTAAATAAATAAACAAAGAAACAAACAGAGAGGCTTAGCGTAAAATGAAAGAAATAGCCGATTCTCTGAACGCGACACAATATGCTACTGGTACAGAGCACTCATCAAGTGATGAATAATTTAGTCACTCAGCTATAGATTGAGAATAATACAAAATTATGAATCTTTTATGTTACCAGGAAAACACAGGAGCTCAAGGCTAAATACACTGCTGCCATTTATAGGAAAACCGTTCTGTGTCCAGCTTCTGACATGACCAATCAGCGAGCATATACAATCTCAAACCAGTTCATCACACTGTAAACACTGCATGTCACAAGCTTCACCAAGCTGGGCTGCTGTTCGGAAACTGCTCCTGTCTAAGGCCGATGCGCGAAGACACATAATCTGGGGTAAGGAGCACAGAACCTGAACTGCTGAACAATGCAAACAAAGAAATATGATCTGATGAGTCATCTGTCACCCTATTCCCAACATTGCCCGTTTATATTTTGAGAAAGCTTAAAGAAGGCTTCAACCCACAATGCGAGGGATCTGTAACGGGATGGGGAGCCATCTTCTCACAGCCATTAAGTCTGAGAATTGCTCTGCATGGTTATATAACAGCTAAGGAATATGAGGTGGACCTCCAGGCAATAACACTGCTCCGTGATGATGTCCCCCTATTCCAAGATGATAATGGCCCCAGAAAAACTGATAAACAAATTCAAGAAAGATCAATGCCTTCAATGACCTACCCGATCACCAGGTCTAAACATCACTGAACATTCACGGGATGTTCTGGAGCTTAGGTGGTTTCCACATCCATAGTCTCTCAAAGACCTGGAGGCTATCCTTGACTAATTATCCAGTATCCCACTACATGCAATTCGGGATGTGTGTGACAGCATTCCAAGAAGGACTGAACCTATTTCAAAGGAAAATGGCGCTCCTGTTCCCATTAAATCCCCAATATTAATTTATTACATGTTTATATTATTTCGTTCACCTCATGTTGAAGTATTGCTCCCCTCTCAGCTTCATATATACCTTAATGAAAAACCAAATAAATGCTGTCCACGTCATTTTTATGCAAAATCCTTAAGTTCAGGAACACCCTAGAAAATCTAAAAATGTTATTGCTAGAAAAACACCATTCCCGATTCATTCCGTTCATCCATCCATTTCATAATCACGTATTGTGGTCAGGGTCCCGCATTTAATTCAAGTGAGAAATTTCATCTTAAACACTCATACAAGCTGCCGCAATCTAAACATTTAGAACGTTACTGACCCCTGCTGGTTAAAAAAATGCATGCAGTCACAGGGGATTTAATAAGCTTCTGAAGAACTGGTTAGCGGGAAGGGATGTAAACATTAATGCCGCTAACCGGTGGTTGAAAAGTACTTTTCCTACTTTGTATCCTAAACGTGTGTAACGGCTGTAACACGGGTAACATTACATGTGTAATATATGCTTCTGTGCCTTCGAGGCCTGGGAGGTGTGTGAGCAAAAAGAGAGGCCAAAGTACATCAAAACCTGCGAGGAAAATACTAAAAAAAAAACTAAGACCAAACACTGTCAGCATCGCGGGGGCGTGCAAATATAAAAGCAGTTTCTCAAATTCATGAAATCTTTCATATTAACGCATAATTTATCGTTCTCCTTTTCACACTGGATTTTAAGAACTATTATTAGCTGAGCCCCGTGAACCATTTGGTAGGCTTACACAATACCAGTGCTATAAATAGCTTGTTATTCTTCAAAGAAATAGCATGTTTATAGCTGTTAAGAAAAAAAAACTGTAAATGACAGAGATAATTTGGAGGAGAATGATTATCCTCCGTGATAAAAACACGCAGTCACGGCACCCCAGCTCTCTCGGGGGCTGTGACGAAACGTCACCCATGTCTGCGCGGATAATCCATCATCTTCGCGCAATTAACCACGAATGGAGATTAATCGCGAGAGAGTGGGGACCCTGGGGCGTCCTCCCCCAGGAGAGAAAGGCTCACTGCGGGGCCTGCGCCGGCACAGCTGGCAACCGTGGACCCGAAAGCTACGCTTTAATGCCCGGTCCTCAGCACTCCGCACAAAACCCTTCTGTTATAAACCCAAATGTCCATCCGTCCATCCATCTTCTGAAACCGCTGGTCCTAATCAGGATGGGGCACCAACCCAACGCAGTGAACCCTGATGTTGGATTGAGAAACAATGAAACCAAATTATAAATTTAAAATATAATTTATTTTCCTAATCTACAGCTGCGCTGCACTCTCCATGTTTACACTCTTGTGTGATATGAGAGTCCTTTATTTATTTATTATTAACTTTAATGGCACAGTAACAGGGTTACCGACTCTCACGCATCTGTCGTGACACTCAGGCTTTCAGACTCTCGCACGCAAGAAATCTTACGGCAAATCTATATTATTCCATTATAAACCTAAAATTGGCTACATCAAAAGCAGTTTGCAAACCCTACAGACTATTTACAAGGTAATAAAACTCTTGCATACATGTCAATGCGTGTGCAGACTTGGCTCGAATTGAGAATCTCACTCCAGGCTGCTGACTGAGGTTGGCAGCCCAGCATTAACATGATCAGAGGCCCCTCGGTTATTTGTGCTGGCTGAGCCCCAAACTATTTTCTTTGATTGTGTTAGGTAAAAGTTATCAACTGGGGTGGAGGGTAAGCTGTGCAAAAATTGCCCCTGATGACCGGAGAAATTAATAATTTAAAAGGAATTTCTCATTTTTAATTATATTTGTTAATGTATGCTACTTTTATCGAAAGCAGCCTACAGTACTTTTTAACCGTCTGCAGAGGGAATATTTCTACCTGTGAAATTCAGGTTGGGCGCGTTCCTCAAGGGGAGAAACTGCAGCGGAAATCCCCGGAAATACACCACAGCCTGCTGCAAATGCGACGACGACTTTCAGCAATGCAGAAAAACCCTGGCCCAATAAGCCCTATTTCTCACATGGTCACTTATGTATGCATAATTGATAATTAAATATCATATTAAACAGGTATCACTTAATGTTGGGTCATTATAGGGGGTCTGAAAATGCACATTGAAGTTGATACCTGATTTATCATTAGTTTGCAGGCAAATACAAACATTCGGTTGCACTTCCCGTAATAATATAATAGGTATCATCAGCTCAGTAAAGCTCAGCAGTTTGGATCGTCTCCGCACCCTGGATCAAATTGCTTATTTCCGTCACACACAGACTTTTCATCCGGAACGCCTGTCAGTCAGCAGGGCCGGGGGGCGGTCACGGGTGCTCCAGAAATCTGCCCCCCTCCCCCCAGTCCTTCAGCAGCCCACTATCCACTGGAGATGCCAGACCCCCCCACCCCGTTCTGTAGAACGCGTAGAGATCCACCCGAACACCCGGGACCGCATTTTCTTAATCATTTCCAGGGCGCGCCGCCCGCTTCCCCGCCACCTTGCACGGTGTCATCTGCGCATGCTCGCCCGTTTATTTATACAGGCCAGCAGCCCACCCGGCACCACCCCCACCTGCGCTCGCCACAAGCGGGGTCCCCGCACAGGCAGCCGCTGACACCGAATGAATCACGGATCGGGGCATTTGGTGCACAGCGGTGCAAAAAAAAAATCGCTGAAACGTAAAAAGACGGCTAAATGCGTTGCTCTCGCCACTACCTCCTCCACCCTTAGCTGCGCGGGCCGAGTGACCTGACTCCTGCAGGGAGAGGGGGTGTCAAAGCAGGCCTGCTGTCCGGCAGCATCTGGGGAGGGACGCACCTGTAGCGAACGATGGTTAATAGGCACAGCTTGAACTCGGCGCACTTTTCTGGTCTAACCACGTCGGACACTTTTTCAGGGGCTGTTCTCTAAAGTCCAGTTGCAGCATACGGTAAGTCACTGCACATGCAGGCTATACACTACGCCAGTAGATGGTGTATTTCAGGTACGGCGCTCTCGTTCAGTAGCCTGTCTATCTCGTTCACGTTCTGGGGTGCGTTTCCCACTCAGCTACATGGTATAAATACATTAATAATGTATAAATACATTGCATATTTTTAAGTGTGCACACATGCCAATCATAGGTTAGTACATTGTGAAATCTGGCTGAATTCTGAACACCAGAAGTGGTACTAAATGTTTGGTAGCTGAGCAAAGTGATCTGGCGCACTAAAAAGTCTCAATTCCCATCACTAAAACGAGACATTTGTTCACTGTAGGCGTATACGTTCAGTCCCAGGTTTAGTTTCCAGCCAATCATATGCTCGCTTACAGCACGCCCTTACATGTCTCACTGGCTCTCATTGGCCATCGTCAAGGAGGGAAGCAGCATTCACGTCAAACGGAAGAACGAAAAGAACGAATCTTTGCAGGGAAGTGAACTCGAGTGTACAGTTCCTGTAAGGGACTCGCTCCCCGCAAACAAATTGTTCGTGAATGTCACACCATTAATTAGCGCTAAAAGGGCTAGATATGAGAACTCATTTGTAATTGTCGGCGCGTGTTAATGTTTGTATGTGTAGGCTGTAGTCGGCAGCACACCTTATCAAAAAATTGTTTGCTTGCCCCTGGAAATACCTGCAACTCTTCATTTTTTTGCAACTCTTAAAAAGGAGTGTTAAAACAAGTGTAAGAAAAAGTGAAAGTGAAAATGCACTTTCAAAAGCACATTAGCGTGCACGGTAACCTAAGCATACGTATGCACAAATGATCCAGCTAGCTGTCAAAAACCGCGGGATCTCTGTCATATCAGTGTCTGAACCGTAGGATCAGGTCCAGCCTCTCTCAGCCTGTGTATGACATTTGACCCAGCTGAGGGTGCGGGAATCTTCACCTGATCTCCGAATATAACAGCCTCCTCCAAAAGCTAAAAAAAAAGGACAAAACCTAACTTCAAATGGCAGGTCAGTATCTATTACTAATATATGAGGTGCACGGCAGGAGAGTGCAGGTTGACGTCATGGGGGCCTGGTTTAAGTAATCTGAACCAGCGCTGGGGAATTCCGCGTGGCCGGCCAGTGTCTAAGCTCAGCTGACTGGTGACTGCCGTTTATCCAGGATGTCATCTTCCCATGCTCATGAGGTATTCCCCCCCCGCCTCCCCACTGAACCTTGTACATCGACTCCATGGTTTCCACTGCTCCTCCCCACTCTGTGGTGGACCTGAAACCATGTGCCAGTATATCCTCATCTGGTTAATTACTCCTACCCTCTAGCCCCCTCGAGTCACCAAGATCCAGTCGCCGAGTCACAGACACATAGCGTTCGTCATTCACACACCCATGATGTCATGCGTCATTTGGGAATTTCCGCATTTAAAATAACAACTGGATGCACACAACTTCACTGTGCGTCTGAAAGAAAATTAATCTCCCAAGGAATCAAAGAGCACGGTTAGCCGGCCAGAAGGCTATCCTTTATCTCAATAAACGTGTCAGCGCTCTGGTGAAGGGGCATCGAGATTTAATTTAATGTTTCGATGTCTGACTTTCCAGGTTTAAAACGAACAGCGAGGTTCACTGTTGGCCAATATGAGTTTTTCACACTTTCTTTACTTTTCCTCCTTACAGTGGCAGCAACTCCATGAAATAAATAGAAACAAAGCATGTGCAATAAAGTACAATACTTCAGGATAGCTTACATAATGTCATATAATGGCTGTATGTACAGGCGGTCAATAGATAAACCTCTGATTAATGTGAGGTAGTCCGGTAATTCAGGTAATTTAGTACATGCAGTGTATATAAAAATAAGTGCCCAGAAGGAACAAAGCTTTTACTGACAGAAAGGATGATACATTATTGTAAGAAGTAGTTTTCTGGTCTATAATTTCTTCAGAGCATCTTCTCTACGGCAGAATAAATCTGATTTTTCTTCTTAAACTACTATTCTGAGAAAGTTTTTGGAAGTTAATACTGAGTATGGCGAGGTTTTGCAAAAATTCACTGAAATAAATCAAGAGTATTTCCGGGAGCAGTAAGACGGCTGCTTCAGGCAAATTTGCTGCTACTAACTGGGGACCCTGTAAAAGGATGATCTATTACACCAATTAGAGATGCTGGAACAAGCAGCACACTGGACACCAAAAACACAGAAGGGGGTGAGCTTGTAGCGGGCTAAGTCCGCCAAGCATCTGCAAGACAAGAACAGGGAGTCGGCTCAATAGATGGTAGAGACAGCCACCTGGCAGGGCTGGGTGCGCCCAACAATGGCACCGGCTGCCATCTCCTTTCCATATTTTCCGTTCGATGAAGACCAGCTGTCTCAGGTGGCTGCCACTGGTAATTAAAATCCAGGGACTATCGCTTTGTTAGTCGTAGTTAAAAGGACATCAAACAGTTAAAAGAATTAGGCTGCCGGCATCTGTAGTGACAGATCGATGACAGTTCAGTACTTCTGTGATTATCTGAAGCTACAGGCCCTGGTTCTGGTCCAACGAGAACAGCCTATCAGAATAGAATTTTAAAATGTGATCTCTGCAGCCATATTTACATGCATGGAGTTTATCTGTAAGTCAAGGAACTAGATTTCAGGGCCGGACGCATCATTCCTGTGACGGTGTGGACCATTAGCTGTGAGGATCGCATCAACAATAACGTTAAGGCGTCAGAGACCCTGTTAAATAAATGTGTACACGTTTACCAAGGTCTGTGTCGTTGATGAAACGAGCAAACATAAACAGTCAACAGTGACACAATGTGATCCATCCAGAACATTCCAGAACTTCTGGATATGATGTACATCCAACTGTAAGAAAGTATTGTTGTCATGACTTACTGCTTTTAGTCAAACATCTATGATCACACGCGCACACACACGCGTGCACATGCACACACACACTTATGTCCTGCTTCAGCCCAAATCCCTTCTGCAGTATGCTTCTCAGTTTCTCCTGAGCTACAGAGGCTTCGTATAGCTCCTGGATTTTCTCACAGTTCGCTGTGGACCATGCGGTACCAGTTGAAGCCCAAATGAAATTGGTTTGCTATGTCAGTGCCACCACAGAAGATGGCATCCAAGGTGGTCACCTGTTGCATAATGCTTTGAATGGCACTGAGATCATGTCACATAAGAAACAGCAACCCAACACGATGTGGCACTCCTTCTAGCCGCCAGGACCTTGGTCATCCTACCTTCAGTGTCTGCAAGCCCCAGGGAGTCTGGTGCACGCGTCTTGTCTGTACCGTTGGGTAGTGGCTTCCCTCTGGGACACACAGACACAGTCATTTACTGGAATTGATGTTATTTCTGCATCAATTACAGCACATTACAGTAAACAAAGGCAGCCCTGCCAGCATCCAGACGCTCCATTATTCAGAGCACCAACCGCAACATTACAAAGTCTTCACAAACAGATTTTCATGAAGGTGAAGAGGGTCAAAGGTTCAGTAAGCTAATAATTGACTTTTCAGACTTTTTAATTAACACCAAAGATCACAGATCCAGGCAGGCTTAGCTATGGGGCAATTAACATGGCGGTAGCCCAGGTGCAGGCCTTTGGGGGGATGAGGCATCGATCTGCTCGCAAAGCCAACAGCAGCGTTTAACAGCCTGCTCCTGCATGCAGGTGCCAATGAACAAAATATCGATACTTGCATTGCTGCCACTAATCAGAGCACAAGCTTTTGGCTTTTGCTTGTGGCTGAAGAGTGTTGCGTGTTTAAGGGCGACTGTCAGCTATCTGGATAGACTAAATGCCTCCTCAAGGTCAGGGGGGGGCATAACTTTTTGGTGACAGCAAAGTCTAGTTGCCTGACTGAAATACTGGCACCCCCACTGCTTACAATTGGTAATGTCTGGTCAAGTCAGGATTGTGAAAATGTGACAGCCACACAATGCTAAATGGCTAACCATCCATCCGTCCCTCAATCTTCTAATCGCATATCCTGCTCAGGGTCAGGGGTGGAGTGAAGCTTATCCCAGGCAGCACAGGATAGAAGGATGGGATACACCCTGGATGCATGCACACACATGTGCACACATACACACACACTCATAATCACACTCTATGGGCAATTTAAAGGTACAAACTATGCATGTTTGCATGACAGCTATTAGACCTCTGCTGAGAACCGAGAACTGTGGTGCCCCCTGTAGGCAGACAGGATGTTGCGGCCAAAGGATAGGAGGCAGACTCACATTCGGGGGACCTGAAAGATGGCGCTGTCTACGGCGTTGGGACCCCCTGCGTCCCCATCCAGGTTGAATCCGCTGCCACCGAATCCACTTCCAGAGGAGGCTGTCGTCACGGTGACATCCGGTGCCCTGTGGCCCGGCCTCGCTGCACGGAGAACAGAGAAGCACCCCCTTGAGGTCTGAACGCCACCTGCCCCTCTCTCCCCTCCCTCGACTTGGCCCCGGAGGCTTCCCCAGTCGGGAGTGAAAAGGAGGGCTCTGGCTGCATTGTAATTACAGGACAAGCACACCTGACCAGCAGGGTGAACCCGCTTACAGGAAAACAAGCCCTGTTTTTGGCTCTCTGCTGCCCCACTCTGTTAGGGGACAGTGCATTCAGAAAGGGGAGGGGGTTTCAGGCGTAGCTCACAGCAGGACACAGACCCATGGATGCATAGGACTGACACGGACAGCCGGTGCATGCGCAGAGCACACGGGAGCGTGTGAGAGAGCTGGCAGGAACACGGACACACTCGAGCAAATCCGGTTAGGGATGCCAAACAAACGTAAAGACGTCTATACACAAAGCCACACATGTAAGCGTGTCGTTCTTAAACCTCATATCCAGGTGCAAATTATATCATTAGAAGGAGTGATTTTTGATATTAGGGAAATGTTCAAATTTATTCCAGAATTAAAGATTTAAGAAACTAATTAGTTCTTATTTAGGTGTGTGGATTACTCCACGCATAAATAAATGTACGGTGACCAAGTTATGTATTTATAAAAACAGGGATGGTTCTGGATGTCAACCCTATCATGGCTGAACCCAATATCATCACCATCGTCTTTTTGTGCATGTCTGCCTCCGACAGGGCACCAGACACTTTGTACTGGTGACTTAGCAGTACTTTAGAATGTCCCCCCGCTTCCACAACTGTTTTTTCTAGTTTAAGGTCGCGGTGATGTCATTTTCTGCTGGAAAAAAAAATACTGCCCCGTGTCAACATGGAGACATGGCGTATGGGATGTGTGGCTTGGTATGGTGCCATAATTCATGCACTTTCTCCCTTTGGCTCAGCCAGCGAGACCCAGTGGGGCTGGTTCACTAATACCACTAATTGAGGGGGGCCTGATTATGCAGCACGCTGGGGAACAGGGACCAAGGGTGCCTGCATAAGGAAGCGGAAGTTCCCAGGAAACCACAAATCAGGCCCAAGCAGACAAGGACACCCTGTCAGACTGGCATCCGACAGCTATAGTCTGGTATTAGCGAACGACTGGGGAGCTTTCGGAGAAATGTTTCATGGCATGAATTATACGAGGAAACACAGTTGTATTATTTGTTAGTTTACTCCATGTGTTACCAGATCATTCTAGGCGTACTTTAAGCCAGCCGTCTCTCAGCAATGAGAGGAATGCGTCTCTCACCTCCATCGGCCTTGGACGTTCCGTCTGACATCACTTTCCTGAGGGTCAGCTGACTTGTGTCTTTGCTCTCATTGGCTGGCGCGGGCAGAGAGTCAGACTGAGTCCTTTGAATAGTGAGGACTCCCTCTACGCTGTGCCTGTGCCGCTCCTTGGCACGGCCTGCCGGCCCGCGTTTATGCGCCGCTGCCGCAACGTGTGGGTGAAATGGAAAACCCAGAGTATGCATCCTTGCATGGAATCAGCTTACGGTACGCGCCAGGCATGCACGACACAAAGGGCCCCCTCCCAGAGGCCTCTGGGGCTTGTAGTCTTTACCGAGGTGCGTCGTGGATCCAGAGGGAGGACATGGCATGCACAGCAAGTCAAAAGGACTCTGGGTAGTTTTCAAAACTGGCTGTTTGATTACTTTTTTTTTTTTTTTTTTTACTTGTCATCTGATAGCCATACAATACTGTGGCTATCAAAGACAAATTTAAAAAGGCGAGAAAATCAAAACAACACAAAAAGATGGGCGCGGTTAGGGGGGCAGACGATAGGGATGGGTACACAGCCTTCACCCGAGTCCAGAGAGTAGCTTATCAGAAAGTCCACAGCTCGCCATGTTAGCGACGACGGCTTTGGGTGATGAGTAGACGGACAGGGTTGGGGGTGGGCGGTGGGTGGGGATAACTTAGGAAGAAGACCACTGTCTAGACCTCCTCTACTGGTAGGTAGACATTTTCCCTGGCCTGGCACAGTGTATAAGTTAGACTGACAATTATTCTATTTAAGATTTACGAATTTATGTTTATTTAATGTATGAGAAACAATATTATTTAGTATTTCTGGATTATTTTAAAAACCTGATTTGCTTTACTCTGTTTAAATTTTTATTTTATATTGATTTTAACCAAACTTTAGTTTAGCATTGAATGTGAGGTTAATGAAGTGGGTTTGTATTTGATTTTGGTTGCAATCTAACGGTTAGTCTGTGTTTTACTGGATGGTTTTCTAAACAGCCAGTCACACACCCCCTTTTTTGGGATGGGGGGGTCGCCGTCGAAATCGTCAAGAGGTGAATTCTGCAGTTACACAGGGAGGGACATACAGAAACGGAAAATAGTATGGTGAGCGGACTGTATTTACAGCAGTCGAGAAGTGAGACGGAGGAAGTAGGGGGGGGGTGGGGGGGGGAACAGACGAGAGCGAAAGGACAAAGGTAGCAGCGGATGAGAGGTAAGCTGCCATGCGGAGCAAGTTATTTGCGTCGTTTACTTGGTTGGAGTCGGAGCTGATGGGCGGCACCTTCGGTGGCCGATAAGGCTGTGCCCACGTCCTCCAGCTGGGCCGGAGTGACATTGCTTTTGCTCTGACTGCGTGACGGTCCATGAGAGCGCAAGTGTCCCTCGGAGGAGGACTTGGAACTGCCAGGACTACTGTGAGATTTCTCAATAGTGGGCACCTGCATGTCTAAAACAACATGGACGGTCATTCGCTTCAGCATCGCCGGCAAACGTAAGGCTCACACTGCAAACAAGACGGGCGTGAAGCGCCCGCCATCTGGGCGTGGCACTGTACAGGAACAGACAAGGGAGAGCAGATCTCAGGGAAACCCTACAGTACATCTCTCAAACGTGCCTGAATCTCTTAGCAAAGAAACAATGTGTCTAATATTACTCATCTTTACTTGTTGCTATTTAAGATTTGTTTCTAATTTGGACATATTTTACAGTTTAATGACAGTACCGCCTATATAAGTCAGACTCATTTGTTGCTGCAAAATGTGCTACAGGATTGTAGCCCCCTGTGAACTGGCCCGGGTGGGAAAATGGCACCACCCACAGGCCGACTTTAAAAGTTCAGCCAAGTCAGTTTCCAGGGGGTGCAGCGGACATCACAGTGGACAACACAGCGGGGTTAGGCTACTGCTGGTGGTAGCCAGGCCTGGAAGACCCCAGGCTACCATCTTGCCCCCTCACCCCTGGGCAGTCGGGCCGGTGGCATCCACGGCTCAAGGACGCACGGTCCACTCCACGGTCCATACGAGCTCAGCGTATTCATGGGACTGACAGGAATGAAAATTGCATGGTGCGAAAGCTACGACGTACAATACAACTGAAAACAGAGCAGCGTTCCTACAGAACGGGGGATGTGGTGGGGAGGGCTGGTGTGGTGGAGGGGCAGGGTGATGTAAAGACGCCCCTACCCTTGGACGGATCAGGAAAGATGCCATGGCTTCTGCTTTTGATGACTGATGGTTTTGGGGACTGCTGGGTCCCCGCCGGTCCTGAGTGTGGCCTGCCATGGTCGATGTTTTCGCTCTGCTCCTTCAGGGGAAACCAGCGGGGCATGTTGTCCAGCTGCGCCGTGTTCGACAGGTCGATCAACACCTGGGGATCCAGTGAGCCGTTACCATGGAGTAGTGCCCTTCACTGAGGGGCGTGGCCATTGACAGTGAGCATGGTCATAACCAGGGGTGTGGCCATTGGCAGGGGGTGTGGTCCTTACTGGACGTAGCGTCTGGTGCAGTCAGACCTATATGCCAGCATCACTGCCTGTCAGCTCACCTCTCCGAGAAAGTCGTTGGAGGAGGATCTGTCATAATCCCAGACGGTCACCTCCAGGGTCTTCTTCTTCAGCTGGGGTTAAAGATACATAAAGGGTGACAGTGAACCCTGCTAACTAACATCACCTTGATACTTCTAGAGGAACTCTAATGTGAGTAAGTAAAAATGTCTCAAAAATCAAACCTCTGAAGGAACAGGATGAACCAATCAGAAAGGGTAGGCAGAGACGGGAGCACCGGAGATGTTGCATTCAACCCCTAACCTCAAGACAACCCTGATATCCCACTTTCCTCTCTTAGTAGATTCTCAAAACAAACATACCCTCTGCCAGGCCTCAGATTTAATTCCTACATCACAGCTGATTGTACTGATCTTCATGCAACAACCCAGGAAGAATCAGGCAACATCTTGCAAGACTGTCACTAATTGCACTGGAATTTGTACAAATTAAATGCGATCACCAGCTCTGAAAGGAGGCATAATGAGGTAGTGCTCTTCTGAGACACCCTCCTTCCATGCAGAATTTACAGAAGAACTCCATGGCCTAACACCCCTTTGAAGAACATCAGTATAATTAAAAACTTAGCAACCAGGATGAGTGACAATCTGGATGGTACATTAACGACAGATCACAGACCTGCACCAAGAGTCACATAAGCTGTTCCAGATCACAACCCTTCTGTTTATTCTCAAATCTCCCCAAAAGAGGGTGCTTACATTTCTTTGCAGTGACCATTGACTTGACACATGAACTTGAATTTTACGAACGATGAAAGCCTGTCTGTTTCAGTGCCAGAGGGGGTGGGCTGGCAGTTGACCTTGGAACCCTAGTGGTCTGTTTCTCCTATCAAACTATGAGATTCCTCTCCTCCATTGTCCATGGTCTTCTGGCTTTTATTCCAGTGTTCAACTGTTTACACTATTGTTACCCTATAGTCTAGGTACTCAAATGGTGGTCTCATATAGACAAGAACACAATTTAATCCGGACCACATGATCGATTCCGGCTGAGAAAAAGTATGGTCAACACCCCTTCCCTGCTCAACAAGTTTTCGACAAATATTCCCTAGGCAAATGTTATCATCGCTGCCTCCTCCCCTGGCTTGGAAGATTTTATAGGAAGCAGTGCAGGCATGTAGCTAGGTAGTAAAATTATGGCTTTGAACCACCCCCCCCCAAAGTTTATTTGAAAGCCCCTTCCAATTCAGAAAATCTACCAACGGGACCTTTCGGTAGGGTTGCTGGACACCTCATGAAATTTTATTTTTGGTTATGGGCAATGGATCTTGGCTTAAGGAAAAGGCACTATATGAACGTCAAGGTAACTCCATACCTGTTCCAAGTGGATGTTCTTGTAAATGACAGTCTGGTTCCACTCTGGATTCAGGCTCTTCTGGGCATACTTCGTCCGTCGCTTATTCTCGGCACTGTGGCAAAACACAATGTGACTGGTGGTGAGGATCCGGAAACTCATTACGAGGCCGCCGCAGCCTAGAGACACCGTGCGCAAAACGGACCGGTGAGACTTTGGCCCGAAATTCAAGGGGTGGCGACATACCTGACAACAGGCTACAGAGAGTAAGACTATCAGTGTTGCACTGTGATCGATGATACACAGATTTCTCAGTAATTATTTCCACTGACAGGTTTGTGCGTTTATGGTTTATTTGTTTATTATATATATTAAAAAACAGTGCATTTATGATACTGTGTGAATGACGAATGCAATGCATGGAGAATGAGAGCAAACACGTAGAAGAGAAATCATATGTGAGGTGGCAGCAGGGACCGGAGAAAAGGGAGATTCAGAAGTATGTCAGTATACTGGATGGATGTCAGCGGGACAACTGATGAAGGCGATGGCATTGTCTAATACTACAAGGTCATTTTTATTTGTATATTTGTGGCCAATTCATGTCTCAATTTGGGAGTTTAGAGGAGGTGCAATGGGGCACAGAATTTTCCTGTTTTTTTGCATTATTAGACAATCATTAGAAATTCGTGGGGGCTGGGACTGGAGGCGTGGCCCAGCCACATGTACGGGCATGAAAAACACCAAGAGGCGAAGGGGACAAGTGAAGTAAAGAGAAGCGCCACACTACCTGGCATTCTGAACAACCATGACCTGGCTGTAGGTCCAGGGGTTGTTGTTGGGAGGTGGGGTTTGAGACAATTACAGATTTGACAAAACATCAGTCAGAAAGCAGCAAGGCATGTAAAACACAAATAAACACAAGAAATACAACTCAGATGTACAAGTCACAAAGAAATAAAAACAACATTTTGAATAATAATAATTTATGCATAAAAAAAATCATAACACCGCCCCCTTGAGGTCGGTCATGTTATTACCCAGAATAAAGGTCATGTTCATTTTTTGGTTGTAAGCCTATTAAATAGCTGCAGAAGAAACCAGTAACAATTTACATGTAGTAAACAATTTTAACTTAATCATGGATTAGCCTGAAATGCATATAGTGTTTGTCTTTCGTTTTATTCAAATCACGTCAAAACCTTCAAACAACGGAATAATATTAAAATATATTAGCAAATGCATCTATTCATCATCCACAGTCGCTCATCCTGTTATGGTTTGTGCTACATTTCTCTGTTGAAATGCTGGCATTCAGGGTAGGTTTGCAAACATTTAAAAATAAATATTGCATCAGGAAATATTTACTGACTGACACCAAGGAACAAAAATTTCAGATTATTTTCAGACCTTCGCTTATGTTTACAAAGTCACCTGCGGTGATATCCTTCATAATGTGTTTGGGGGAAACAAAATCTTATATAAAGGGAAACAAGCAAGCTTAAGAAAATAGTGGGATTTAAAGAGACAGGCTCACTAACATCGTTTTACAGCATAGGTGGGGAAAAAGGTACTGGACACAGAACTTGGTCGTATACACAAACTGGGGACAATACATTACATTAAACAATATATAAATACGAAAGTAACTAAGATATTCTTTACAAGACCTGCCTCCAGCAGCATAGCTATAAATTCTGCCTCCCCCCCAACAAAATGGCCTTTTGGCCACCCGTTACATTGCATAATATTATATATTGAAGGGCCTTTTGTAATGTGTTGGGGCCCCTGAATAGTAACCCTGCCTGTATCCACCACAAAATGTCACACAGAGTGCAAATGCTAAATAACTTCAAATGAATCATAAAAATTCATTCTAGGACAGGCTGTCTCGGTCTCTTCAGATATGATCTGAGCGCTTCTGAAGATGCTCCCCATTGTGGTATTAAATGTGTAAGATGTTCCTAAAACCGCCCATTGTTTAAAAGAGTACTTACCAAATACCAGAGTCATACTGAGATCAAAATCGAAGCAAATTTCACGCCTGAAATTAGGTCTTTTGAAACAGTCACCAAGTAATTTCCAAATCTAAATCAAACATTTAACTGCAAACCCAGGGAGACGTCCGACCTGCTGAATCGCATCTATTTTTGTATCTTCTTAAGTTCTCCTAGTGGGGAACTAAACTACAGGCAAGGAAAACTGCATTTCTCTAGTATTGACTGTGCTTTAATTGCACCAAACCGTGTTCAAGGCCAATGATGTAAAACCCAAAGGTGAAAGATGCAACTGTATCGTAAAATAGTGCAACCGTCTGTCTGACGAAGGTAACTGCTCACCCTCTTCCTGGCAGCAGATAGACTTTGACGAAAGGGTCGGAGTAGCCGTCGCTGTCCCTGGGTGCCAGATTTCTGGCTTGGAGCACGTGGATGATTAAATTACCTAGCTGCTTGTCATAATTTATTTGAAGCTGGAAGACATTGCATCAGGAGACAAAAAGCAAACAAAATAATACTGTTTGAAATATTGCCACTATTACAAATTACATAAAATTTTTATCTGTAATTCATTTAGGTACAAATGTGTTTCATTGCCATATTACAGTGTTCCCCAGATCCGGCCTTGGAGGGCCAGTCTGTAACAGAGTTTGCAGATTTCCCTGCTCAAACTGTTACGAACCCTGGGTTCGTATTGTTCGTATTACGAACTCCGGCTTTGTTACCGCTGCTGTTACCCCGCCCCTTCG
>JAAGVU020000001.1:5754061-5803334 GCA_011763525.2 Mormyrus iriodes
TGGTTGTCTCGTCTCCTTCCCTTTCCCTTCCCTTACCTTTCTGCCGATCCCCTACCCTAGACAGGGGATCGTAACAAAACACATCTTAATCAGCTAATTACCAGGTTTAGTAGGTGTGTTTGACAGTGTTGGGCATTTCAGGTCCAGAAGCTACAAATCTAGACCAAGATTTTGTTTCTACCAGCCAGTTGAGCTTAAAGAGTCACAGTCACAGAGTACTCAACTGGTTGGTAGAAACAAAATCTTGGTCTGGATTTATAGCTTCTGAATTGGAAATGCCCAACATTGGTGTTTGAGCAAGGAAATCTGCAAACTGTGCTGCAGACTGGCCCTCGGGGACTGGAACTGGGAATTCTGCCATATTATATACTACTGTAATATAATATACTGCTGTAGTAGATTGTATCAAGATCGTACGTAAGGAAGAGTGAAGGTAAGTGGGGGATTCGTACCTGTATTTCTCCCGTTATAGGATGAGTGGCGGTCTTTGTGGCTTCTGTGGACTGAAAAACATTTAAGGTCAGTGAAAATGTGGCTTCGGGCCAGCAGGGGTGAAACCACTCTTTGCAAATGCTTAAAAAAAAAATCATTATTTTATCATCTATATATCTATATTTTATCTATATTTTTATCATTATTATTTTTTTCTTTTCAGTTTTCCAGTCTTAGATTTCACTGCTCGGGGAGAAATATTGCAATATTGCAATGCATTAAATAGCAAACCTTGATTTGTACGGAACATCTAAAAAAGACGCGGTAATCAATAATAAACACAAACTAAGAACTCTGGATGTGACTGAGCAGTTCAGATCTGTAAATCGGGGGGATTTGTATAATCTTCCAGAGAGGGGTGTGATCTTCCCAAATGAGATGTGAGCTTCCAGAAAGGGGCGTGGCCTGGCCAGGGCAAAAGTCACACATAACTAATAAATGTAATACAGTTTTACTTCTCTAGCTTCCTGGGCTTGTGTGTCTGGACTCTCACACCAGATTTTGCACCTTGGGGTAGAAGCTTCCACAACTCACGTTCATTTTGGTTTCCTATATGTTTCTCTTGCGTTGACACTAAATTAACATTATTGTCCCTTCTCCTTGTTTATGCTACCTCCTGTATCTAAATAAAACTCAGTTTCCTTCCTTCTATCAGGCCGTTCTCTCTCCTCTCTATCTTTGCTTCTTGGGGGGGGGGGGCGGGATAAAAATAGGTGAAATTCAGAAAACGTCTATTGCACGTAATTCATCTCCCCTATTTGCAGGAGCTACGACACATCGATCTTAGCCAAAGATGCATTTAATTCCAGAAGCAGGCTGGCCAGCACACTGGCACGCACTCGGAGGTTGGCGGCAGATCGCGTCAGAAGATGCGGTTTGCAGACCGGTGGGGTGTGGGTGGGTATGCGTGCATGTAATATGTGCCGCACCCTGCAGCGTATCTCAGGATTAAGGGACTCCGCCGTAGGAGTCAAGAGAAAAACGCTATTTTTAAATGCGCCTTATGAAATATGCACCGTGCGCTGCCATTGAGGACACTGTACACCTTTCGCTACATGCAGACAGACAGACAATAAATACAGGAATGAGGAAGCCTAAAATAGATCCGGGCTGCTCTGGCTGGGTAGCCTGAAAACGCTGACAGCATCATCAGCGATATGACAAGACGGCGTGAGGCAGCAAGTGCAGGACATGGTAATGGCAGAGTGGGGATCTGTGAATAATTCACCACAGCCTTTTCTCTCTTGCCCCATCTCTCACTTTTCCTAATTTGATACAGTTAACTGTCAGGCATTTCCGTGCTTAAGGCATCAGTCTGAATACATGCTCTGTCACGGCACGGTCTGAGCCAGGTTTGCCTTTCCTGGGCACCGATAGTCCTCTATGATCCTAAGATAATGGCCGGAAGTGTGGAATATTATTCAATAAAGATTCAGATTTACGGTTAGTAAACACAGGTACGTGGGATCAGGTCATGTCATTTGTTGGACAGATGAAAGGCGTGCTGTACTTCTTATCTCAGATATTACAAATAATGTTTCATTCTCCGGAAGCAGGGACATAGTCATGCAGCAAATGTGTTTGCTTCCGACCAGGCACATAGCTAGGTAGTAAAATTATGAGGTTGAGCCCCCTCCCCCCCAAAATTTGCTTCTGTCCCCTGGCCCACAAAATCTACCAAGAGCCCCCCCTGGTTGGCACAATCTACTGAGATCCCCCCCCCCCCAAAAAAAACATTTATTTCTGCCTACTGGCCTGTACAGAAGTTAGGAATATTTCCAGTAAAGTGTGCTGGTGTGGCAGCCGCCTTTGGGGCAATGCTCAGTGTTTAATCCTTGGTACCTTCACACATAGACACTGAGGTCACTGATCCTATTAGGTTCCCCGTATACTTCAGACAAAATCGATGGTATCTACGTCATTTTGGCAATATAATGCCATACGAGCCATGATCACCGCAGTTATCACCGTTTTGGCGCACCGCCTGCGCAGGGTACCCGAGGCAAACCTTTTCGTTTGTTCTGATCCGACCCGCTACCCATGATTGGCTGACATAAATGTGACATCACGGGGGTTGGTTAGCAGGACTAATTAGGCAGTTACTGGCTTACTTTGCACACTTTAAATAGCATAAATTAATATGTGTATCTGTGTATTTCTGTTAATAGTAAATGTCATACATTTGCTGTGCAATGTGTGTGTTTCATTAGCATGTAACCGTGACGTGTAAATTGCTGGCTTCCCCGTCTGTATCGCTGCTAGTATTAAACCAATAGTGGCTGTTAATAAAGAGAGCAACTTCCATTTTAAAAGAGCTGTCACCTCCTTTATTAAAGTGACTCACGCATACGCCACAATATGTTTATTTGTGCTCTGTACATGTATCTGCTACATTGAAAACATTCTGCGCCCCTAGGGTTGTGGCGTGACATAGAACTAACAAGGTGTCAATGTCGTTTTAGGTATGCAACAGATTGTTTGCCCCAACGCGTTCGATTTCATTTTGTCCAGATGTCTTTTGAAGTATACCGCTAGTTTTAACATAGCCTGGTGTGGAAATGAGGTGGTGGTGTGATGCTGCCTGCAGCTGATATGGGAACGTAAACACTTGTAGGTGACAGGATTCCTTAAAAAGCTCAGTCAGGACTGATATATCAAAGGTGTCTGCCAGATTTTCTCCACTGGTCACACACCTGATTTGTTTATAACCAAACTGCATGTTAATATTAAAGGGCCAGTCCACCCCAAAACTGAAAAAAAAGGTGTTTTAGAAGGGCTTCAGTGCCATCGATCCATCAGGGTTGTTCTGCTGGGAGATGCCTAGTTTCGGCGATATCATCCGTAGAAATGTCAGGCTTCTCTCGAATATAATGAGAGAAGACTCATTATATTCTATTGCATTGTTTCCGTGGTGATTAAAGCGCAAAACATGTATTTGAAGAATTCAATAGCAGCATCTCTTACCAGAAATTATGACCCGGTTACTCAAGGTAATCCACAGACATTGTAGTGAGCAGTTTAATATAGGGAATATTTTCTTTTACTGAACTCTACACACCAATCGTATCACTGTGCACAAGACAGCGCCGGGGTGCTCGTTGGACTGAACTGGCCCTTTAAGGTAAAATGTTTGGGTCTTTTCGGTGGGCGGAGCTGAAGGCCAGGAACCTTACTTTGCCGCTGCTGTGGCGCTTTTTGCTGACGGAGGGGGATCCTGGCTGGCCCGGGCTGGGCACAGAGCTGGAGGCGGCCGACGCAGTGCCTGAGTGGGCGTACAGTCCTTTCTCTGTGACCGACATGGATGCGGAAGGTGCCTGCTGCTGCGAGACCTTCTGGAGCTCTGCAGCCAGCTGCTTAGGGTCCACCCCAGGGGACCTCTGTCTGTCTCCTACACGTGAGTAAGCGTAAAACCTTTAGGATCGATTTAGGGTCTACATCCATGAACCCTTTCTGTCTCCTAAATATACGAGCTGAAAACCTGTACGATCTATTTCGGTTCTATATCTAAGGACTTCTGTCTGTTTCCTAAACACACATCAGCTGAAAGCCTGTAGGATCTATTTAGGCTCTATATTTGGGGACCTATATATGTCTTCTAAACACACATCAGTTAAAACCCTAAGGACCTGTTTTGGGGTCTACAGCAAGGAAGCCCATCTCTCTCCTAAACACACATCAGCTGATAAACCCATGTACTTCTCAAACTGCGACACGCTGTATTTTTTTAAACTGAAGAATAGATGTACTTTGTTCCACAGCATCCTGCAAACCGTTTTCAAGTCTGAAGGCAGACATCTAACACTTTTTTTTGTTATTGAGATTTAAGCCTTTCTTACTGAGTCTACTTAGGCGTTTTTGTCACATGGTAAATAGGTCAGCTATCATCAGGATCTGCAAGGTTATAAACAAGCATGCAGAAGCAACACCCTGCAAGCGTTTAGAGCTCTCCACATCCACATGCCTCTGCCAGAGACCACCAGGGTAGGCCCAGGGGATTGTCGATCAGTCATACCGTCTGTCCTTTGTTACCGAACATCTGGACTGGTCCCCTCCCACCTACCGGCTTTCGTCTGGTCCGGGAGCTCCAGGCGCTGGGGGTGCTCTGGATCAGACAGCATGTTCAGGTCCCTGGAAAAGACGTGGGCCAGGCCCCAGGTGATTATCCGTGCCAGCTGCCTGGCGGTCGTATGGGGACCGTGCGCTGCTCACACCTGCCTACTTAAATCACACTCCTGCTTTGCAGCGTAAAATCTACTTTCCCCACAATCACAGCATCAGTCTTTTAGCGCATTACATTTATGTTTTTATTGCTAAATAATATCACACAACCGGTTGAAGGAGAGTAATTGTTTAAATGCCAACCATACACTTAACACTGTTTAGTGTTAATTAAAGGAGAGGAGGGACTTGAACTCACAGTCGCACGCATATCTCTGCCTCTGCACACTGCTGCCCCACCAGCCCGTGGACTTCCTCGTAGGTCTTCCCGCTCAGAGGAATACCGTTCCACTCCAGCACCTGCATTCCTGGAGACAGACAGAGCCATCCGATCAGCCTGGGACCTCATACCCGCTGCTGCTGAGATTTCAGTCCAAACCAAGGAGAAGAAGCTTCTAGGCTCTTCCATGAGGTCACATGCTTCAGTCCCATTCAGTGCAGTGCATGTGTGCCTTATCCCTAATCCTTGTTTAAGAGCGATCTTCGATGCGAAAGCCTTTACCCCGGCCAGACGTCCATTTTTTCACATTTCACCATTCGTTTGACGTCAAATCCACTGTGCCCTTTCCTCCCCCTGTCACTATTAAATCTGTTCCTGCTCCTGGACCCAAATAAAGCTCCGGGCCCATCCTCCCGTCCCCGCCTGATGTGTTTCCGTTTGCCATCCTGCCGGGAGCCATTCTTACCGTGTGCCGCACGGCACTCTAGTGTCATACTCTCATCACCGAAAAAAGAAGCTTGATTCACCTGCCCGGTGCCAGGTTTCCATCCCTACATTTCCCCATTTTATTTTCTCTATTCCTTATATGAAGTTATCCATCTGCCACCTTCTCATCCTGGCCAGGGATAAGGGGGGGTGTATGATTATTTATTGGTTCATGTGGACGAAAACAACCATAAGAAGAAACTGGCGGTGATTTTATTTAGCAAAATCATTTCGCAGATTGCTAGACTAGGCCTGAACTTTGTAGTTGTGCAGTGTGCCTGGCGTGAGAGTATTGCCACATTAACCACGCTGATCAGCCACTTTATAGCGCCGTTACCACGGCGAAGCAGGGCGGTTGGCGGGTATGCTCCCACCTGCCGGATCCAGGCTGAGGCGCCAGAGTGGCGGGCTCATTACGCCCACTCAGCGCACCTGAGTGCCCGACAAGCTCTCCAGCCTACATGCCAGGGGCAGGAGGGGTGCAGAGAGCCCCCTGGGTGCAGTCTGAGACACCCCCCCCCTTCCTGCGGCTTCCCTCTGTGGAGAGGCCGCTGTGGGATATTAGAGCACAAAGCATACTGGGACTGTCTGATCTAAAATGGTAAATGGCTGGGAGCTGTCAGCGGATTGGCTGTTACTGCTGGGCCAAACCAAGTGGGGACTGGGAGAAGGGTTTAAACGGGATAGTCTGGGGATCATATAGACTTGCCCAGAGATGGTGACAGGCATAAGCACACAAGTAAAAATGGAGGGGGGTACTGCCACTGGCTTCCTGAGGATTGGCTGAGGTTCGACCATGTGACTGCCTATGAAATACGGTGGGTGGTCAGCAGGGGGCACACCATTATTCAGCCCGCTGCTCTGCTGGCCCACAAACCTGACGACGCAGCCAGTTGGGTTTGCTGTGTCGTCTCGTGGAGACGGGCTGTCCCTTTACACAATACGCAATCTCCTTTTCCTTCAATGTTTTTTTAAGCACTTCTCAGTGAAAAATCTCCACCCAGCTTTACAGAGCAATATCACTGCGAATTCTTGGCGCTGCAGATCGTGTCAGGTAAGGGTGGCTAGAAAAATTATAGTCAAGTATAATATAATTCACTTGTGCAAGGATTTATCATTTTTTTCCTGTTTTGGCTCTGACAGGCGAATGATTTCTTTCCCTAAGGAGGGCTTGAACTCCCTGTATAAATAAATAGAATCCCCAGTCTCTGTCATCCAGACCTTGGCTTGCTGATCTCCAGGCCCTGAGCTATGAGATTGTGGGGCAGTCTGGCCTTCGGGGCACTCATCCGTTGACAGGATTATCCGACTCGCCTCTCAGGGGACGCAAGGAGGCCCCCGGACTCCTTATTCATTTGTGTGACTTACTCAAACAAGCATCACTCCCTCCCCCCAGTCAATAACAGTCAATAATCACTGCACTCGTTGAAGGCATGCTGGGAAAAAAGACAGGAAGTGTGAAGGAAGCTCTCACAGCAAACAGGAGGCACTAGCTACGGCCTGAACACTTACACAGCTGAAAGTACGCCCTCCCGGTAGTCGTTTGTGCATGACGCAGATTGCGAGCTGCTGTAAACGGCATTGGGAGATTAACACATGACTATCACGTGGGGTCACCCCCCCTCCCTCCAATTAAAGCACACACTGACAAAACGAGAGTCTCATTTCGGACCCAAAGCGACACATTTTGTACGGTCTCATGTCATTGTTACCTCATTGTTACCTCGTTTCTCTTTTCTTGTTCTTTGGAATGCATGATACCTTCTAAAATGAGCCGATTGCTGAATTATTTAAGCTTCTGATTTGTTTATCACCCGCATTAACGAACACATTCGAGCTGACATTCCCCCATTTCATTAGAAATCTGCTCAGTCATTTCAGCTGTGTGAATAAGAGATGAGAGCAGAATTAAAAAAGCTTCCCTTTTTTTTGGTGACAGTTAATTAAAACACTAGAAATGACCTTTAAATGGGACATTAGGTTTTAAAAACCGTAACGTTTTTGTGCACTTATGTATTTTAACTGAAACTAGGCTTGGAAAAAAATGCCTGGAAAATGCACTAGCACCGTGTGTCTGATGCTGCTCAGAGAGTTGGATTCGCCACGCGTGCGGCGGCGCCTGTTTCATGTGATCGTTATCACACGCTTCTCCGCTTTAATCATCCACGAGAAGAAGCTGCCGGGGCCCCTTTAGATAGAGACACAGCCTTTCAAAGGGTTCAAAGTTCAACACAGCACAGAGCGGCAGAGGTAATCAGGAACGGGGCGATCGGGGAAGGCTGGGGGAGCAGAGAGACCCAAAAGCAATTTCACGCTGCGTCGAACAAAGATGGCCGCCACAAAACCTCTTCATGAAACCTGAGTGATCCCAGCACTGAATATATCAGACTAGAAAACAGTAAGAATGCATATATTAATCTACCACATTCTGAAACATGCCAATGTGCATCAGGCTTGTTATTAATGCATTGGAAGCTTCTGAAGGGGTTTTCTGTCAAGACTAGCATAAAGTTTGACTGGTACAACTCAAGGTCCAATTTAGGAAAATTAGGAAGGGTTTTCATGGCATTTTTATGGCAAGGAGACAGGAAATGAATTACAGATAGCCCGTGCTTTGGTAATTAGGCTCTAATTGGAGTTCTGTCATTTATATGCAGTGTTCTGAAGAAGGCAGACAATTGAATCATAATTTTAAATAAATTTCCTGGAACATGATAGATGTAGAGTACCGGAGGTTAACACCAGAGTACTGAACTTTCCACAGATCATAAAAAAAAATCAATACAGCTCATACAATTAATTTCAAGGGGTTGGACTTTTAACCAAGTCCCTGATTCGAGTTAGGCCTTGGCGACAGAGGTCCACCTGACCAGGCCTTGCAGGGGGCACAGGCCTATCAGGACTGTCGCCGGGGTGAGAAGGCCTGAAATACTGCAGAATTTCTCTGTATTTCACTTCCGCAATGGTTGTAATCGACATGTAAACAGGTGTTTCTCAGGTCAAGGTGGAAAAGGATCATGCTGGACGACTCTGTGGAAGGATACGCCCTCCAGTGAAAGATCTGCACCGAAACCTCGTTAGTGGCAGAGAATCACACGAGGCCGACACCTCTGACCTCATTATTTAAGCCTCAGAGGCCCTGCAGGATCTGTGCATCGACAGAGACGCTCCATCCTGCCAGAAGCCTTGGGGGCTGGATGGCCGCCATGACGGCCATTTTGTTTTCCAGAAAGCGGCTGGGTTGGTGGTATCCCGCGGTTACGGCGGCATGGGCTCGCCGGGAAAATTCTCCAGTAAAAATAAAGACGTTCTGGAGGTGCGAATAGCACCAAATCTTATAGGAGAAAATTTTCAAAAGACATTTCCCCGAATTATCTAAATTTTAAGCCATTATAGAACTAAAACTAAAAAAAAGGCAAATTTTTAATAATTAGAATTTTTTTCTTTAATTTACGTGAATGAGAGGATACAAAGGTCTAACATGACAATCAACTGACACTATTTCTATATAAATGCAGTTATAATTTATTGGTAATGTTTTACACAAAAATCCGCTAAGCTAACACACATTGTTTAGCAGCTAAGTATTTTGCACACAGAATCATGTCTTTTTCACATCAAATGCTGGACAAACAGTCTCATATGCCACAAATGCAGCATGAATTATGACAGCAGCAGCCTGCACTTTCAGGTTAACAAACCGCACAGAGATTCTGGGTGTGGAATGCTAAAGGCCCTTCAGCGCTGTGGCTGACACAGTAATGCTACCGCTGACCTGAAGGATTGGGGGTTCGAATTGGGGGTGTGTGCATGTGTGAGCTTGCATGTTCTTCTTTCACAGCACAGGGCTTTTTGCCACAATCTGAAGACACGCAGTTAGGCTAAAGAGACTGGTCTCCTGTCCAGGGTGATGAACCGCAGTGACACAGCACACCACACTCAGCAGCGGCGCGCTCGGTTCTGATGCTATCGTGATGTCAGAGCAGTGGGAGTGCAGGTGCAGTTACACACGAGCACTACTGAAACTCGTGATTTTTTGAACTGCCGTGTCATTCCTGCCCTTCCCATTTATTTTGCAACTGAACAGCCACCGTTCCCAGAATAACTGAAACGATCTTGCCTGTAGAAGCAATGCGATTTTGAAAAATAATGTTTGATGAGGTGGGGGAGGGGAGGGTTCTAGAGCCTATCCTAGGTGACACAGGGCATAAGGCAGGGGTACATATTACACAATACCCTGAGCAAAGCTGGGAGCAGGCTCCACACACACAGGGTGGAGGCAGGATCCAAGCCCTCAGTGCTGGAGCCGTGAGGCAGTAGGATGTCCCACTGAGCCACCATGTGACCCCATACATCCATTTGAATGGAAAAATAAGATTTATGAAACATGGAACCATGGCAGCCCCATCCTGGGCTGTTCCCTGCCTTATGCCCGCAGCCTCCAGGATAGGCCCTGGAGCATCCACGATCCTGAATAGGACAAGTGGTTACAGAAAATGGATGGATGGATGGATGGATGGATGGAAACCATGGCAACACTGTATCTTTTTCTGATGCATTTCTAATACACTGTAAATAATAAAAATAATAGCCCACACATCTAAAATCGCCCCAGCCTATGTTCACTGTGCGCTGTCCAGAATGACATTCACAGATAAAAAGTGGCATGACAGACAGTTTCTACTGAATGTGAGTTAATAAAAATCTGGGGGATAAAGAAAAGTCATGAGCATGGCCCTGGGGAGTGCAATTCTGAGGCACACAGTGTACTTATACATGTGGCTGTGCGTTTTCCTCAAATGACTCGAGTGCTTTGGCTCTAGCAGTGGCTCACAGAAAAAGGCTGAAGGAAAACACGTCACCCACTGGGACCCATAAGGGGGGGGGGGGCTGCAGGGGAATCAGCAGAAACAAATGTGGCCTCCGTTGACTGGGGCACCTGCTCTACTTCTGCTCCATTTTTGACACTCGGACAAACGACTCATACAACAAACCTTAAGCGTCTCGGGCCGGTGGGGAAATGAGACATTGTCCAGAGGAAAGCTGAGGTCTCCTGGTCACTGGTCTGACTAGGAATGGTTACACCATCTGATCCTTAAAGGGACTATTGTCTGGTTCATCAAACCAGATTGCCAACGTTGATGTACCGTCAGCTAATCAGAGAATCAATCCAGAGGATTCGGGAAGCTCACCTTCCACAATCCTTCCGGTCTGTTCCGCGGCTCCTCCTGGCAAAACTTTGGCAATGTATGCTCCAATCTCCCCGTTATTCCCAGGAATCTCTTTGCCCCCCACAACTCTAATACCCAGTCCATTTCCTGTGAAAAAAAGCAAGTAAAAACACAGATCACAAAAAACGGTTCTTTCCCAAGTACAAATGTCAAATTTACTCCACACAAGGAAAACTACGTTCAGATATAAGGGTAAATGAATTTTTCAAATGTTTCAAAGCAAAATTTGATGAAATGAAAAATGAAGGGCAGGATTTACAATTTTGAATGGTAATCGGACATGGATATTAGCCTCTTAAGGACTTAATGAGTGTGAGGTGGATAACAGCCATAATAGCTACAGTAACACGGCACAAGCAGCATGAAATCTTTGGAAAACAGGCGGTGCTATCTGGGCCGGTCCCCGAGAGCCGAAGCGGGCTGCGGCTGCCTGCAGAGCTCATGCAGTACGTGACCACTGCGAAGGATTTACCAAATGTTTTTAAGAAATTTCTAATTTTATTTTCCTACATATTCCTGCTTATGCTCCCTGGAAGTTTATTCTGGGAAAGTATCTTGCGTATTATGAAGCAAGTCTAAAATATGTAAACAAAAAAGGCGTGTTAAGTAAGTATTTAATCCAAGACTAGTTTACCTGATACACTGTGATCTTTGGAGTCCCTCTGCAGTTTGACTCTAGCGTGGGGGAATGGGTACTGCACCGGCTTTCCCTGCGAGGAAACAGACACGCCAGCCATTCACTGTAACTAAAATACGATTATTGTCAGCAGAATCTCATTCAAATCTGTTAAAAATCATATACAATACACACGTCCCAGGGACATAATATCTGTCGTGAAAAGGAATTAAATGGACCTTACAGCAATCAAATGTTAAAGGATTTTCTGTTCATGTGTCCACATTAAATTTAATAATTAAAAGCTAAAAATCAGCATGCAAGACCAGTGCCAGTTTCGTTTCCTTCGATCGTGAAAATGTATGTGGACAGTGCGGAGGACAGGTGCTAGAAGGCAGCATGGTGCCCCCCCTTACATCTCCTTGCTGGTTCCTGTGCGCCACTTGTCTCCGCTCCACCACGTGCCCATCCTCCTGCCGTGCCTCTCGGGGCTTGTCGAACCAGTCGGTCTCCTCCCTCCGCAGGTGGTAAGCTTTTGGGAATCAAGTCAAAGACATCACTGGTCCCGACCCGGCCCAGAAAAGCCACGGCTCGCTGAGTTGAGTGACTGTGCATGCACAGGTTACCCCCACCCCCGCCCTGCCTGGTCCCCCACCCCCCAGCTGGGATATTTACTGCTCGTTTCGACAAATCATGCACAGGACGTGGGACAAAAACACACATGAGCAAAGGCACAGACAGAAAAAAGGTTTGTGACAACTCATGGGTGGAGGGACAGAGGCTTTGCACAGCTGGATTATAATCTCTCACTTGTGCTGGCTGCAGACGCACACCTTCTTAGCGACATGGTAACATTTTGTCCCCCAAAATATCATCTATAAATAGCCCATAGCAAAAATAAACTCTTACAGTGGCGCATTGTGCTGCCATTTACTGACCGTACATTGCTTCTCACTACAAAATGTATTTAGTTTTTTATTGTTAAAAAATCTAGCAAACCGTAGGCCTATTTTATTTGCGATGAAGACATTCCAGTATAATTTTACAGTATTTAGAGGTTTGGCATGTTACGATTTGTGCTTAACAGTAAAAGCCAAATCAGCGGACAGAGACATGAAATCAAACAGCTTGTTCCAGCAACAAACCGTAAAGAATTAGAGGCATCATTATCTTAATATTTGATGGGTAAATCGAATGAATTAAACATGTCTTGCCCCTGTTCTACGAATTTTCTTACCTCTGAGATATATAAAAAGGCAACAAGTTTAAATAAATAATGTCTAAAAGGCTGTTAGAAAATAATTTTCAAAGGGAATTAATTGCTTTAATTATGCATCTTCCCTCTTAATTATCGGTCTATGGTAATAATCTGCCTGCTTTGCTTTCCTTCAAAAGCGACAAGGAGAAGCAACTGAAGGACACACAATGTCAACAGCCTCAGTACGGGGGTATGTGTCAGTCATGGCGTGATCCGATGGTTTCGGGTGGATTGCGATGGGAACCACCGGGGAGACCTTGAAGACGAGCATGTCACGCATTCAGACACGTCCTGCTGCAGGGACAGACGTATGCATGACCGTACCAGGTATGTAAAAATGCTGGGAAACTGTTTGGTGGTTTCCAGGGTGCGTATGAATATGGATATCGATGAGTCGAAGGTGTTGGTTCAAACCATGAGACATACAGGAGGAAGAGTTATGCCTTATGGGTTTGTAAATTTTTATCGAAACTCTCACCTTCTACATCCCAGCTAGCGATTCCCGCTGTGATGCAAAGTTAAATTAAACTAAATAGCAAATTTTCTACCACAAAAAAATATTCCCGCACCGTTTTCATACCAGGGGTGTATGGCTATGATCTGTGACCATTACTGTGTGACACATAGGGACCCGTTTTACATGAATGAATAAGTCATAGGCCTCTCACAGCCCCATTTAAAGGCGTTAGCAGATAATTCAGATCAGAAAAAGGCACAAAGACACAGCAAGTGAGGGCCATTAAGCAATTTTTCTCAATGTCAAAACTCCATTTACAGGAGCTCTTCACAGTGTATAAACATTATCTTTGGGAGATTGTCAGTGGCCCTGATACTGTATATTATGGAAATGCAAATCAACACTTAGTGAAATATTAACTTTATCACAGATGATTATTTGGTGAGAGGTAATGGTCCAGTGGTGTATAATTCAACTAATACTCTACCGTTTTTGATATTCTCATGAGAGTGTCTTGGATCATCTCTGTTCAAAGTCACCAGGGAGTCACTTAGTGCTGCAACCAAGGCAAATTAGCACTTTTATATAACTTAAAGGACATTTGTTTTTAATCTACGTTACCAGCCTAAAAGTTTCCCGTCGTTTTCTTTGCAGGGCTCGAGCAGTGGACGCTGACACACACGTGAATATCTGGCATGCATCGGCTACGATTATTTGATGCCATATTGCAAGTTAATGCGGAGGATCTTCTGGGCTTCAGAAACATGAAAGGGAACATCAGCGTTACATGTACAACGACAAAAGAAAGAAGAGTCAATCGAAAAAGGAACAGAACGAATAAGCACAACAACGTGACTTCATCACACATTTAGACATACTGCCGACCGATAGCTATGTGTTAATAAATATCGAGTATGGGAGTGAAGGTATTACTGCTAAGTTACAGCTATACGCAGCCGCAGTGCAAATCGTAAGATTACTGGCTAATCGCCGAAAGCTACTTGTGCGCATTTGGTTTTCGCGCTCTGCTTGGTTAACTGCACGCTTGTAACGCATTTTTGCCTGCGCTCCCATGCAACGCGCCACGCTCAGAATGTACAGACACAAAACAGTAGCCATTAAGAACAAAATTAGACACACGGGGAGAGGATTTCAACAAACCAGTAGTGAGAATTTACAACAGCGCCTCAGTTACCATCAATATCAATCGGATTTCACACAGGATCTATGTATTTGTATATTTAAAGTAGGGCTACAAATACTTCTACAAATTCAGGAAAATATAATTAGTGCTATTAACTGCAAAAATGGGGCCTGTTTATGTATATATGTAGATCATATCAGGGGAAAGTGGTAAAAAAAAGTACACTACTGATTTCTGTTTAGCCAAAACCCTCCCGTGAAGCAGTCAGTTGCACGTTAACCATGCAATAGCGCTACTTTAAAATCCAATCTTGCATCCAGTACTAGTCATCCAAAAAGACCATGCGTTCAGATGAAACAGAAGCATTCCAGACAGACAAAGACATGCAGATCAACGTCGCTTTATTGTGACATAGACTGATTATGGACACGGACATGCATTTGCAAGAAGGAACGGGTGACCAATGAGCAACAGACTGGAACCATGCAGTTACCACACCGACTACTCCGTCATCGGAGAAGGTTATAAAGAACACAAATATTTCAACGTCCCCTTTTCATAAATGTTCATGACACAAAGCACAGAACGATCATGTGGAAAAAAAAACAAAAAAACAATACAAATCTATTTAGAGATATCATCCCAGAAGACGTGTCTTCATGGGAAAATCAAAAAGCCAAATCTAATTAGTTTACACTTTCAGAAATACAGAGATGGTAATATGCGAAAGCTAGAGACGACGACTGATGCCATGTAAGCAGAACTGTATATAAAAATGGGATATCCCTTAATGGCAAAAGACTGATTAGTGCAGATACTGGCACAAAACCAGGTAGCTGGACAGATAAATCGGTTTCCCTGACAATAAATATTATGAACATGTTATTGTAGCTTGCCATATCTTCGTAAAATACACAGTTTACAAAAAATATTAAAACTCCAAAATCATCACAGCAACAGCTTTTGCTCAAATTCTTCCATATATGTCTATCTCTTTTTTTTCTTTCCAACATCACAAAAGGTTTTCTTGAGGTCTGGAGGCACTTAATTGTTTTTGTACGTTCAACTAACTACCTATAGGTGTAGTTAACCAGCTATGTAAATATACAGGCTGTGAGATATCAAAGCGGCGAGTAGGCAGAGGAACGGAATAAGTGTTAAGCGTGCAGGTCAAGGCGACGTGGAAAAGGAAAATGAGAGTGCTTTGTATTGATTTGCTTCAGACATAAGATGACAAACATCGTTTAGCACTAAGGGAAACCAAAGACACTGTGGCATGCATCAAAGGCACACGACAGTAAATCTGAAGACGACGTTTACAGTAATAACACACAGGTAAAAGCAGACGTCAATCAAAGCGAGCATCTAGAAAGTCAAAGCTTACACACGCAGACGAGGACATGGTCGGGAACATGCACAAAATGCAAATCCACGGAACTGCAGTGTGACAGCACTCTGAGACCCAATTTACCTTCGCTATCGGACATAGCACCTTGTAAGTCGTCCATTATGAAGGCTATGTCCCGGTCATAGCCCCGGGTTCGAGACTCCTCTCTCATATGCTGCTGTACTTCAGGGAGAGAATGGCTCGAACCAAACTGATCCCTTGAGTCAGCAGATATGGGTGGGAGGGGCCCAGCGGAAGCCCGGGCCATGCCCATTGGTTGACCGACCGGACTTAGTGGACTCTCCTCTTCGGAGTTCTGTGCCACAATGGGAATTCGTCCCCTGCTTTGGCTTATAGGTAGACTGGTGGGCTTGTTCCTGACCGAAGAGGATGTGTATGAAACATCCAGTGGCTCGTTCTCCGTCTTCAGTCTTAAGGATGAACTGGACAGATCTCTTTTGAGGGAAAGGTCAAGTCCATAGACAGATGATGGTCTAGAGGAGGGTCTTGACCTGCTACCACTTGGGTATGCAGTGTCATCCTGGAGTGAAGATCTCATGGTGGGGCTAAGGTTCAAAGTCTGCCCTAAATTCAGGGACTGTGCAAGATTTGCCCCAAGTGTGGATCCAAGGTATTTCTGTTGCTCGGAGATGTTTTTTCGCAGTCCGAATGTAATGTCATCTTGAATGAGTCTAGCCCTTGAGGCGAGGCTGCTTACCGAGGAGGCACTTGATGCCAAGTAGCTACTGTAATCTGGTTCAAGATCCCTGCTTTCTTGAAGACTGGAAAACTTGGCAATCTTAGGATCCATGAGTGGTTTTTTGTGTTTAGCTTGCTTCTGGTAGAGCACTGAAGCAGGAAGCTGTTTTGCAGCCTGCTTCTCTAGTGTCAGTCTGCTGATGCTGTACTTCTCTGTTTTGGGAAAGTGTCTGTAACTGCTATCTGTTGGGTAGTAGTGAGGAAGACCCGAGAGGGGATCCAGACCCTCAGTTCCCCGGCGGAACTCTTGTTTTATCTGCTGCTTCAGGAGCTTCAGCTCGTATGGTTCCTCCATGGTTTCCTCTTCAGTCTTTCCGTAGGGGTGCAGCCTGGAGGTCACCTGCAAGGGCCCTAGGAAGTCTGTCATCTCGGCGGAGCGTCGCACCTCAGCGGCACGGAGGAGCCGGTCAGCCTTAGTAAGGTCCTTATCAGGAATGCTGTAACTTGATGAGAGTCCGGTGGAGCTCTTGGTGAGGTCTGCGATGTCATCGATAAGGACGTAATTCCTGGGGGCGTGGTGGTCAATGTCTGCATAGAAGGAGTCAGCAGATATACTGGACATGGGACTGCTTGCCATACTGCCTCTATCTTCCAGCCCTATCCTGAGATCAAGGCTGCCGTACTTGCCCCCGAGGTGGGCGGTGTACGTGCCATCTGTGGAAGAGGGCACGATCATGAGGGGCTGGTTGCGGATGACCTCGTAATTGGTGGTGATCTTTGGTTCCAGCTCGGAGAGAGTCGTCTGCCTGGGCTTCTGCTGCATCAGGAGCATCTGAGAGGCGTGCTGGTAGTTCTGCTGCTGAGACTGCTGGTGAGACGTCTGGGGGTAGGAAAGTGTGGGTACGGAGGAGTAGATGGACTGAGTCTGGTAAGGAGAGACCTGCTGATGGTAGAGGGACTGTTGCTGATAGAGTGTCTGCTGGGGGTACTGAGTGGGAGCTTGTGTTTGGGGTGCGTACTGGTACTGATTGTAAGGATCCGTTTGTTGGGCATACTGGGCATCAGGCTGGGTCTGTGGTGGGATGAACTGATCAAATTCTGACTGCGGGGCAGTTCTTGGCCTCTCTAACCCATGCCCATTTCCCCTGCTCTCTCTGATGTTGCTGACCTCACTGTCAGACATGTAGTCTCGCTCCTCAGCTACCCCTTGTAGGTATGCCCTCTCTCTCTTCTCCCTCTCCTTCAGAAGGGCATCTTTCCTACGGTTGATCCCCATCTCCAGGTACCGCAGCTTGGCGTCAATCTCCTTCTCCTCCTCGTCGAGCTCCGCCTGCTTCTTCCGGAGCTTGGAGGACTCTCGCTCAACAAGATCAAGCTCTCGGTCGATGTCTTGGAGGATCTTGGCCCGTGCCATGGTGGTATTCCGGCAGAGCCGGCGCCGGGCTGAGCCTGTGCTGTAACCGGTTTGACCTGCAGTGGCCTCCTCTTCGGATGGTGGGTTGGGTAGCGTACGTTTCACCTTCTTCTGAGTACCTGATGGGGTGCTGCTCTGAGACGATTTGCCCTGGAAACAGGAAATGTAGGGAAATTAGGTCACGGAACAACTTTTACTTCACGTTATTCTAAAATAATATTTTATTTAGCGTACATTGACATCACAAAGACTTCAAGCTGAAATTTAAAAGTAAATCATATAAAGTCACTGTATTATAAGTGTTGTGAAGAACCATAACTGACAGCCTGCACACAGAAGTATGACCGTTTGAGAGATTAAGTACATTTTTCAAAGGAACCTTTTACCGATCAAGAAATAAATATTAAAATAACCTCTGCATTCTGTGTTTGTTACAACTAATCCAAAAATAATACTTCAAACAATGACTGTAATGGTGTTCTTAAAACTAATCCACGTCAAATTTTATATGAGTACATGGCTGCTGTATCGCTATACAGGTGTGACAATGTAAATGCAAGTGTTTATGCCTGGGTATACTGTATACTGTAGCTAAGAATGGTCAGTCACAGTTTGTCAGTTAAGCTTTACTCTTAAATCTATTTCTCACACACAAGCATATCATTGATAATTCAGAAGCGTCTTGTTTGAGTTGTGGGAAACATATAAAAAGGAACCTTAACAGTTGGTGGGGTTGGTATCTAGAGGGGGAAAATTAACCATTTGGGAAGCTAAAGTCGTTGAGGTACGGAAGGCCAGCCACACAAAGACTAATCAATATGGAATCCATCCCATTGACTATCATGTGCCGAGATTAAATACTCTATTTACGTTCATCTCCCCCAAAAATCAGTCACTTTCGACTTGTTCTGTCTGAAGATTGCAGGCAGGAATTGTAAATGAGATCTAGCGGCTGTGTGACTGCGCTGTGAATTTCTGCCTTCGCAGGAACGTCTTCGCTCCTGTTCCGTCTGCTAAACCATGAGGGAGGAAGGCGAGATATTAAAATTAGACACATCACAGGTGGGAAGCTCTAAATTCAAACCAGCAACACCAAAATGAGGTGAGTACCCATCTGTAATTATCTGATACTGTGTAATATTTTTATGCAGAGTTCTCGTTTATTTGTTTTTAACGCAACAAGCTTTATTTTATTTAAAAAACAGCAATACTAAAGTGTTTGCCATTTTAGCATTTTTATATAACTCTCTTTTTTTTCAAGACACACAACACTTTGTATTAAAGTACTCACACTGTATCCTTCTGAGTACTGGAAGTTGGAAGCTGCTCGCTCTTCCGCTGTCGGACTCTGCGGCTTGGGTTCCGACATGGAACGCTGCATGACCTTCAAAGATCTCGGACTTGGAGGAGTCTTGGATGACTCAGAGACTTTCTGTGAGCTTGCATCTCCAGACTTGTCATATTGCCCAAATTCTATGTTCTTGCTTGGTGACATAGGTGAGATGGGAGAATAGAGCACCTTGGGGGACTTTGGAGGTGATGGCACCACTTGCAAAGAAGAGTCTGCTTTTAGGTGAGTGTTGTAGTCTATTTCCAAGGGGGTTGGACGCCTTTTGTCTTTTGGTGGAGACATCTTATCTCCATCCATCCCTGTCTGACAACTCATACTACCCCCGGTATATGTTTTCTCTGGTGCAGAGATGATTTCAATCTTAGTATCCATCTGGGCCTTGACAGATGGCTTCTTGATTGTTCCAGAAGGATCAGTCTGGACTGAAATCTCAGCCACAGTCTGGATTGCAATGCTGGAAACTTTGGAACCCTGCTTGCCTTTCTCAGCATCAGAATATTTGCTAGAGCGTGACTTGCGTCTGTTCCTGGTAGGGATGTCCCATTCATCCTGATCCTCATCATCTGTCTGTACACTGCTGTCCACACTCTTCTTGTTCTTCTTCTTCCTTCCTGAGTAAGCCCTGTCCACCCCATCCTCATCATCAGTCTGCACTCCACTGTCTACTATCTTCCGACTGGCTAAGTCTACACTTTGCTCATCATACTGCCATGGAGCCCTTGGAATTCTATTAGCAACCTGGAGATTCTCTGGCCCCTCTGACTCTTTAAGTGACATTTCCGAAGCTGTTACGCTTGGAATATACTGGGCGATACCCTCGGAGGGCACAGTATACCATGTTGCATTTTGTTGCAAGTCAAGGGCTGTGACCGTAGTTGATGTTGCGTTGTCATCTTGCACTGGCCAGTACTGACCATTTTCTCCCTGTGCATACTGTGCATCCACAGGGATTTGCTCTGAACTGGTTGGAGGGGAGGTGCCCTCAGAGGGATCATAGCCATATGGGTACATCTGTCTAATCTTCTGCTCCTCAAGCTGCTGCTGGAGCTGCTGCTGCAGATGATGGATTTGCTCCAGTTGTAACTGTTGTTGTGCGTATGTTTCCTGTTGCATCATCAGGTGAGCCTGACGCTCCTCTTCCTGCTGGAAAAGGATCTGGTGCTTCATTGTTTGCAGCTCCTCCAGTTCCTTTTGGACTAACATCTGCTCCTGCTCGCGGAATCTCTGGATTTCCTGCCGCTCCCACTCGATCTCTTCAGCCAGGCGCAACTGCTTCATTTTTTCCATTTCGAGGAACTCACGCTCCATCTGATACTGCTGCTGCTGGCTATCATCTGCAGTCGAAATTCCTGGAGAGGTCAGGGCTTCCAAAGATGCTGCTATGGCCTCGAGCGATCCATCTGTGTATGAGTCTTGGACTGTCGTTACTGAAGGAATACCTTCAGAGAAGGTAGTAGGTAGCCCCTGCTTTGACACACCTGTTTCTAAGCATATAGGTTCCTCTTGTTCTGTCACTGTGGTTGATAAGAAACTGTATGACCGTGGAAGGGGCTGATTTTGTAATGTTGACAGAGATGGCATAGTGTCACTGGTGTGCATTCCTGATAGATCCTTGTAGGTTGTGCTAAAAATCGACCCTGGCTGGGTGGTAATAGCATAGGTCGAAGGGACGGGTGCTGCAACTGATGAGTACACGACTCCATTTGAAGACCTCAAAACACTACTGACACCAAAATGAGTTCCGACGGGAGCAGTTACTGTGGCTTGAGAAAATTGAGGCATGGTCGTGCTGGAATATCTGCTCTTTCCCTTGTTTGAGTAGTCCATTATGGCATCTGTAATCATAGTTCCACAAAGATGTATCTCAATCCAAATGCCATTCGGTACAACTGTAAAGTGAAGTCATGCTCAACCGGGTGAATAAAACATAAAACTGAGAAGCATGCAAAGACCTCCAGAATGGCTAGATTATCCCCATGCGAAGCCAAAACATTCCGGGACAACACGCAGGCACATGCATGCATCTGCATATGAAACAAAAGGGGGGAAAGGGGAAATATTAAATAATATGACTATCACACAGTACTGCTGGAAATTCAGCCGAAAAATAAAGAAAAAAAAAATGAAGAGTATCAACAAGGAAGAAGAACAGACCACTTGCATGAATGTTTCAAGAAAGACTTTGCTGGAATCAAATTATACTGACCTGCAGATGTTTTTCCTGAAGTCAAGTCTATGGCACCTTCTGTAGCTCCATTATAATCATAACTATTTTTGCTTTTATAGAAAAACATTCCAGCTTCAGCTAAATTAGTATCAGACATAGATGGCTTCATACCACCAAAACTCCTCATGCTGTAAGATCCAGAGCGGGCATACTGGTAATGGTCGTCTCTGTAACCAAACCGGTCTTCGGGCAATGTCGTGACTGCCTGCTGTGTCGTGCAACTTCTAGCAAAGGGCAGCTTATACACAACATCACAGCAAACAGCTCGCCGTCCAGCTGTAAGGTCCACAGGCTTGCCATCGTCTTCAATGACTGCAGTGACCACCTTCGAAGTCCCACTGACAGTTACCATAGTTTGAACTGGTTTTGATGTGCTCAAATCCACGGCACCATCTGGTCCTGTCTCTGTACGTGCAAACAAACCAGAGCTGCCATTAATTACGCTTGGCGGGGTAACTTTCACGGGGGACTTTGAGGTTTCTTTGCTGGTAATAGCTCCAAAAGACAGATTAATTGGAAATTCTGCAGTGGAAGTGGTTTTTGGTTTTGAGTCTACTGGTCGATATATTATTTGGGCGACGGGTTCAAACGATTTGGGTGTTGTCAGCTGCAGAGGTGCAAATGCTGTCGACTGAGCTAAGTCGAGAGGCCTGTCAGGAGCATTGTTACCGAGAGTTATCGTAGTAGTACAGGTAACAATAGTTATACTGCTAGTTACAACTGACCGAGTTAAAGACGGCAGGGACTCTGGACTTAGATTCACGACTGTAGAATGCACTGTACTCATCTGTCGTCCGTTGCTGTCAGTGCATGGTCGTTTTAATTCTGGTACAGTTAGATCCACACCTCGGTTACCCTTTTCATTGATCTTCAAGGTTCGAAGGTCAACGGCATCCCCAGAGTAGAACGCCCTTCCATTTTCTTTTTCCGTTAATGACGTCTTTGTTGTTTCAGGTGAAGTGGTAGCTGGTGCACTGGCTGCTCTTGGTGCTGGTGTAGGGGGTTTTGCAGCTAACTGTCCGTGAACGACAGACACTGTAGTTTTTTGAAGCTCAGTGGTCACAACTTGAGCTACAAGGTTAGTTGGCTGTGCAGATGCTGAAACTGAAGAAAAGGCATTATTCATATTTGAAAGAAGCTTCTCTGGTCCAAACACTTCTGGATACTCAAGTGATCTTGTGTGCTGAGTTAAAGCCAATGGCACAACAGGAGGTGTTGCATATGATGTGTGTTTTGTTGGGGAAGGTAATCCCGGACTAATGGGAGCTTGGGTTGAAATTCCCTCAATGGGAGTGCTAGGTTCTGATGGCAGTGTGATGACTACATACGTTTCATGTAAAGAATTTGAATATCTGGGAGACAAAGGAGATTTTGGTGATGCTATGGCTAACTTGCACTCTGCTGGGGCGCTTAGATTCAGCGTCATAGCGGTGGTGCTTGGAGGAGCTACGGGTCGTGGTTGCATCATTGCTATGCTTTGATTACTCAATGCCGGCTGAGTAACCATAGGTTTTGGAGCAACGGGAGGTTTAATGACTTCGCCGGGCTTGTGACTGAACATTAAACCAGCTGGTAAGGATGACGGCTTCGGTGGTACAGGTGGAGGAACATGTGGCCTACAGACTGAAGCCACAGAACTCCTTAGTGCTGCATTTGTGTTTGCAGGTACTGTAGCTGAATATTCCATTGTGACACCCGTCGAATCTGGCAATGCCGTCACAGCCGACACTGCCGATGGGACGCCGAAGGGAAGCTTCTTTTTTGGATACACACTTGGCTTAGGCATGGTGGTAGGTGGTAAAGGAGGGGGTGGAGGTAGTGGTGGGTGGGGTAGCCCAGAGGCAGACATATCTACCCTCTCCAAGGATGCACCTCTGAGCAATGCAATAGGTTTGGGGGGCACAGGAGGAGCAGATGTTGGCGGTGCAGCCACCAAAATAGTGTTAGTAGCAGCTGTTGATATTACACTAGGTACGATGGACGTATACTGAGGCACAGTGGGTAAGGGTGAAAAACTAACAGCAGTAAGAGGTGTACAGCTGGAAAACGAATAGGGAGTAGAAGAGGGGTAACCACTTGTCAGGGCTATGGGGCTTGTTTCCTGTGACATTTGAGCCATTGAAGAAATATTATCTAAGCTGGATGCTGCAACAGTGGTCATTGAAATGGTTTCTGGTAAAAATGTGGCATCAGGAGAAGACTTTGACACAGTGAGGTCAACCACTGTACACTGTAGGTTTACAGCTGCAGACTGCGATGTGAAATCCAAAGGAGTGGAATCTGGAAGAGCGACATAGGGAATACTCTTATCCAATGGAGCTGTTGTGGGGGCCTGGCCCACTCTACCAGACTGGGGAAATGGTGGTAACGGGGGTGGCGGAGGAGGAGGTCTGGCTTGTATTACTGGAGTTGGCACAGATGCTGAGACTATACTGGGAGTGGGGATGGGAGGTTTAGTAGGAGCTGAACGTGGAGCTGGTATAGGAGGTATCCCTGGCACTCGAGATGCAGCTGATGCAGGACGTGGAGGTGGAGCTGAAGTTGCCATTGGAACTGAAATTGGAGGAGGACCTACTTTTGGCATTTGAACACGAGCAATGGTTGGCTGTACTGCATCTGTAGGACCTTTGGATGTACCTGGTGCTCTTGTGACAGACGCTTGTTTATCTTGTATAACACGTTGAACGGCTTGTGGAATGTATGTCGAGGAATCAACTTCCTGTATTCCTATATTGTACTCCTCTTCCACATCTTCCTCCCCAGAAGAACACTGAGTTATTTTTAAGTCAGGAATGGGATAGAGTGCCCTATGGAGAGTGCCACCTGATGAAATAGAGGATGACAGAGGATCAACTTGTTTATCAGGTGTTACATGCTTTCCCTGAGCGTTCTCAGTACCATTTCCAGAAGAAATTACAACTTCTGGTGAGCCACGCAACCCTGGACCTGTCTGTGTTGGACTTGTTCCTGGTGTCAAATTAACTCTTTGCCGCTTCATCATTTCTTCATATGCAGCTTCAGCATCTAACAGCGGCTTTCCATCCTTTGTGGATGGAACTGGTTCACCCGTGGAAGCAGCCACATAGCGAATCGTGGCAGCAGCAGGAGGCCGTTTCTCTGGGACTTTTTGTTGAGGTTCCTCTTGTGGCATCATGCTTTTCTTTTTCTGCATCATGTCCTCGTACACCTCATCTGGTGATCTTAGTTTCTTAAAAGGTTTTTGCATTGCACTGGGTTCTTCTTGCTTTGTGGAATAGTTCTTAGCTACAGATTCGTCACAAGTTTCTTCAACTAATGACTCATAAATGTAATCTTCAATCAGCATACCTCCATAGAGTGGCTCTTTTTCGGTTGGTGCTTCCATGACTTTGCGCTGACAGGTTTTTGCCTTCAGCATCATTTCTGCATACGCTTCATCAGCACTTTTTAATGCCTTTTTTGTAGTTTGTTTAGTCATATCATGTTGCTCATCAGTTGGAGAATAGAGTGAAACTGAAGTCGGCAGCTGGTACACTTTCTGAACAGCGACGATCTTCTCTGGATTGATCTGGAATCCTTCAGGTTCTGACTCTATGCTTGGAGAATACTCAGAGCAAGATGACTTGTGGAGCTCCTCCATCTCTGCTGCCTGTCGTAGCTCCTCGGTCGGGGAAGCATCCTCAATGGGAGATAGATTACTTGGAGGTGTTTTTGGGTGCTCCCGTCTCCTCTGTGCCCTTAACTCCTCTTTGTCCTTCTTAGATTTTTTGCTGGAACTCTTCTTCACCTGCTGTTGATGATCCACATCTCTCTGCATCTCCTGTTCCTTGAGGAGCTCTTCTTCCTCTCGCATCTCCTCCTCCTCTGAAGAGTCCTCAATGGTTGGGAGCATTTGACCATGCTGCCGGTGCCTGGCCTTCCGGTGTTTGCCCTCCCCACTCGTTTTCTTATGACTTGGACTGCTGTCACTGTCCTCATCTAGAGAAGACACTGAAGTCGGTGATGTTCCTGGTGTGAAGCTGGATGCATGTAGACTTGATGAGCCCTCACCTCTTGATCTGTCTTCAGGAGAATCAGTGAGACTCTCCATGTCTTCTTCTGTACTATGTTGCATAGGGGTACCTTCTTTGTATGGTGTTGCCGTGGTATTGTTAAGTTCAATAGTCTTGAAACGTCGAAGGCCTCCGACAATTGACAGATCATCCTCCATTTGACTCTTGGCTTCCTTTGTTTTCTGGTCAGAAATTTCCTTTTGTCCTTGGTCTTTGCTGACTTCCTCTGGGCCAGTACTGCTCTTTTTCAGCAAACGTTTAGGCTTTACTGACCCACTTTTCCCTTTTCCCTTTCGCTCATCATGCTCCCGTTGTTGATCCTGCTCCCTGATCTGCTTCCGTACATAATTATCCTCATCGGAGGCATCCTCGTCGGCGCTCATCTCTATGATCTGTCTGCGGATGTAGTCCTCATCATCCCCCGAGCCTGGGCTGTATAGCCTATAGTCCTCACTGCCAAATGACCCTGCGCCAATGTTTCTTCCCCCCTGTGGGAGAGGTGAGGGTTCACTTCCACTGCTATCCTCTACTGAGTCTTGCCGCCGTTTTCCGTCTAGAGTAGTGCTTTTCAGTTCAAGTACCTTTCCGCGATCATTAGGTGTCCCCTTTGTGGGAGACAGATCCTGTGGGAGATCTCCTGAGTCTCCCCCTACAGAGCTGATTAATTCAGGTGAGACTGGCAATAATTTCCGTCTATGTTTATCAGTGGTACTTGTGTTAGACTCTAATATCGGAAGCACTGTGCTCTCCAACTTGGCCAAGTCTGAGGGGCTTGTAGGACTCGCCTCTTGCTTAAGAGCTTCTTGTTGGACAGGATCTTTCAACAGCTCCTTCTTAGCTGCTGAGTTTGCACCTCCCTCTTTCTCCTGTGAAATAGAATACCTCATGTTACACTCAGTTAGCGTGAAGATCTTCTCGTAAGTATAAATTCAATTTCATGCCTTGTTCAGAATTCTGAAAAGAAACAAACATATTAAATCGCAAATTGTGCATTACATAAACTAATTTGTTCAGTATTAAACTGAATGTTTTTCTGTACATAATTTACACTAACCACAGTAAGATGGATGATATGCAGCTCTACAAGATCAGGTGGAAAGACTTTTCGTGTGACGATTTGGTTTTTGCGATTCATGTGCAGATAGGTCTGGTCCTACCTTGTTGGGCCCTACAGCTGCGATTTTCCCCTCTTTCTTTGTTGCTTCAGCTGCCTTTGCTGTTTCTGCCTGGCTTATATCTTTATGCTTCTGGAACAGGGGCAGGTTGATTGACGACACGCTTGTTAGGGCCGCAGAGAGAGAGGTCAGAGAAGGTGAGGCCTTGGGCTGTTCCGGGGCAGGCTTGGGTGGTGCAGGCGGAGCTTTGACTGAAGCGTTTGGAGGCGGAGCCGGCTGCTTTGCCGGGGACGCCTGGCCTTTGGGAGCTGCAGGTTGTTGGCTTGGCGCTTTTGCAGGCGCCGCCATTGACGGCTGCTTCCCATCCATGGCTCCGATCTGCCCGGAGATCGCTCTTTGAGTCTGGCAGTTCAAGCAAAGCCACTCTCCCTGCAAAAAAGGGAAAATGCTCCCAATGGAGTAAATATTGACATAACTGCTTGTTACTCTGTAGTACAATAGAGCCAAAAGCCACAGTAACTTCATTAGGAGCAATAAAAGGCCAAATATGTGTGTCCATTCATTAGTTTCCTATTTACATTCTCTGTAACGTTTCGTTTTTTCCTCTTGATTGGATTAAAAACGGACAGAGTGAAAATCCCAAAGAATGGTAACACTGAGTAATTAGAAATAATAATGAATAATTACATAATCTTAAAGCCTAATTGAATTGTAAATCTTTCCCTTTACCCCTGTTCTCCCTGGAATAGACACTAGATGTGGTTCTTGACTGACTGATATGCAGCTTCGTTCGTGGAGCAGAGCTGGATTCAGATCTCAAAAACCTCCAAATACATATATCAGGATGGAATGAAACTTGATTTATGTGAATTTAAGCAGAACTGAGCAGCCAGCACAGTCAGCTAACAAACCACATCTTAAGGCAGCATAATTATTGTTTAACTGTTTATCCCAAATCTATGCTAATTTTGACTCCATCTACTTTCTGGGCCAGTCCTGAGCAAAGCATCTCTGCAGGGAACCAGATGCGTATAGATGGATACACTGAATCATGCCACTAGGCCCATACACCTCTGTAGTGTGTGCTGGGCTTCTGAACGGATTTTAAGGAGTTTAATCCCGCTTAGCATGTGCATGTCCTGTGGACTCATAAGCCCCCTCCACCAGCTCCTCCGCAAGCACTTCTACATCCAGCATCCACACTCCCCCCCCAACCACCACCACCACCACCACCATCAGCACCGCTGTCCGCCTCCGTTTACACAATCACTGCCACACGCTCGCAGGCACGATGCAGGAACCGCTGCTTGTGCTGTTCCCATCAAGCACAAACAGGAAGGATAACCGTCCCTCACGACACATAGCCATCTTGCCAGCCTTTGGCAGTGCAGAGATCCTCCCTATTCTTCCTCAGAGCACTACGTGGGAGGTCACGGATGGGAAGACGGCTGTGGCAACATTTCATGGAAAAAGCTCAGAGATGAAAAGATCCCAGATGGTGGGTCACAAGGAAATATTAGCTTTAAGCGCAACTGAAGTAGACAGCGTCTCACACAGACCATCATGCCCTCTGACAGGAGGACAAAATTAACATAGAAAACCTCGAAGAAAATAAAAAGACATCCTTCGTTTCCCTTGAATCTTGCTGCTTATGATGTAAAGGGCACCATTATTCAGACTAATACCTGCCAGCTTTGTTTTAGTTACCCATCAGCCCCTCAGGCAGATCAGTCTGGTGCGTTTGTAAAACATTAAGCAGTTATCTCTGACCTCCAAACGGCCTCTGGCAGAGCGATAGGTCTACAGCCCCCCCTGACAGAGCCTATCCAGCAGAGCAACACCTTGCTGTCTCTCTGAATCGCTAATTGCATTCAGCCACTATTTATTCGCTGATGTTTAAGGCAGAAAAAAGGCTGTAAAATCTTTCGAATGTAACCAAACAGCTCGACGATGGAAATCTCTGTCCCCCATTACCAAGAAGCTCTAAACGACTTTAATCCCCCCACAGTGAACACACAGCCAGGTATGTTTCTTTGCTGGTCTCAGCTCTTAGCAGATACCTTAGCTGTCTGCATTTGGTGTGAAGACCTGTGAGGAAGGACTGAAGTAAACCATATTACCTTCCCTAAGCAGCCAGTAGCTAAAATTCAATTATTGCAATATGAACTTGTGATCCACTGCCGGATGGGCAACTGGCTCACAGGACCTTCCTCTCTGCTATCATCACACCTTCCTCAATGTCCTCTCTGACCGGTGACCCCCCTACGAGAGCAGTCCTCTATGAGAATAGCTTACAGAGCCAAGCTGGGTTTCTAAAGCATCTCCAGAACAGGATCCAGTCATCCTACCCAAAGTGTGAGAGAAGTAAAAAGTACCACATGCTAATTTTAGATCGCATTATTTTGCAAGTTAATTAATCATTTACACCTTAGAGATGTACATATCAATTATTTGGGGCATTACCATTTTTGGGTATGCTTTATTTATCCTGCAAGAGCTAGAGACACCTGACTCCCGCGGTTTTCACGACAAGCGGGTCACGTCAATGGCACATCACCAGTGGATCATCGGTGATTGATTCCACCATGAATACACCTTGGTGACCATTCAGGCAGGTAACCATTTCTGGCAGCCAGCCCGTCGGATGCACCATGACAAAGGAGGAATGGCAAAGCACCTCCCACTGGGGTTATCGGGTTTACGCTTATCGGTGAACCCAATCTGTGGCTCCCCCAGTTTCCTGCCCCTTATGGCAGTGTGACCGTGTCCACATGCATCTCTTGTTGATCCGGTGTCCGCTGTCCTTCTCTGTGCATGGTCGCCACTGCCATCCAGACCACTTAGTGCCATCAATAGAAGAATGTCCCAAGTACGATTTCCATTAGCCGCTTGCGTTTGCAAGGCTGGTTGTGAGACAGGGAGAGGTTTAGGAAGCCAGCCGTGCAAAGGCTTTCAGCTTGAGGGAGTCGAAAGTCAGTCCAGCGGTCCGGCTCATCGTTCCTGCTTCCCAGGGTCCACTTTCGATTCCCCACCCTCACTCATTCTTTTCACTAGCAGTTGCGTCGCTATAAGCCCCTACTTCAGAGTCCTCCCACTCTGTACCATCAGCATACTGGTTTATACATCCAGGCTCATGGGTGTCCTTTAAGGTCAGCTACATGGTGCGGCTCGCTTTCATTACTATGACGATCTATATATATTCTTAGACTGTCCTAAATCACTGCACAGAGATTTATGTGGTATCTCGCAAAGCACAGCCACAAAAGCCATTCCCTCAATCGCTCCCTTCCTGGGAGCATGACTTCCTCTTTACCTCAGCCCAGCCCCTAGTAGCTTTTTGCATAGAATGCATCGTCAGTGATAAACTGAGCGAAGGTGAACGTGCCTGAGGACACTTAGATTTTTGCAGATGTTTCTGAGGCCACTTTGTGAACTCTGATGCAGATCGAAGTCCATTTGTGCCCTAATTTGCCCCAAAGCTCTGGAAGCTAACCCTCTGTGACATTTGATGACACCACTTTCCCTCACCCCATTCCTGGGTGTGCAATCAGCACCGAGGCGATGTCAAAATCTGTATTCTAATCAAACAAGGTCACACCATACAGCCCAGTCAGCCTCACAGTAATACGAAATCAGTTCTTGTGATAACAAACACTTGCCTTTCCTGTTAAAAACTGCATGCGACCGACACATAACAAGAGTGCAGAAGTATTGAACCTCACAACACTGACAGACAGAGATTCTCATGGTACATTATTGGTTTAGTTACCTTCTCTTACAGGAAAACCAAAGCCAAATGCCAAGCAGGAAGGCGATTACACCTTCAGGCAGCCCAGAGCGCCTGCAGGCGGGACAAATCGGCAACGCTCAACAAACGGCGGGTGCCAATTATGGTTCATTTTCTCTGCCATTTTTCTCAGTGAACTGAGTGATTAAACTCGGCTCATGTGATAATTTACCTCTTGACAGATTCTTCTTTCTAAAGCTCCCATGACACACAAAAAAAATCACTGGAAATGCAATAAAGATTATGGCCATTTGGGAAAAAAACTCCAGATGCTTCATAGAAAATAGCAAGCGCAATGGAATGGCTCAGCATGTACGTGACTTTTTCATCAAGCAGGTCGAACATAATCAAACAGGCTATAACTGGACCTCCCTCCTATCCAAGGACTAACCAGGTCCATCTCTGTTCAGCTTCCAAGATCAGAGGAAAATGGCCATATTCAGATGAGTAAATATGAGGAGACAAGATGACTCAATCAGAACAAAAAATCAAAAATAAATGAACTGAAGTCGTAAAGGAAATCTGTGAAGACACATTAGCATAAGGCGGACTTATTGTCAGCTAGCATTCGGATGGTGTCATAAAAATCCCATAGGTATCATCTTATTTAATTAAAAATAATTTCCTTTTGAATTATAACATCATACCGGACAGCTGAAGACATCTGAAGGTTATACCCAGGCCCAATAATTACAGATCTAAATCCAGGGAGGGTTTCTTATCAGAGAATATGAGCACGACCTTGAAATATGAATGAAAGGCAGATGGAGCATGATATTTACGTGTAAAGTGGATCATATTCTCCTCCATACTGATTTGATTTCTGTGACTGATCAACTGCAGGTACAATTTGTGTCTTGTAAAATAAAGCATTTTTTCCATAAGTTTTAGATAAAAAAAAAACCTAACAAACTTCACTGGATAAAAACAATCTACATTTAAAACTAGCTTTTAGTTCCAAAAATGTATTACATATAGATTTACCTTATCATGACACTGGATTTAACTGGTTTATAACCATACAGTAAATATTTCATGGAACAGCACTGCTATGTACTCAACAGCAGTGCATAAGTGCATAACATACATATAATAGGAACATGCTTCCAGGAGAGGCAGCTGAACAGGACAGGCAAACTGGACAGCATTTATTTACAGTCCGATTCTGCAGGTTATGCATTTCAAACATCTAAATAAATGCATGTGTTTGAGCGAAATACAGCTAAGTGACACTCAACCTCCCCCCCCCCCCCGATATCTTGTTTTAATTGGCTACGATGAGTTAAGAACATGTAGCTGCGCTCTTTGATTGGCTTACTTTTAGGCACGGGGTTGCCATGGGAACATAAACAATCGCCCAACCCCCACACTAGGCTGTGACTTCACAATGAGCACTTATCATTTATTAATTAGTTATTTGTTAAATTTAGAAAACATAAAATATATTAAACATTTATGAAACTTATTTTGCATATGAAATATTTATGAAATGTTACTTCATAAAAAATCTATTACAATTATTAAATTAATGAAATTGTTCTTGACATTTGTAAAAAATAATATAAGAAAATGCCACTTTTTCTAATGATGAAATATCAGACATAAGTGTAAATTCAGGGCTTACTTCGGGACATTGTAGACTATCCAACAGTGCAGGTATTCTTATTTTAAACAGTAAAATCAAGGCGATTTTAGAAGTAATTTATTAAAAACTGCATAATAAATAATACTAGTCTTACTTGACACCTGCTTCTGCTCATTACCCTGCACAACGCGAGAACACTATATTGATTTTATTACACAATCATATTCTCATGATCATTTCTTTTCTCAAGCTTCAATAATTTAAGATTAGCTGCTCCTAAAGTGGGTCACGGATCAATGGCGAAATACAATAGGGTTTATGTGCATCTGAATGCCATCCCTGAAACGGCAAATCAGATTCGCCGAACGATGCAATACAGTATCAAATAACACTATCAAAATACATAATGGAAAAATATATATTGTATATAAACTATCTATGACTGACAATAAGACTGTGAAGAGGCAACTGTAAATGTAACATGTAACGTTTTCTCCAGAACACATATATGAACTCGTTACAATATCTTCAGCAGAGTCAACGAGCCTGCTGTTCCAAGCAGATGCCCCGGGCCGGTTCTGCGGAGTTTTGCAAGCTCAGACTCGGCCAGGCTGTCCACTGGGATGGCGGTAGATAAACAAACTTGGTTTATAACAGATTAGAAGGCCCCGCATCAACGTTCTGCAAGATACCACATCTCTAATCTTCAGACCGTCGCCTAAATATAGACTTACTTATCGTGTCCGTTGACAATATCGACGTTTATGATACAAGAAGATCCTATAATGACAGGGAAAGGGGCTCATGTACCTCCTCCACTACAGACCGGTGTCTACCTACACATGGCTATCAGAATGTGGGATGTCTACTCGTACGTTTCTCCACTGAGATGGTCTGCAGCAGCTTTCTGTATGGGTAGATGTGCACGTGGCTGAAATTCGGAATGTGACAATGAAGGAATTCTGTTACAACGAAAGATGAGAAGGCGTCAGGTAACACCTGCTGACCTTCTTGACAGAATCGTGACTTTTATTATCCTATTCCCCCACAGTGCATCTCGTTAATTCTAAATAACATAAGAAAACATAAACTCGATATATGAAAAAAGCCATCGCTTGGAAACCCAATGTGGATGTGATTACCGTGGGAGGTCAGTCAGTAAAAGGTTTAACAGGAAACAGTAAACTGGCCAATTGGAAACAGGCTAAACCTGTGATTGACAGTACACAACAATCCCGCCCATCAGGGCTGTGGAAACATTGCTTCCCCAAGTGCTAATTCAGAAACCCCACTGTTAGCCACCTGCTGTAGGCTCTGGGTCTGGCTTGGAGGAGGTCCTGGGTAAGCTGTTCAGGATCGGGCCGCCAATGGCCACAGTGGTGCCATGTGGAGGGTGTGGGGATTGGCGCATGAGTGACTATGGGTCAAACCTAAAGCACGTTCGGATTCTGGTCCTTGGGTCCCTACACAAACCTCTATGTGCTTCCCTTGTGCTGATTGGCTGAAAATCTGGGGCATGGGGAGGTTTAGTGCTGTGATCATTATTACAGTCAACCAGCAACGGATATATGATATACAGCTGTGTCAGACGTCTTTGATTCTGGGGCTCACTCTAAGCGTAAAACATGCAGACAGACAACCTATGACGTTACGCTATTGTTCAGGCCTGACTGAAATGTATCCTTGGCATTCTTTTTAAAAGCAATTTCTTTTCTACCCCTGGGAATATGATGAAATGCGGTATAATTCTGCTGGAACGTTGCTTTTTAGTAATTACTCCTTGTGACACATTTTTGCTGGTAGTTCAGTTAATAAGGACAGGAAGGTCTTATTATTAAAAGGGAGATACTTGCAAGAAAAAATAAAAAAGTATCACCCCATCTGTGCCTATTTCGAAGGGAGTATCTGCTTCACGATGCACCATTTTCAGCAAAATCATGTCTCGTTATAATAATACAGGGACTTTGACAGGATACTGTCTGTTTAAATGTTGAATTGTACCTGCAATTCTTGACATTTTTATGTTGCTTATATTTTTTATACCTTAAGGATTTTCACCTGAATTCGCGTTTCCATATTCTAACTCCTACCTGCTACGCCTCGTACCTGTCAGGAGGTGAGATGTTTCAACAATGACCCCTGGCTGACTCCCCTGTCAATCTGCTTTCTTTTACACATTTTCAGTCACATGACACAATTCCAGAAATTTCTGTACTTCTGACAACCCCAGCTTAGAGGAACCTGACAGACTACAACTCAGTATTTGCGTCGTTCATTCGTTTGGAACCAATCCTTCAAGTGAACGCGATGATTGCGGTCGCTGCACTGATTCGTTCAGTTACTTAGTTCAGTTTGTTCAGTTCCTTCAATTCATCGGCCAGTTTGTTCAGTTCCTTCACATGATGGTGTAATGATGTACAGACTGCTAGAGGATTTAGGGCCAAAATAATTAACATTAAAGATAACATAAGAAAAGAATAAAGAATAGTGTAATATTGAATAATATTGAAAAGTACATATACATGTATAATCAATTTAAGAAGCATAAAATAATAAAAATGATAATATATTCATTTTAGAAAATGATAAAACGATGTGGAAGGGGCTGGAAGTCAATGAATCACGATCAATTCTGGCGCATTAGCTCGTCGAGACCTCCCTTTGCTTGGTCGAAACAGAGAACCGCGCAATGCTCCTAGTCAAAATCAGCGAATGACGCAACAGAGGTGTCGCCAATCCTGTGAGCCCTGCGCCCAGATCCACTTTGGTTGGCTATCATTCTTTTTTACGCTTTGCACCTTTCAGCCATTCATGAACATGTGACCCCAACACCCGCTTCAAACCATTCAACCGCACGAAACGGCCGTTTAACAGTTAATCACGAATCTCTCAACTTGTCAGCATGATGACTGCTATTAACATCGCTTTCTTTATATATACTGTACGGATAATCAACAAAAAAGCATATTATTTACTTTCTAAAACACAATGAGCTGCTTTTGTATAGCTCTACTATATTTTGAAAGCTCTCATCTTGTGGATAACAGTGAGCTCACAGGCTCCAGGTCAGACCAGTCACCTCCGAAGCATAAACAAGTAATGGCAAGGATGATCAAAGCGCAGCTCGGTATGTCAGCCGCACTCCTGCACTAATTACCCCCTGCCCTTTGCCCTGCTGGGCTGTCCGCATGGCCTCCCCTCTGCCCGGTCACACTGTCCGCGGGGAGAGCAGTTGGCCTGGGTGCCAAAGACACTGGAGCTGGCAGCCGGCCCCCGGCATCCTTCAATTACGGCTGATGTGCTGAAACCGGGTGACATCTCAGCACCACACTAGTTCAGATAGAACGGAACAGTGTGGAAGTTGGAGGATCTGCTTGCAGGGCTGGGTGTACAGTAGATTAACATCATACCCAGGATAAAGCAAATGCAGATTAAGTTCCTTGTTCAAGGGACCAACAGAGTAGAGTCACTCCTGGCATCCATGGGGTTTGAACCAGCAACCTTCCGATTCCCGACACATTTTTAGCCTCAGAGCTGCCACACCCACGCACACACATACAGAAAAAAGACATGCAAAATTTGATTTTTTCAGAAGGTTTGTTTTTTATTTCAGGCACAACTGCAGACCATGCAAATGAGATTAGCTGTGTTAGATTAAAGCATCCTGATAATAACACCAAGAAAAACAAATGAACGAGGTGGGTGGTTAATCTAAACAATAACATACAAAAGGGACATCTGACCTTCCTTAGGTGCACATCACATTAGCAGTAGTGATTCTAGGATGTTTTTAAGATGGGACATACGAGGAGCCATACTAATAATTCATGTATAAGTGTCAAACTTATCATTAGCCAATGATATGCTCTGAATGGGTAAATGACAGGGGATGCGGCATTCTCAGGCCCAATGAGCTTTTATGTGGAGCCAATACCCCTGTGGCCCCACCCCTAAATTTGATTCAGAACATTAGCTTTGCAGCACTGTGGGTGTTGTTCTTTCTTCCGGGAAGGGTAGGCTGCAGCCTAGGGGTGCGCAATCTGACAACTATATCGTGATCAATCTTGAAGATGTTCATGGTCTACTTTTCATGTAGATTGTAGAGATCGTGACCTTTTGAGTCCTCCCACTGCTGTTTACAAACTTCACATCAAACTTCGATTGGCAGCAATAACACGGATCCATGCTACTTTCACAAACCAACAAAATTACTTCCTACTAGGTTACTGTGCGGATTCGCCAATTATATGTCCCTTTCACAGGGTCTCTTTCATGCATATTCAATTCAATTCAATGTGAGCTATCTGCATGTTTATTATGCAGTATGACTGTATTTATAATGCACTATAGATACCTTTATAATGCCGTACAAAGCATCCTTAATGTTTATACCGACCATTAGAACGCATAGTATACATGGCTATCATGCGTTATGGTTTTTGATAAATATTTACAGCCAAGTTTATAATGCTTTATAAATGCATTATTATTTGTTATGAATGTGTTTATAAATTCCTGAAGTAAAGTGTTGCTTACAATGTCTTAAATGCAATATTGTATTTTAAATGGTGCTAATATAAGTCCTTAGACTTGTTCGAGTCTGGATATTGTTGACAGCACGTTTCAAAATTGTGAAGAAAGATCGCAATCCAGATCGTGGATCGTGATTGTGTGTTAAAAAGACTGTAATGTCATTTTTTGGGACTGTAGCCTTGCATGATTCGGGTACTTTTCAAATCATCCATACACTCTCTGAATGCTGTCAAAAAGTAGCCATAGAAGCCCAGTAAAATGATGGATTTACATTTGTAAATGTATTTGTTTTGTAGTAATGTTACTTGGTCAAACCACAGCATGGGCAATAACGACACATACACATCAGAAGGATGCCAGGTCCTGGGACGATCCTGCTGTTGTACCTTTGTGTGTATGGTGTCCCACCAGTAAAGACATGCATATATATAAAGCCATGAAGAGTCAGCAATCTCTTTGGTAAAAAAAGGAGCATCTCATTTTTCCCCACACTCAAACACATCTGCTACCCTCTTATTTTTGTTGACGTAATGCTCTCCTGGTTTTCCAGAGGCATGCATAAAAGGAGTCGGGTTACAGTTGTTGTAAATGAACTTTTAAGCAAAACAGCACCGGACACCGAGCTCAACTCTCGTCTCGTTCAAAAAACAAATCGAACTCTCTCACATTCGTTCCACTGTCAACAAAGTTCTGTCCTACAAACCCAAACATCTGAATGTCCAAACAAATTATGTGTGATATTAAATGCAAACACAATACAAGTTCTTTTTGTTATAATAAACATAATGAAACACATCTTAACTTACACATGTAAAAAAAAAAAACGAGTCCAGGCCTCATAAACGTTGGGGCTTTGAATCTGAATCACATGGGAAGTGATTTAAAATAAAGCTGGGGCTTTATAAGAGAGGATCGGGTTCAACAGAACAGCTACCGGCCTTATCGATTTCCTGGCAAGCCCGCGGGGTGGCGGGAGCTGCTGGGTAATATCGGTAGCTTTTAGCGGTCGGCGCGACAGCTGGACCACCATAAATCAGGTCTTTTTATAATGGGGAATCTTGACCCACTAATCGGTAATAAGCAGAGTGTTCGGGGTGGGAGACGTGATGGGGGGTGGCGGGGCTGTTACTCCGAGCTATAAAGGCAGCTATAAAGAAACAAAAAAAAAGAGAACGATAGAACAGACAGATAGAGAGAGAAAGAGAGAGAGGCCAGCAAGGGTCATTGCCAAGGCCAAAGTCCAGGGAGATTTACTGCAGCCTGAACTATGTACATCCAGGACGTGTCTGAGAAACGCTGTTAGCAGTTAGCCCAGCTACACGTGGTGTCTCATGAGGGCCTGGAGAGGGCCCAGGTGGGATTCTTGCGTGTCAGAGGGACCTGGTTGAAGTAATTTTGTTCCAGGCCTGGGAATTACGTGTATGTACAGTAGGCCTGAGCACAGCTATATCTCAGCCTGATTGGTGGCTTTGCGCCCCACAGCCTTTCCGGAAAAAGTCATCTGCTTCACATATGGGAAAGACTAAAAACCAGGTCAAAATGCCACGAACCGGTGTTGTGCCTCCCGTCTGTCTGTCAGACACCAGTCGCGCCCTGCACCGGCTCGGCCCAGCACTAATTAAAGTGCTCTTGGCAATTAGCGTGAGACTGGGGCCCTCAGGGGCCACCACCGCCAGCTCCTGAAGCTGCTTAGGCAGACAGTGGCTGAGCCATTGCTAAGCAACTCCCCCCCCGAATCCTCCGGTCCCCTCCCAGGACGATAAATCAGCGTGCAGGACCTGCTCCCGTCTAAGCAGGCCGTCAATGACTGGCGGAAGCCCCGACATTCAGGGTCGTTTTTCAAATCCATCACGGCCGATGGCCGCCTCCCCCACCGTTATGTAACCGACGCCCTCGAAAAGCCCGATAAACGGCGTGACACGATTTATATCTTTAATACTCGGCTAATTTTGCCCGCCGAGAAAGTGACGCGAGGCGTTTCTCTGCCACCCTCCCAACCCCGGCTATGTTACAAGGGCAATCTAGGAAAAGCCGTAAATATCCCGGATGGCACTTGCCTGCTTTTTTTTTGACTCATAATTGTCTTCAACAAAGAGGAAGACGCCCGATAAAAAGATGCTGAGGCTTTAATGGAAGGATGGGATACACCGGGAAGATTGTCGCCGGGGGGAGACAGGAGGGGGGCGCTGGAGACGGTATAGATTGCCACTAAAAGCACTTTGAGGATAATGATGGTCACATGATCCATATTATCCACCTGGCTCCTATGATACAGGGTTTCCATAAACTAAAAAAAATAAAAATAAAGAACAGGGAAGGAGTTAAATCTCTAAATGCCAGGAAGACGCATCAATAAGGTAATGATGTCAACGGTGGGGGGGGGGGGCTCACTATCCCCCCATCGACAAAAATTTATCAAAGAGGGAGAAGAAAGCCTGAGCCGGGGCCTCGTTCCCCGGAAATGGCCACGTTGTCCACAATAGTAATAAAAAGAAAATCAAACAGTGTGTAAAAGCTTAGCTACCGTGCTTCGACTAACAGAAACAGGCCTGGCCTGGCTTTTGGCGAGCGCCAGTTTCAGATGACTTAAGAGCCGCCCTAATGGACAGGCCCCAGCTCCTGCTGCTTCTTATGTCGTGCTCCTGAGCTTCTAAAAATACAGCACCTTTTATGTTTCCGGAAAACAGCACATTTGGGCCTCCGAAAAGGCTCTGAGAAGCAGAGCAAGCCCCGCCACCCCCAACGCCCCAAGTAGCTCATACTTTGTTAATTCAAGACGGGCTCCTTTCATTTCATCTCATGCCCCGGAGATGTACTTCTGCATGCCTTGGGTTGGGTTCTCTAGACGCGTGAGGAAAAATCACGGAGGTGATTTTTTTCAGTAATGCCATGTCTTGCCATGCCTTTCGTTAAGCATGCTCACAGGGGGAGGACACATTATGCATCCCGTCACTGTGCGGGGCCGCAAACCTTAAGCGATCCCTGTCGCTTCGTATTCTCATGCCGAGTGGCAATGTGTTCGCCGTATCGTGTACAGATTAACGGAGACGATCTGTATTGATTTCGCCACGGTAATGCGATTGTTACCCATCTGCAGAAACACAGGTGCTGTTTAGCTAGCCCAACCAATGGGCAGAGCCTGACAAATTATTCAGACGCCATATTCTAGTCCATAAAACAGCTGCCATATCCCCCCTGATGAAAGCGAGAGTTGAAATTCCCTGGATAACTGCGAGACAAAGACTTATTATAAACAAAAGGGGGACAAATCACATATAGTGTCTGGTGCCGAAGTGTGTAGAAGAGATGTGCTCAGGCGTTCCTCATGAATATCTGGTCCCTTTGTGGTCGTAAACACATAAACCAGAACTTACCAGATAGACTCAAAACCCAGAAACTGGGGGTTATATGATTGTTTTTCTTTTGGGTTTATATATCAGATACTTAAATCTTTATTTGTGGTCTGATCATGGCAAATATTTCAAATCATGCTTGAAACAGTTTTGGCAATAGGGTTATCTTGAAATCTTATATACTTAAAATTTTGAAAAACGTAAAATATTCTATCATAAACATGCTGTGCGGCATTTATCTGTCTGACCACCTTCTATGGCATGCCGATCATTTTCTACATTGGCACAGGTGGGCAGCCACAGCATTTGTCACGAGTGTCACATGATCCACCTCCTCCAATGAGCGCTCAGGGCTTCTTATTTTGACTTGCAGTACGGCATATTCGGCCTGGCACTCAAAAGATTAGCACTGAGGCAACAGAAGGATTGTAAATCTTTTTTCTATGACGTTCTTGCCACACACACAGGCTAATGATGCTTTCCTACATTCTCCTACAGCTAAATCCTCGCACACCAGAGCCGCCTCAGGTCTGAGGTCTTCAGTATCCACGCACATCATGTGAGGCCTCCCAATAGGCTTGTTCTCGCATCACCGGTGCACAAACGTGCCCCGGAGATCCTTCTCTGCGTGCGTGATTAAAAATGCGCCCTATTTGCTGTAGCAGACAGCCTCCCGAGCTCGTGTTTGTGTATGCTTCACCCCCCCGAGAGTAGACGACACAATAGCACACCAGCTGGAACGTTTGACTCTTTCTGGGCCTGGCTGACAAGCAGGATTTTATCACTTTGCAGGATCTCTGGTGCCGCCCTGCCTCCCTGTCTATACCGGGGTGCAGAAAACAACTGATCTGCTCTTCTGCATTGCAGGCCTGCGACAAGGACAGACTCAGAACCAACGATAGCTTGCCAGTCGCTACGTGCAGCAGATACATCTGTGCCTTCATGGACCAGCACCAGCAGGGCTTACAAAATGTATACCTGCCCCCCACACTTATTGCCGGGTTAAATGACTTGAATGTGTACGCGAAGCACACCCCCTCCGAGAGACTTTCACAAGATGGTAGGAGACAGAAGAACAACGAGACAAACACGGCAGATCCACCGGACAGTGGACGATGGAGCTCACCTCATCTATTATGTAATTAGCTGGTGACCCGACATGAGAGGGACAGATGGAGCCAGGGAGGATGGCACAGGATTCTGGTCGACATGGAGGAGGACCTGTCCCGGGAGGGGCTCCATTACAGAGCCCTGGTTTTCTGGCGAATTCTTTGTGTGACTATCAAATATTTTCACCGGCTGCTTTTTAAGAAAGGTAACCAGTTCTCACTATTTCTGACATACATCTATGTGCCTGATAGGTCTCCTAATCACAGATACAAGTACACAAGTAACAGCAGTTAATCAACTACCATCAATTCCAGATGTGATCATTATCCTTCCTATGTAAGAGCCACTTGCTGTTTTACCACACATGTGGCAAATACCTCTTAAGTCAGAAATAAGCATAATTACTACTCCTTGTTATAATCTGTGCAAACAGAACTTTCAGATGCCATATTCTTCGACGCAGGGAACGACACAGCCTTTGGAACAGCCAGCCAATCACACCGACAGACAAACTCAAAGCTGCGCTCCTCACAGTTGAATGGACGCTTTGCCTCACCCTACCGTTCTCTATACGCTTCCCCGACCTGTTCCCCCTGATGGCATTCCTGTCACAGACACTCGAGAAAGCAGAAACCTCTCTTCTTCTGAGTCAGGGAAGCCATCACAGGAGCAGTGCCAGAGAACTGGAACACCATGGTGCTGACACACACCAGGACTCAGAGGAACCTCATTAGTGTATCTGAGAAAAAACTCCCAGGGCTTGGACATCTCTCATTATTACTACAGGAGGCCATACTAAATGGTCCTGAGGATATCCTGCAAATAACAACACCCAGCGCAGGAGGAATAGGCAGGGGAGTGACAGTAACACCCTCCCTCCAGGAACCTTGCTCCTGTCTGGTGGCCTTATCACATGGCAGCAGAAGCTGTTAGAGTCACCGCCTTCCATCAACCGCCCCGGCCTCCTTCCAAAAACCTGCCTTCTCCTCATCTCAAGCCACCACCAGCACGTTTGGCCACCGGCACTGCAGTGGAAGAAACATGAACAAGCTCTGGGCTGGTCCAGGCGGACCTGGGCTCTGTCGTAATTATCTGCAGATTGCCACGCGGGGGCCGATCGGAAACCCGGGGCTTAGCGCTATTCGGTCTCAGAGGCGCCCCCAGCGCAGGTGGCGACATTCCGATCCGTACGGAAACGGGGGAGGTGTCAAAGACCGAGCTGGCAGCGGCTCAGCGGCAGGAGGAACACGGCCTGGGAGAAGCGGCTTATTCGGTGCGACAGCCCTAATCCGCCACGCCACCCCCTCGCTCACGTGGTCCCGTGAGGCTGGGAAGCACTGAGAGAGCATCCAGCCAGCTGAGGTGCTAACATCGGTGCACCAGTACCAGTCCCTTCTAAGAAACCATGTTTTGATTCGTCGAGCAAGATCCCCTTGGAACTGGGAAAAGAATCCACCATTTGTTGCGACACAAAGGCCGATCGTGGCCGTGACGTGAGAATGCGAAGTGTTTCCTTGAAGATGGAACTTGTTTATTCATGGTCCCTGGGAGACCAAATGGCGTGTTTACCAACATCATACAGAGCCGGTCTGTCGGTCGAGCCCCCACCCTGTCAAATCCTCCCCACGTGTCAAGCTATATTTAGCAAATGGCACATAAATATATTCTCCATTTAAAATCTTCCATATCACACTTCAATTAAACTTGCCAAAATTACCCCAGATATATACGCTAAACAGCCACAACGAAAACAGCAACAGCTTCCTAAATCTAAGTGTGTCATAGAAAATGTTTGTTTAGCTTGACCAGGCTCTCTCGAATCAGATGGCTCTCATTGGCCCACCCAGATGCCAATCACAGACTCTGCCAATCAGCGCTGAGCCTCCGTTCCATCAGGAACACAAATGCTGTTATTGGCTTTAGGTTTCACTAAGCCGTCCTAATACCGTATGTAAACAGGAGTGTTACTCAAGAGCGCTGGAGGGGCTGTGGAGCAGAATGATGGAGAATATGTACTGTTCAGAAGTTTCTCTACCTTTACGCAGGACAGTTATCTAATGGGAACCTTCGACTAGCAACGCGGAAGTGACCGTGAAGTCTTTTCAGACCTGTGACGGCGATGAGAGTCATTTATCACTCGCTGCTTTCGTTTCTGTTGGCCGTACGTTTTCAGTAACCTAACACCATCCTTGAAACACGGCCCTCTGTTAAAGGACAAACATAAGATGTCCTGTTCAAAGTTGTGGAGAAATAAAATGTCATATTTGTACCGTTACAGACGGCGGCTCAGATGAGAGAATCACAGGCCGTCTGCTGCATCTTTCCTTTTGTTTTTCTAGAAGCTTCAGTGCCTCAGCACCAGTGTGGCAGGAGGGGCTGTTAATGCGAGCCCATTACAGCCTGTAACTCATAGGTAATGAAGTAATCATACTTCATGCAGGCACGTTAATGCTGAGTTAGGTACCTAAATGGCATTTAAAACACCACGAGTGAGAATAAATATTTACAAGAAAAAGACATCATTTGGAAGCTTGTATCTACATGGGGAGCTAGATGGAAATTCACTGTTTCTGTTTATTGTCATTCATTATTTACTGTTACGGTTTATTACTGACTAAATGTCTTTTTTACTGTCTAAATGTGTGTCGTGCTACTTTACACCTACAATATCTATCTATCTATCTATCTATCTATCTATCTATCTATCTATCTATCCATCCATCCATCCATCCAACCATCCATCTAATCAGATCCCCATGAAAGGGACCTTTGCTAACATGCTAATATGAGCCCCACTGTGCTACAGTCATAACATCATGGATGTAACCCAGCAAATGCCTGCACGTGTTTGGAGACAGCAGGGACATTGCGCCATCGCCATGGTGCCGCTGGCCTGTTTCCTGGAGCTGCCGAACAATGCAGGGAACATCGAGTCGTGGAGGAGGCTTCATTTTCATCCGACGGGAGCCGTGTAGCGAGGGCCAGTGCTGCTAGCAACTCAGCATACAGACTCCCGGTTCAAGAAAATAAAATCCGAGAATCTAGACACTGCAAACTGTCCCTAACCAGCAAAGAAGAAAACAAGCAGGTTTTCATATGTTCGCAGTACAGATAATTACTGATCCATGGTATAAACATAAAAACATAAACGGGAAGCTTCTAGCTAGCGCAAGTCCAGCCGGGGAAAGCTATCAGCGAGACTGCAGACATTCATCAAAAGAGTCACTTCCAGGAATGATCACGTCAGTTAATTTCATTTTGAGGAAAAATCTCTCGGCTTTCCCTCTTTCGTGCATCAAAGGCATTGTGGGGGAGATTTCCTTGAGATGCCTCGCGCCCGCGGCCTCCTGGATAGGCTCCGGATCCCCCGCGACCCATATGGAATAAGCGGTTATAGAAAGTGGATGGATGGATGGATGGATTTCCTGGAGACTCATGGGACTGTGTGGACATCGGTGGTGTGATTTCCTCGAGACATCGAGGAGGATGTTCTCTACAAAGCTCTAGTTAAATTAACCATCGGCAGGCCATGAAGTGCAGGAGAAATAAAAAGAATTTGTAGCAGATATGAAATGATTTGACACAACAGGGTGTAATGAAAACGTGGCCAGTGGCAGTGGAAGGACAGAACAGGCTAAATGCAGGCAGGACAAGGCACTTTGGTCCCTGGTCTATTTTTGGCTGCAGCTTGAAATCAGTGGTACATGATGGAAGCAATCGGCTTATGGGAAACTAGTGTTAATCTAGTTTCTCTGTTCTGGTTAAAGCAAGCACTATCTATGGAGAGCATCTCTAACAGTGCTAGTGGTGCTAGCTGAACACCTGTTGACATTAATTACCAGTTGCCAATATATTTTGTATATGCCTGTACAGATTTGTCACACTTTGTCATAAAATTGATTGTATGCTATTTGTTATTATTCATTTCTTATTTTCTGCTTATGTTATAGGAGTGCACAATTCCAAGTGGCAATATTTATATTTTATTTATTTAGCAGATGCTTTTATCCAAAGGGACATACATTTTTGAGAAAGCAGGGTCAGCCAGTCCCTGGAGCAATTAGGATTAAGGGCCTTGCTCAAGGGACTGATGATGACATCAGCCTGGGATTTAAACCGACGACCTTCCAAAACCAAGCACAACACCCTAACTCACCAAGACACACACCACCAATACTGACAGATGTTGCAGAGAAAATGGCTGTTTTTCTTGCTATTGTACATTATATCGGATTAGTATATGGGAAGGACACCTGGAAGATAGGGAACCAGCCAAAGGGAGTGTGTGTGAGCAGGGACCTGGGGTAGGTCTATGGACACCGGAGAAGCCACAGAACCCAAAAGCGGCTTGGACGCTGCTGAGTAGGTCATGCCACCAGGGTCCCATCCCATTACGATTGGCTGGGTGCCAAGACGGATCAGGTGAATGACTCTCGATGTAAAGTAGAGGTACCTGCACATGGAGATGTGCTCTAGCCTCCACCAGTCATGCTCTGATGGAGGTTATCATCCATAGCAGGAACAGAACATTCCATAGAGGGAGAAGGGATTATATTGGAAAAAGTGAGCAGATCATTCAAATGCTTATCCTGGTCAGGGTCACGGGGGTGGGGGGAGGGTGTTGATACTGGGTCAAGTCCTGGGCAGCATAGGATTGTGGTTTGTGGTGCACCCTGAATAGGAAGCCAGGCCGTCACAGGCCACATACATGCACACACTTATGCAATATGGGCAGTTTAGAAACACAGATTAGCCTAATAACATGTGTTTGGACTGTGAGAGGAAACCCGTACAACAGAGAGAACCAGCTCCACACACACACGCACACACACACACACACACACACACAGGTGGAGATATTCAGACCGCCAACCCCAGAGGTATGAGACAACAGTGTTAGTCACTGAGCCACCATGTCAGCCATAATATAGCATAATTTGATAAAACTACAGTAAATATAATAAAAATCAAATGTAATCAGCAGCTGAAAGGCTAAGTAGACCTGAAAACAGCTGTACCCTTGACGAGAAATATTTAATGACAAGGAATAAAGAGTCCACTGTCCTTTGTCATGCTGCATAGACACACCGAGCGACATGTGGGCTTTGAGAGGAAGTCGCAGGACGTACTGCACTCCAGAGACTCACATAATTACATTGATCTGAAGCGCGATCACCGATGGGACTTGGCTCGCCTTGTGTTTATGGACTGCTATGCTGCGGGATGGTTGCGTCGAGTAGAGCACGGGCAGATTTTGTGCGGGCCGCACCCTGACGGAAAGGGCTTGCTAACCGAACAAGGCACTGCCTTTGAGCCGGGGCCAGGGGATCGCCAGAGAAAAGGTGATCGTGGTGTAGGCACACCCTCCCTGCCATCACTGTGATGCCAGAGCTCCGGTGAAAAAAAAAAAAACATCTATTTATTGAGCAAGAAAATAAATACTAAATAGAGAGGAAATTAATCCTTATCGTGCATAAATCTGTCAAGCAACCAACAAGTGCTGCGAGGCTGAGCTTCCAGTGAGGGATTGGTAACAAGCACAAGACACTTACGGGAACGAGAGCTAAATAAGATAACCAAATATAAGCAGAGTTGTTCAAATAAAAATCCTCACGACAGTCTAGGAGGGAATTCTAAGCGAGATAATCAACAAGGCATCCAGAAGTGCTAAGATCCACCATTTCAAAGGAGCAGCCGATAAACACAGATAGCGACAGAGGACCAGGGGTAGGGTGAGGCCAGTTCAGGTGTTCCATGAAGAGATGGGTCTTTAGATGTTCCTGGAAGGTGGTTGAGGAACCAGACACATTGCACAAATCTTGTTGCCAGCCCATGGAAGGCAGAGGAACCCAGATGGTACAGTCAGACAAGCCCGGGCTGTGGTGAATTACAATTAAGGTCAGATACTGTCATTTCCTGCCCTTAATTATATAAACACCACTGCCGCCTAATACTACATTGCCACTCAATCCGCATTACTATTATTACTAATTATGCATAATCACGAGCGTAACGCAAGCGCATGACGGCGCCATGAAGAGAGAACGCCAAAATGTTCACGGATGGAAAAACTCCCAGCACCATGGGCAAATGCCGGCCATTTCCAAAATTTTGGCTGCCCATGACACTCACACTCACTCTCGAGTCAGTCTATGAACCCGGAGAGAGGAGAAATCTGGAAATAATCATGCCCCATGCCTCTCTCATCTCTCTCCATGTCACAAACCTAAACGTATCGTAAATTAAATCGACACGTGGCTACAGAATCATTGAAATCCTATCGCAGAGCTGTCAGTCATGCTGTCACTTTGAATCAGGTCAGTGTTTTCCCGACAAGATCAGGGAATTATCAAATTTCCAGATCAGATCATTTTGAAAAATCACACCCTAAACAGACAATCTGATTTCATCCAAACACAAACCCTCTCTTATATTAACATATTTTCACTGTAAAACTATTCAATGCCTTGAAGGCAACCATCTACAGTTAGATATCAATTCTCGGTGAGCCTGTACTCAAGGTGGCTGGATACCTATCTGCGTTTGGGCTTTTTGTTTGGGTTTTTATTCAATGTATCAATGAGAGACGTCTGTAATCATCTCCTGAGCCTTTCAACTCTAGTAGCCAATGTATTTAGCTGAAGAGAAGCAGTGACAGAAGAGTTTGAAGCCCACAGGCCAGCCATATCCAGCATTCACCAAGTCTTAGTGCAGAAAGTGTGAGTTATCCCTGTATAACCCCAGGAACCAGGAGAATATCTGGGCAAGCATAATAACACAAAAACCATTGCATCACACCAAGGATGCAAATGCAGCCATAACACAGTTTATGACACCTCAACAAATGTCTCCATGCTACCTTGGGCACCACACGTAAAAAGATGAGAAAACCTGACCGGCACACCACAAGAACCCAGAGGAAGTCATCTCAAAATCCGGGCAAGGCTCGCTGAGCTTTGCACTTTACACGGCCCAACCAGTTTATACATGAGCGCGGCACACGAAAGCGGAGGAGACTCATCAGGAGTTCATCAGCAGTATGCAGCACTCATCTTTGCATCTTACCTCAGCGAGATGAGGCATGGGATTAAATCCACAGAGGTTGCAGACGGTGTTCTTGCACTCGGTGCAGGTGTTGTAATTGGGGGGGCCAACGGATCCCACATTGAGCGCTGTTTTGCAGAGCGGGCAGACAGCTGCAGAAGCTTTGGGGGCTTCTTTCGAAGGCTCTGGGATGGGTTGACCTGCCTTGACTGTGTCGACAGGCTTCTTTTCCTGAACAGGTTGAGGGCCTTTGGCTACTTGGGCCTGCTCCTGTTTCTGTGTGGTCTCGAGCTTGGTCTCCACTGCTGGGGTGGCCTTGGCAGAAGGCTGGGCTGGGACAGGCTCTTTAGGAGCAGCTGTCGCCGCCGGCCCTGGCGGTTCTGCCGGCTTCTGGGCCGAAGACTCGTCCTGAATGGCAGACGAGATAAGGTTGGACGCTGAGCTGAAGATGGATGAGCCAAAGCCAAACATCTTCCCCGAGACAGATTCGGTTGGCTGTGGACTTGTTGCTTTGGGCTTCGTGGGCTCAGAGAGGCCACCTAAGCTCAAGCCGAAGAAGCCAGACTCTTGTTTTGGTTTGCTGGTGTCCTGCGCTGGTTGGCCAGCTTTAGGATCGGTTTTCGCGGTCCCTGCCGGGGGCTGCCCTTGCTGCTGGGCTGGCTGCTTGGATGGGTCTTGAGCCGGACCGGCAGGCTGAGGTGGGCGAGTATCAGGACTCGTGGTGGGTGGCTTGCCTCCCGCCGGGCCTGGCTGTTCCACAGCCTTCTGGGCCTCCTGCTTCGAGGCGGGCTTGGCCTGCTCCGGCATCGGTCCAGAGGGCTTCGCTGCAGAAGGAGGGGTCGCCTCCATAGTCGACTGCTGCTTCACCAGTGGTGAGGGCTTCTTGGACTCCGTGGTCCTGGCAGGCTCGGCCTTGGTCGGCTGCGCAGAAGCGGGGGATTGATTCTTCTGAGGAGACGCAGGCGGCTGCTTGGAAGGATGGGCCTTTGCCGTCGGCGGTCCAGAGGGGTCTGCCCCTCCAAGGGCTCGCTGCATCTGGCAGTTCAGACAGAGCCATTCCTCCACCTGCAAGACGTTCCCGGGGTTAAAAAAAAGTGATGTCATCCTTCCTTACTATTTCCTGTTAATATCCAACATTCATTCCTAACAGCTAAACAAGGGAAACTTGTCTAAATAATGTGATTTTTTTTTAAGGCTCACATATTAAAAGATCATCTACATACAATGTGACTGGTAGCCGTACGTCTTTATAATTGCTTTTGGGTTTATCTTTCAGAAAGCTTTCACTGTACTTATTAGGAATTTATGATCTCATTATGTCTGCATCCACTGCAAAGCAGGCAGAGAATTATGGGATGCGCAGCTATCACACTTCATTTAACCAGTAAAGCGGGGGCTGTTTTTTTTTGGGGGGGGGGGGGGTTTTGTTAAGGGGGCGGGCTTTTGGATGGGGGGGGGGGGGGGGCCACAATTCCTTTTTTGTTTCCCCACCCCCCCGTTCCCCCCCCCAGGCCA
>JAAGVU020000001.1:5803434-5834675 GCA_011763525.2 Mormyrus iriodes
AGTCGAACACGAAAGCGGTGACAGAGGAACTGCTCCGATGAGATTGGGGGGGGGTCCAGTGGGCGAGCGGGTGGGGTAGTGGGGGGGGGGGGGGGGGGGGTCTTGGTAAAGGAGCTGGCCTTTGGATAGGAGGGAGGGAGGAGCCACAATTCATCTGTTGATTCACTGCCCCCCCATTCCCCACCCCAGTCCAAATTTTATGGCCTTAAACGAAAATGGTTTGCTGGCATTTCATACTCTGTCGCCACAGAGATTATCAATATAACGTAGAGCAGATGGCTATGGTTACCAAGGCGACGCTGTGCCCTGGAGGGAGAGCGAGCGCAGGTGGACCCCAGCATGCATTCGTGTCAGCGTCGTTGCGTGTGTAGTAGCTGTAGTCATCTCTATCCCGTATGCCAAATACGCCACGACACAGCCTCAGAGTCCCGCTTCATTATAATGTGCTGCGGCGACCAATTACATTTCCATAAATGCATTTATGGAAAAGTAATTAACTGATGATACTATGATTTTTGTGATTTTAAATTTTAAATCACAGTTTAAAAGTGCTGTCATTATCGCGGATCTCATTGCGTTGATTTGAAACACTAACAGATCATAATACATTACATAATGCAACATATAATTCACAAAATATATATAGGCAACACAGGTATGCAGCTGGATGGGTCTGACAGCACCTTAAACAAAGGGCCAAAGTGTAGTATTTGTTGATCGGTAGATTTTGAAACACGCAGCTTTCTTTCATGGAATCTGGCAGCTTAGCTATGTCCTCCTACGCCGTTTCCCATCTTAATAATTCAGCGGGTGTATATAAACCTCACAAAAGACGCTCAGAGAGGTGAAGCAAATTCTCCAAGATAGCGTAGTTTTAGTCCGCATAATCACAGCCATTCCAAACCCACGTGATCCTGGCTCGTGCCCACCAGGGAGAGACACAGAAACGGAGAATAAAAAAATAAAAAGACACTGTACCATTATCAGCGAGAAACATCTCCAGTTAAACCAGTGTCAGGAAAAACACCCATGAGCAGCACTAGTCCAGATAACGCTCCACACAACTATGCAGAAACTCTGAGAGACATTACATTTTGCTGCAGAGTGTGGCTCAGTGGGCTAAGCCTCTGTGCCTGTGATCGGAAGGTCGCCAGTTCGAGCCTGGCCTCGGCACATCTGTAGGACCTTGAGCAAGGTCCTTAACCCCCAGTTCCCTGGGTGCTGCTATGAGTGGCTGCCTTTAACGGCTAGCTTGCTCTCACCTACAGAGAACAAGTTGGGGGAGGTGTAAAGAGAATTTCCCCATGGGGATCAATAAAGTTATTATTATCATCATTATTAGTAGTAGTAGTATTATTTTACCCCATGGAGTAGATGAGATTGCTCCTTACCTCATGACCAAAGAATCCATTATCTACCTGCCCCATCTCCAAATAACATCAACTCTACACCCAGATCCGGAAAATCAAAAATAAAATTGAAAGAAAAAAATACTACTGAAATCTCATTACTAGTCCGGCATGTGTGTATTTTGGAATTTACAGAATGCACAGACTTGCACTTTACAGCAGGCTATGGAAGAGGACTACCACTGGTTTGACCAGTTACACATGTAGAATGATGGTGTTGATGGAGTCCGTTGACATGGCAACAGGGAGCACGAGTGTGGGAGGGCTGAGGCTTGCAGATCCACGATAGGTGGGATTTCCACATGCCAATGAATGCGGACAATGTTAACCCAACAGGAACCGGCAAGGAACTACAGATTGCTGCAAGCTAGCGGCAAGCACTCAGGTCAGTTTCTATGGTTTTTGACATGAGCTCGCCAGTGACCTAAAGTCTGGGCGTCCTCATCATGTGCCACTGTATTGGGAACCAAATCTCACTCAGTCCCCTGGCAATCCAAAAACTTCACTTTCATTATATTTCCAAAACTGAAAAAGTCCACAGAATTTTTTTTTGGAAAATGTATCTGGAGGACTGAGTGCGCTTTATATTTTTACTCTTCATTTTAGCCCATCGCTAATTACTTTCACCTCTAGAAAGACATGTCAGAGCTCCACTTCCACAACACAGACCAACGTACCACCTGGCAGGAGTTACGAGGAAGCCTCTTACCTTCGAGTCTGGAGGACTGAAGCCACACAGGCTGCAGACCACGCTCTTACAACGGGTGCAGGTCTTATAGTTGGGAGGTTCCTTGGTGTGCAGGTTCAGCTGCGTGGTCTTGCACAGCTTACAGACCTTGTCGGATGAAGGTCCCGAGGCTGGAGCCCCGGCCTTGGCAGGCCCTGTCGAGGGGCCACCAGGCTTTGGTCCCTGTTGCTGGCCCTTTTTGGGTGACCCCTGATGCTGAGAGTCTGCAGCCGGTCGGGGTGGCTGGTCGGCTGCCTGCTTCTGCTTGGCTTCCTTCTGCTTCTTGGCCTCGTCGCTCTCGTCATCCCCGAAAAGACTGAACTTGTTCACGGCGGAGGATACCGCGCTCAGGGGGTTGGCCCCGCTCAAGAAGCCCGAGGAGAACATGGTGGAGCGAGGCTCCTCTTGCGCCTCCTGCCTGAAGCGGGACTCTAGAAGACTGACAGAAGACGGGCTCCTCCCTGGAGGGACCTGGCGGGCCGTGGGCCTCGTCTGGAAGGCATCGACGGTCCGGCTCTTGCTGATCCCAGTGGGTGCCTGAGCGGGAGGCTTGGCTGCCTGCTGAGGCTGATGGTTTGCATCTATATCTGCTTTCCTTAAAAAGGGATATTGAAACATTTTCAATGCACTATTCTTTCACAATAATTCACAACCTATCATTACATATTAAACTCATTACACAGAATATTTAAAATATCACACCTACGGTAAAGTGTCAATGTGTTCACACTACCCATTAAACAGTGTCGTTTTAAATCTATTTCCCACACACACTACAGACTAAATAATGAGGGTTTAATTTCGGCATGACTTTTGGAATGGTTATTTGGAGAAGAATGTGTGGGTGTTGGACCTTTGGAGTAAGATGGCTCAACATTATCAACAACAGATGACAGGCCTAGTCAACCACACACCTAAAATACGGTATGGAAAGTTTACTCAAATACCTGCCTTGTAAATACCCAATCAATGTTCTCCCTCTACCATGAACCTATAAATGTTCTCAGTTATTTTGCCATTAAATTTAAACTCACTATGCACCCTGAATAATTTATTCTAACGGTAAACAGAATTTATCAGTATTGGCTCTTCAGTCCCAGTCAACACACACAGCACTCTCCTCTATGGAAAAATGGCTGGTAAGAAATTATATAATGCAATTCGATTTACTTTCAGGGATCAACAGAAAAAAGACTCATGTTGCAAGCATAGGACCATTTCAGCTTGCAGAAACATGTGATATTGTTCTTCCATTAACATCCCACTCCCACTATGAATCACCCTCTGCCTGTTTAAAATCCATTTCAGCACCTTGGACAGAGACCCCGAGTCTGGAAGTGGAGCAGATCAATGAAGTGCATTTGCTCCATGCAGAGGAACACTCGTGATAACAGCTATATTTAAATATACTTACATACATTTTAAATTCCTCATATTCCACTTTAAGAAATCTTACCCCAACTTCACTACGGGCGCACCAAGGATACAGTCATTTTCAGTTATAGTACAAACATTTGGATTAAGCAAGACTAGTGAAAGAAAGTTAGAAATTTTACGTTGAATGCCCTTTTGCATTAAATATGCTTGCTTTATAACATCATGGTTAATGTGCTGGCCTAATTATTTTATTACTTCCGTTGACTCCGCTCTCCCCTTTATTATCCATCAGATGTGCCATCAATAATCAACAGAAACGTATAATGGTAGACGTTTAAAAAGGCACGGCCTGACTATCGCAAAAATAAAATGCCATCATATTGCAGAAAAGGGAATGTCGGAAACGGTCTGATTTCGATGAAATGCTGTCCTATATAAAATCTATATTTAAACAAATAACTTGACAGTGGTATTTTCCCAGAATTCAGGCCAATTTCTCCAACACACTACTGGTATGTGGTATAGCCATTTACAATAAAATATTACGAAAAAAAAATGCTTGGTATCAAAGCAGACACTGGTTTTTAAATTAACTGCATGAACATATTATAAAGATAAACGAAGCACGGATCTGCTATCGTGCATTCGTTACGGATACACTAAGATAAATAATATCAGAGATTTGAGAGGAGAAGGTGGACGCTGTTTCATAATCACCGTGAATGCCAGCTCTAATTTTTCAGGAGGAGAGAAGCCATTAGCAATTATCGCTGACAGTCCCCGGGATATCTCAGCGTGTCCCCTTCGCTGCACCCAGCAATGCATTTAATCAACATTACAAAACGTATAACCGGGATATGGGTGTGAGCCCAGGTTCCGCGTCTTGCACTACTGCCATTCTGCAACGAATTCTGCAACTAATCACGACATTACGAATCGCGATATTACTAATCACGAGCCCTAAGGGATGCAGGGGGCGAGATGGAGGATGCAAACTGCACGGGAAAACAGCCGAGCGACCCGTGCCTTGGCGACGGAGCATCCTTGGCGTTTGCGGGCGGCTTCGCCTGCGCCCTCGACATCACGGCGGCGATCTGCTTCCTCTCCTCCTCACTCAGCTTGCTCAGGTCCGCCTCCATTCCTGCGGGGATCTGGATGTATCCCCCTTTGCCATCGGGAGCGATCCCTTCTGGTAGTCCGGAGATCCCCCCTTCCCCGCCCTCGAGGCTCGCCTCATTCCCCATGATCGATCTCCTTCCGAAATTAAGTAAGATTTACACAGAAGGTGGTGCTTTTTTTCTCCCCTCCTCCACCCCCTTATCAAAACGCCGCCGTGCCAGTACGGCTTCTCCGCTTGTTGAGCATGCAGGTTAGCCCTCCATTTTTCCTGGGCAGCCTTTGTTGATCCCTCGCATCCCTTCTGCTGGGCATGGAGGTCTGCCGAGCTGCTCGACGCCCCCCCGTCCCCCGCATCCACGGCGCATGTTCCGCCCCTGACTAGGCGATCAGCGCACGGCGCCGCACGACTTTGCGATTTAAAGGGACACAGCGCTCGGAAACGCGAACCCTGATGCCAAGCAAATTTACACAGAAGCGGGAGAGCATGGTCAGGGCACACCGTGAAGCGTATTTTTAATGTAATCTTCACGTGCAAGACACGTTTCTTTAAAAAGAAATCCCCAAAAAAGTTCTGTATATTTACACGTGTTTAATATTTCCTTACAAAAAACGGTAATGTGACGTACGAAATGTATGTTCTGCACGTATGTTCTGTGGTACAGACAAACAACCCATTATTTCAGCACAACAAACATTTATATTAAGCTCCTTATCAACATATATCATGAGGCTACATCCATCCACTCATCTTCTGATTCAGATGAAGTTCACACTTATTGTTATCCATATCAACAGATCATCTGTTCCAGCAAAAGTCTGTCAGCCTCCTGCTCCAAGCCCAACCACGTAAGCCACGGCTATCCAACGCACGAATGATGAAGGTTCTGGGCAAAAGCCTCTCCTGGCTCATTCTGATAATCTCTCCAATCCGTCGCCAGTGCCAGCACTACTTTCCAAATTAATTCTGCTAAAGCGCTCATTTTTAGCCAAATGACCATGCCCAAGTAATCCTGTATATCAAGCGTACAACTGAGGGTCTTCAGGGGTCACTCCATCAACGCAGGGAAAAAATGCTGATCCGGGGTTTGGTGAGGAACCCAGACAGCAGCGCTAGTTAATAAGCTCCACATGCATTATGGTTACCTAAGGCCTTGCTAGAAAAAAGCACTTTAATCCTGTAATACACCAAACTAATTTTGGGCCATCGTAAGCCGTTGGGCTCTCAATGAGAGCTGGTGTCTACCAATTGTGTCAATGTGTGTGGCACGGTCGGACACAGTCGGTCTACGTCAACGTTGTTTGGCCAATTTCATACGTGGAACCAGCATTAGAGCTAGTCGGTGAAACTGAGTTCTCTGATTGGGCTGTACAGTACCAATCACAAGTCTGGACACACCTACTGAAAATCATTTGTTTTTCAACAAGATAATGACACACCTTGAGGTTATGCAGTATTATCTTGTAAACAAGGACAGTGATGGAGTGCTGTGACAGATGACCTGGCCACCACCATCCCCCGACCTAAACCCTACAGGGCTGGTTTGGGATGAGCAAGAACAGGGAAGCCAACTTATGGCAAGAACTTTTGAAGCTCCTTCAGAACTGTTGGAGAAGCATTCCAGGTGGCTACATCTGGAAGCTGGTTGATAGAATGCCAAGAGTCTGCAGCGCGGTAATTGAAGCAAAAGGGGGGCATTTTTAATAACTTACAATTTGAGAAAATTTTGAGATGATGAACACTTGTCTTGGTTGTCGTTATGTGTGTTTTTTGTTATGCATTACTTCATTGCCACGAGGCTTTTTACTATAAGCTGCACAACATATCTAAAATAGAAAAATGCAATAACAATGGGTGTGTCCAGACTTTTGCCTTATACTGTTGCCTTTTACTACTGATGTCAACCATCACCTGTAGTCATGCCAGTGTGTTTCAGTGCAGTATTTCACAATCAATGAGAGCTGAGAGGAGCTGATCATTCATCGCCTTTGGTTGGCGTTAGTTTTTTTGTCGCCTGCTTGGCATGTACGCAGCTTTCCGGAGAACTGATTTCTTTTAGGCTAGGCCAGAAAGCAGAAGTTTCTCCCCCGTTGTACCCTTTTAGATAACACTAGTATCCAGTGACTAGAACATATAATTGATCACTTTTCTTTCTTTAGCAGACTTGATACACAAAGGATATAGTGACTTTGTTGAATGCAGACCCTGCCACTCCTGTCTCACCATCTCTCTCCCCGCTCCTGCCTAGCTACTGGTGTAATCTGCAGCAATCACTGTCTGATTTACTTAATGACAAAAGTAGATCTCTCACAGCTGCCCAAAGCAGTCACTGCAGCCGTTAAAACTTTCTGTGCGCATTTAAATTTAAATTTAGAATCATATAATACATACTTGCTTGCATTAAAAGGATGATTATTACAGCTTTTTTCCCAAAAACATCATTACATTGGGGATATGTATACTGCCTTCTCATTGCTATTAAGATATTGAAAAGTGAAGGCTGCTAATGATTCTGTATTTCTTGTGAATCACATAGAGCTGACATCCCATAATAATTCCCAGTGCTATAGAGTGGACTGAGTCATTCATAGCTTTAGTTCCCCATAGTCCCACACTGTGTGGGCAGTGTGTTTATATATGACAGATAGATAGATAGATAGATAGATAGATAGATAGACAGATAGATAGACGGACAAATGGACCGGCGGACAGACAGCCAGTCAGGCAGCCAGCCAGCCAGACAAGACAGACAGACAGACAGATAGATAGATAGATAGATAGATAGATAGATAGATAGATAGATAGCCACCATGGCTCCACATGTGTGAAGTTTTCATGTTCTCCCTGTGTCATTGTGGGGTTCCCTTTGGGTACTCTGGTTCCCCCCCCCCACCCCCCACAGTCCAAAAAAATGCTGAGGTTCATTAGAGATACCACATTGCCCGTAGGTGTGCCTATGTGAGGCAGGGGGGCCCTGAAGAATGGTATGACCAGTGCTTGGGAACCCATTGAGCGAAATTGGCAGCTGCCTTGGGGTAACTAACTTAAGATCGGCACAAGTTCTCAGACACATCTAGTTCCACCCATAAAACACCTCAGAGGCAAAACCTGCTTAAGAGGGTCAAAAGCTGTCAGAGTCGTGTTTAAGTCACGTTACCAGCAGTGCTGCTTTCGTTCGACACGCAGCCAAATCATGGGGCAAGCTATGTAAACAAAGACCGCCATCGGGTGGCTCAGCCAGCATGAATAACGGTTCTCTCTGAGAACAGTGCCCCCGCAGGAGAAAAGAAAACCTGTGACAGCTCGCTAAATCCCCTTCATCTGCCTCGGCTGAGATAACGCTCAGAAGGAGGGGGTGGGGGGAGGGTGGATTTGTCCTCCCTCCCTTCTGCGTGGATGGAATGAGTCAGGGGGGCGTGGCCTTGAATTGCATCATACCTGTTGTGAAGCCAGCGGGAGACCTGGAGCTCCACCCGGCCCAACAGATTGTGTTCAGAGCCTCACAGGCTTTCGGCCCGGGGCTTGAGGACCGGGCCCCGCACTCCTGACTCTCACCTGCCCTACGGGAGGCACCACACAGCAGATGCACGCATTTGATATCCGCTCGCTCACACTCTGCATCTGGTTGATGGCATCCCACCTCATCCACAGTGGTGTGGGTCACGGAAAGCCTTGTGGAGCGTGGCATCTCCCCGCTATTTAATGTGACGGCAGAATCAGAGGACTAGCCAAATGACCTTAACAGAAAATATATATTTTTAATATTCCACTGCATGCTGTAATACCCTCTTCCATAGCCCCTTTCTTGTAGTAGAGAATTTAGTGTGGTTTTCTTTCATCTTTCGAGGTGAACACTGTCTTCCCTGTGCTCTCTTAAAAAGAAATCAAATCTCGAAGTGCATTTTGGATGTCTTTACTGATGAATCATCACATTGGGCTCTTGGACTCACACCCCTTGTGCTGGCCAGCCAAGCAAGAAGAATTTATTTGCTATTTTTTTCTTTTTAAGCCCCATGATGCAAAAAGGGACTTACGCTCCCACACTCCTCAGCAAACTTGTAGACAGCAATTATTTTCTTTAAGCAATTTTCCACTCTTCGGTGAAAAAAATTACCAAAAACAATGATAAATAATAAAAAAAGAAACGAAAATAAATAATATTTTTTTTAACCCAGATTTGTGTTTGCTCTTTGTTATAGGGTGGGCAGTCCTGTGTGACTGTAAACTACAGGAGTGTAGAACAGCATGTCTGAACTTCAGCTTGGCTGAATGAAATGTCCCATTTTTTGAGACAGTGCCTGCACCTTTGGGAGGTAATGAATATGGTAACTTGATCACAAAGGCTGTGCCAGAATCATTAATTTTTAAATATCCATTGTGAGAAACAATGGGTAGTGAGCTTCAGCATAAAAATGAAAAATACATACGCATATATAGCGGCCGACTGTATATTAATAAAAAGGATACATAAAAAATAGACAATATATAGACTTTATATAGACCAATATATAGACCTGCAATTCCTTTTTTGGACAAGAAAAACAGCATTTCATTGGTGGTTACACATCATAGATTTCCACATCATCTTTTACAGGATAAAAATTAATGGTGCACGCACACACACCCACACACATGCACACATGCAGAGTAACAAACGCATAGACAGTGGACGAGAGAGAGCGTGAAATTACAACTGTTTGTAATTTGAATTAAAGCTGCATACCTTCAGATGGTCTCCAAAGCAACCTTCTTCCAGTCTGACACATGCTAAGTCCACAACGAGGCAGTTCCACTCTATGGTTGCAAACCAATGTTTAAATTGTGCTGTTGTAGCTGCTCAAATCCTACACATCCTTATTAGAGGTCTACAGGTCTAATACTGGCTTTAACGTATTTTCCTGACCAGTGACCAGGGATAACTGTCGAACTAAAAATACCCTTAAAGGGACAGAGTGCCTTACCGCCCTCTATGCAGTCCCAGGAGACTCTATCCTATCAGCAGCCACCCCTAGGGTGCTTTCTGCGAACCAGCCAATCGAGAGCCAGGAAATAAAACACAATACATTCAAACTGGCCCTCCACCTGGTATTAAATGAGACATGAACTCATTTTTCCCCCGAGCTGGCTGAGAAATGCATAAGGGTTGAAATTCCATTTGCTCAAAATCTGCACCGTTTATGGAATATTCAGGATTATCCTATATATAGTTTTACTCAATGTATTAATAAATTTATTATGAGAAGAATTTAGCAAAAGCCAGATAAGTAAATATGATCATCATCGTGCCAACACTCAACACTTCAATTTGATATTCTAACCATAATGCAGCATTATAAAAACACGAGTTACCAGCTTATAGGATGCCAGCATTAATTAACACCAGCCTTGACAGAGTGAGTTTGGTTTTCCTTGACAAAAGATCGTTAAATCTTTGGCTTTTGCAGTAAAATTGTTAAACTGCTGTCCAAAGCAGTTTATGTAAATTCCTGTCTGTGAGTAATTGAGTGTACTCTGTTAGGCAATGCGGCCCGATACACTAGATGGCCTTAAACAGACAATAAAAAAAATCCCTAATTCACCCACTTAGGTACCACCTCCAGGAGACGTGAATGACATTAGAGAATTCACAATGATATTTATGTGTCATTTGTCTGTGCCAGAAATTGCCCAGCAGAGGTTAGAGAGAGGAAGTCATTGTGCCTGATGTTCTGAAGGATATTAATATTCGGGGCAGTGAACAAAACAAACTTCTCCAAATGCCTGAATGAAGGCAATATTCCAAAAGGGTGGAGTAAGTTTCTGTTCAGAACCAGCTTGGAGGTCTTCTCAGTGAATTCATTTAGGCCAGGATTCTCCCGGAGCACACTGCACGGTCGTCAGTCTCATTAAAATGTGTGAGCGGCAGTCACATGCTCAGCCAGGCTGTCGTGTGCTCAAGCACCTTTCAAAATGATGAGAAACAGTGGCTACGGAGGTGTGTAAACCTCGCTTTCTGACGTAAGCCACGTCATGAACACCGTGACTCAGCCAGCTGCTGATTCAGAAAAAAAACAATCAAAAGTAGCCTCTCTTTCATAGGTAGGTGACGCATGCGGTTGGTTGGCTGGCTACGCCTCGTTTGACAATGATCACAGTCAGAAATCCAGGTTTATTTGATCTAAGCACAGTGAGGAGTTCTTTTTTTCCAGAGGGCTGACGTGCTGTAGTTTGGATCTCCAACTCGAATGGCCACAGCCCAAAACATGACTTCCTAATGAAGTTCTACACCTCAGTTACAGATACCCGGAGGACACAACATCACCTTAAATAAAAGAAATATCTCAAGCTCTGTTCTGAAAACTGAACAAGGCACATTTCATTGGGAAAAAAATGCACATTACACTATTGCTACCGGTTGAGGTCTAGATATTCCAAACATACCCTGGATTATTTTATTTACAAATTTTTAAAGATTTAACTATATTATTGGTAATTTTATTATGTTTTTGTAATTTACATACAGACAGTCAAAAGTATGGACACACCAACTGACAATCATTTGTTTTTCAATAACATAACGACCCTAAGCACACCCTAGTAAGTATTATCTCGTGAGCAGGGAAAGAGATGGAGTGCTGTGACAGATGATCTGGTCCCCATGATCCCCTTACCTAAACCCTGTAGAGCTGGTTTGGGATGAGTTGGGTAGTTAACTTGTGCCCAGTTAATTTGTGGAAACTCCTTCAGGAAAAGCATTCCAGGTGGCTACATCTGGAAGCTGGCCGAAAGAACGCCAGGAGTCTGCAATGCTGTCATCGAAGCAGAAGGGGGCTATTTTTAAGACTCAAAAATTTGAGAAAACTGTGAGATGAGCATGTGTTGCAGTCATTGTAATATTTGATATCTATTGCGTCATTGCCTTTTACCATTAGATGAATCACAGCTAAAATAGAGACAAGTGCATTAAAAGCATGGCTAAAATCTAAAACGCTTTAATATATTATCCAGCCAGGAAAAACATATACGTGTTGTTAAGTATCCTTTGCCTATTTCTGCTACACCCTGCTTTGGTTTGCTTCTAGAGAACACCAGCAGTACGATGTATGTGATTCCATGTGTAAAACAGGATGAGTTACAAAATAACTCATGACATAATGCGATATAACACTGTATTAGAGTTTTGCTTCTTCTGCAAGATGGGGATTTTTCTCCATCTAGGTTTGATGGAAAGGTGGCCAGTAATATCTCCGCCGACTTCTATAACTAAGTGATGCAGGTGGAATAAATCACTGCACAGAGCCACACCCACCTTACTTAGCCTCCTGGGAAATGATGGATGGTTGCCCCACCCCCTCCAATGTCCTCACACTAACTCCTCAGTTCACATATCGCTTGAAAACCATGGCTTCTCATGAGACTTCATTCCAGGTATTTTCTAACGGATTTAGACACCAAACTACCACACAAGACTGTGAGCTGAGTGTTTCAGAAATGACAGACTCCTTTACCTGCCAGAGTAACCTGCCGAAACATTCATTAACCTATCAGAACCTGCAACGTCCTTGACTTCATACATGAGGTCATGGAGGAATGGAGAAGCTCATAGCAATTATTCAACACTTCACCGAACATAAACAATAGAGGCATCGGTTTCTGGTGTGGCTTTCTCTTCACAGGCTCCTGAAGACATTAGCATGTATGTCACCAAGACCGTGCTTCTTCTGGGTCATCAATATCCCAGATAACAGGAAGCCATGGGGTTACACAAAGGCCAAGAGTATCCTGCTCTTGCTGATCTGGTCCTACATCAAATATGTTGACATAGTGTTAGTCAGTACTGCAGGGCAGGGTTACAGCAAGGATAAAGGGGGTGTCCATGGTAAAAATCACACATCCTGCTTTCTTTTACACCCCTTGCATGCACTACAGTGCTGGATTATACTTAACTCTTAGAACTCTATCCATTTCTGAGCATTTTTCTATCCCTTTGATTTTAGGCTTATTACACTGTATGTACATGAATTAGCCACATGCGCTTTACGATTTTGCTTTCAGGACATTCTGGGCTACTCAGATATGTCATAATTTAATGTGTAAATGCTGACAGTCTTGGTATCATCCTTCCTATGAGGAAAAACTACTTGCACCTATTGAAATTTTAATATTTCAATCCAATATAAAAATTTACAGGCAGTACAAATATAATCTTATGTTATGAGTCTCTGTGATGTGGGAAGGCAGGGGTTTCATTGGGGACTTTTCGATGGCTTAGTATTGTGACAGAATACACGGTGCCAGGCGGAAATGAATGTCTTTGATTAAGCATCCATTTAGTAACTTATTGAAGTTAGTTAAGATGGACAGCAATGCATGCTTTTATTTTATTTTTTTTTTATATATATATATATATATATATAAAAATCTTCGTAACATCTGAAAGAAGCCGAAATAGAAAAGCATTGTTTAGTTTATGATCCACTGAAGTTAAATATTGAAACAAACACACAATAACGAATAACAATGCATATCAAATCATAATATAATACCAAAACAAATACCTTTAGGAGTCACATACATTCCTTTTGTTTATATTTACGGTTCTGACGATCGTTGGTAGCGCATGGATCATTGCGGAAACGAATATGCGCAAAGATATGTGATTCATGTCTGTGCGTTATACCTATGCAAAGTTACGAGCCTGAGATTAATGAGTGCGAAAATCAACGCATCTCGCCTTTGTCGGGTTCTAAGGGTTAATTAACATGGCCCTCTGACTGAACCTTGCATTGCATAAATGTGTTACGCATTCTTCCATTTAGGAAGTTGCTTCACTCAACAATCAAAGGTGAAGGACGGGGAGCATTTCACCTATACCCTGCCAAAGGTGCTTTTAAGCGCTCACAGCAGCAAGATTATGATTCAAGGCTAATCATGAGTTTCCAGCTGAGAACTCCGGTTATACAGATCATTTAATCACCTACTAATTAACTGCAAAAGCCGCTCAAAATGAGCTCTTCCTGCAATTGACTCGATCAATATGAAGACATGATTGACCTTAATCAGCTGTTAATGCTTGCACGAGTCAAGGAAAACCTCACCTCAGAATTTAAGGCGTCCAGGTATTACAGAACACAGCGATTTGAGAAATGTGGTTTTGAAAGCCAGAGTGGGAACCAATAGGAGGCAGGTTAAATTCCTCAGTAATTAGCAACCCAACAAGCGTTCCAGTCGTCCTAACGGGAGCTTTCTAAAACCTTACCGTAACCTTCCATCAGTTGTCACATATATATATATATCATTAACTCAACATGATTTCCATTTGCCAAATTCAGATTTCATTGAATTTAATTTGCAAATTTGACAGTTTTCGTTTACTTCTAACTGCGATGGGTTGGTGCCCCCTCCTGGGTTATTCCCTGCCTCTTGTGCCTATAGCTTCTGGGATGGGCTCCTGACCCCGTGTGACCCTGAAAAGGACAAATGGATATAGAAATTGGATGGATGGATGAATAGTTTTCTTCTGATTTGTTCACATTCCCACTAAGCATTATACAGAATAGGTTTTCACCTAATAGCTTAATTGAATTGTTTCTATCTAAATTGCTGTGTGGAGATATTTGGTGCAGCTATTGTATGGTACAGGTGCTAGGGTTACCAGGAAAGTAGGACTCTAGTAGTTCTGGATTTAGAGGAGGCAGGAGAGCTCTGGTTGGACAAGACGTCTTATAAGGATGGTCCCTTAACCCTTGTGTATTTTATCTCTTCCATTCTAAATTCTAGATTCTATAGAATTTATCCTCATTTTGAAAATGGACTGGGGTCATGTCGACCCCAGAAATAACACAGGGGTTAAGCAGGCATCCCTTGCAGCTGCTCTTAGGAGACCATCCCCCACATGCAATGGAAGGATCATGTCTCTCAGCTGGCTTGGGAATTCTTATTTGTACATGCATGGGTAGAAAGATAGGGGAAAATTTGCTGATAATTTATGAGGCCAAAATATAGCTGGCAAAGGAACAGAAGCATAATTATGACCCCGCCCCTCTCTGCTTTCAAGAATTCTTAGCTGTCATTGTTCTTACTCACTGACTGTTACTGCCGGACACCTTAACTGTTTCTGGTGGTTTAAGCCAGTGAGGTAATTAGTGGCTGGTACTGATCCCACCCACCTTGAACTGCAAAAGACCAAATAAGTGCCAAATCAGGCTGGCACCACATTCAGACCTTATAAACGGTCCATTATAGAAAGCTGCCAATGTCCTCTGCAGACGCTGGATATGTCATAGCATGCTTCTCTGCCTTCCAGCCACGTCTAAGCAAAAAAACATGGGGCCAGATAAAGGAATAAAGAGGTTGTCAAGCTGCCTGGTCACCTAGGAGACATGATCAATATCGGGATGGATCCCGGAGGGGCTGGTATCCGGCTGGCAGTCGATAAGAGTCCACAAAGCTGTGGAAGCCTCACCTGGTCAATTTGCAGCCCCTAAACAATCATCGACATCTGACACGATAGAGGCGTAGCGCAGCACTGTCTGTGACACGTCTGAATATTGAATGTCGGTATTAATTTGGCATAAAGTCACAGCCAGTCTTCGCAGGACAAGACTATGTGAAGTACACCACACTACTGAGTATGAAATATTAATGTTCATTGAAGATGCTCATATCTTGGAAGGCTCATTATTATTATTATTATTATTATTATTATTATTATTATTATTGTTGTTGTTGTTGTTGTTGTTATTAATGATAATAATGATAATAATAATACATGCTTTGACATTGTTATTTATTTATTTTAATAATCTTAATCTGGATGTACCTCCAGCCATCCATCCATCCAGCCATCCATCCATCCATCAGCACTTATCCAGTACAGGACCATGGATGGCATTTACACATATTATTAATGTGGATGTTATCAGGTTTAGATGAACTAATACTTTCTTGTTTTCCTCGCATATTATAGGTCAGAATCAGGGCCAACATCGAACCTGCAGCCATGGTGAATCCTACCCCTGATCCCATCTTGCATTCATGGGGTATTTCCGGACTCCAGACTCTCCACATTTGGGAGAGTCCCTCACCCCCCCTCCCCCCTCGCTCCAAGCACTACCAGCAGGGTACAACCTCTGCAGCTGACATCAGCCTCCTGAACATAAACAAAGCTCCGTTTAATCACCGAGGGAGCCTTACGAGGCTCTTTGCAGGCACACGTTTACTGGAGGGACGTTGGGAGCATGATGGGGACAGAAGGGCTCTCTCCAAATCACCCACGGGGGGGGGGGGTCTCCCATGACACCCCATCGGGATCGAGAAACGGGCCCCGCTGCGACGGTCTTCCCTGGAGAATGCCTGAAGACACACACGCCCCGCCTCCCAAGTCACGTAGTCGCCATGGGAAACGCCAGGCTGAGGCAGCAGCTGGCTAGTGGTCACCATGGTGATGATAGAGAGGGTTCTGGGCACCTTGTGCCTGTACTTAGTCTTTGCACATCTATCAAGGTGCACAAACACACACACACACACACACACACACACACAAAATATCTGTCACTATCACAGGTTATAAGAACTGCATTAAAGCGCTTTATATAGTACCGCTGAACACAAACAAAAATCGACAGTATTTCATTAGAGTGTATCTCGGATATCTTTCCAGACTTACGTTCAATAAACAGTCGAATCTAATTACATCAGATCCCACTGGATCAACAGCAGAACATGCTGCAAACTACTTCGGGAAGGAGAAATCTGGGCAGATAATCTCTTGCTCCGCTATTTGTGTGTGTGCGCAGCCGTCGTCAGTAAGCAGCATGGCTCGGGAAGTTGAAAAATGATATTAATTGATATTTCATGTTAAATTTCAATGACTGTGTCAGTCTCTGCTAGGCATGTACACTTAATCCTCGAGTTTATAAATAAATAGATACAAATGTTTGCTGAGGGAGCAAAGCCTTTGTTGTTCATAGACTTATATATTTACATTTTATTTATTTAGCAGCTGCTTTTATCCAAAACAGCACACCACTGAGAAGGCAGGGTCACACAGTCCCTGGAGCAATTGGGGGTTAAAGGCCTTGATCAGGGGCCCAACAGTGAAATCTCTCTACCGATGGTGGGATTTGAACGAGTGACCTTCCGAGCTTAGGTACAACGCCGAACCCACTGAGCCAGACACTGCCATACCACAAGTCCTTGCCTGTAAAAGGTTTTTAACCGGCTTTAGTAGTCTGTGTGCTGTAGCGTACAGCAGTGTGAAACACGAAGGACTGTTTGCTGCCAGAAGCTGAGAATTTCCCTTATTTCTGGAATAATCCGTGGAGGTGTCTCCCAGCAGTGTGGCGGAAGAGTGACACTTACGCGGGTTTGTGGGGCTTACGCCGGCTTCCCCCATTTATCTCACCATGACAGCTTTCTGGATAGTGCAGGAAATGCTTTGAGGAGACCTCTGGGGACAGAGAAAGAGATGGTCCTTGAACTTCACAGGGAGCACTTGTTTTTAATAAATACTTAAGGAATTAGAACTATATTTGCAATTATCAGCTGATTCATTTTTTTTTTCCAGGAGTCACATTATTAGTGCAACTCTGATGAATTTCTACTTCAGAAACATTATAAGTGGCTGGATTTATGTCTGATCAGATTTTGTGTTTATTAGGCATTTGTAATTATGCAGATATCTCACCCTGGAGCTGATGCCTGACATCCCGATGATTCTGCACGCCAAACAGTTCGGCACATGTGAGAGTCTTAGCGCATTATGTAACTTGAATGGCATGGGACCAACAACTGGCACATTCTGTCAGCTATTCCACCACGATAAAACAGCCCCAACACAGACAGAGCGCGCCACTGCATCCGAGGCTCACTGCCGCTTGCCTAGTTACCCTCGGCGATGCACGGGGGGGCTCTTCGTGTCCACGGCCACATTGAATGGGTGATGGAGGTGCTCTGGGTAGTCGGGGCTCATCGCAATTAAATAACACGACCTGCAAGCATCATTATTCCTGCACGCAAATGGACTAAATTAACCCTGAAAAACCCAATTCAGTGGGTCTGGTTTCAGGTCTCGGGGTCTGTCTGCCTCGCTGATAGTTTGGAGCTGAACAGCAAGGTCATGGGGACGGCGGCGGGTAGATGGGTGTGTGTTTGGTCCCAGGGTCCAATTACTTCTGCCTGGAGAACATTCACAAAAACCTGACAGGCAGACAAACAGGAAAAGAAATTCCAAAAACAATTAAGAGCACATTGATCAGAGGCACAATAATAAAAGCATATAAGGTAATGTCTTAGTCTAACTGGGTATTCAATAGTAAAACAGCTTCTGAAAGCCTAGTCAGTATACGCAAATATCACCACAATAAACAGGAACGGTGTCACTTATAATGCACTGCTTTACTAACCTCTTTCATTTTCGAACTACGGAAAAAAAATCATCACACTGGTAGCTCTCAAGTGCCTAGTTAAAAAACCGTCATTAAGTTATCTACGTATGACTGGGTCAGCACAAAGGAAATTTCTGTAAAAACATATGGAAAGAATGAGCGTGTGTAAAACAGAAAGAGGCTTTTATTCAAAATTCGGACAGAATGTATTTGCTGATCAATGTCATTCTACAGTTTATAACAATCACGCTCACTGCGGGGTCAATGCTGTGTTAACTACAGACTGATATATTTACATACTCAATGCAAAAACTGAATATCTTTAAATAACACAAAGGAAAGGCTAAATTATGAATACAGCAGCAGGCTTTCCAGTTTAACTTATGGCAGCACATCTAATCTACCTCAGTTACATCATACATGTACAATATGGTAATAATTTAAAGAAATAGGGACTTAAAAAACATGTGCGCAAAACGTCGTCTTGAACATGTACAACCGGCACTTTTTAAGTGCTGAGTCCGTGTTCACGTCCCGATCTGTCCCTTTATCTGCTCCTGGCTAAGCGCTGTGCTGTTACTGGCAGGTTTACGCAACGGCGCCGCCCTTCAGGTGCCCCGGGCGTGCCTGGGTGCGCGGTGGTGGTCCACGCGTGTCCTGCCCCGCCTCTCTTGTCCCTGTGACAACTTCCACTTGGAGTTCAGGGACTTGAGCTTCTTGCGCCCCCTGCTGGAACACCACACCCTTTCACAGTACTCCTCCACCTTGTGGACATTGCTGTAGCCAATTAGCTGAAGGAACTCCTTGTACCAAAGCCTGGAGGTGGAGCCATGGGGGGTGCCAGGGAGGGGGCAGGGCACCCTTTGCTGGGTCTCTCCCCCCTCCTGGTGGAGCAGCTCTTCAACGCGCTCTTCCTCTAGCACCTCCAGGGAGATCCTGGCCACAGTGTGGATGAATCCTCGCTCTTCTGCTTGGCACAGATAAACCCCAGAGTCTGCCCGGCGCAGCCGGAGGAACAGGAGGCCGTGAGGGGTCTGTGCTACCCTGTCGTTGGCCTTCAACTGGGGACACAGGGGCAACACCTATCTGTTAACACACATCCCCCTACAAGGGTCTGGCTGCAGAAAGCAGGGCAACCTCCACTAGGGGGACCGCCACTGTGGGGCCGGAACTCCACACCGGCCCAGACATGACACTACTGAGATAGCAAATTTAAAATAGACTATTAATCTCCATTCCCGCAGATTTAAATGAGATTATTAATGTCCGTTGCTGATGTTGCACTAATATCACGAAAGTTGTAAATATAAACTTTAAGAGAGACGATTAAAGTCAGTTCCAGCCCCATAGTGGAGCTCCCCCTACTGGAGATTGCCCAGTGCTCCGCAGCCAGATCCCCTTGACATACCCAGCCGTCATGCCATACGCAGTGGCATCCTCCACTCCCTCCTGACCTGAGCTCATGTGAGAACCTTATAAACCTGAATACGACTGAACACAGATAATTATTAGGGCTGTCAAAGTTAGCGCATTAGCATGTTGGCATTAAAGTCATAACACTTTATTTCTTTGATTGTTAGTTTTGAATCACCAGTGGGTGGAATAGTGTGAGAATTTAATTTCTGAACTGGATAAACAGACTATAAAATCCTTTTAAGGGTATTACAACATGATAGTGTATGTGACTGACTGCCAAGGTGTGTGATTAAATGTAAAGCTGATCATCTTACGTGTGCATTCACTTCAATAATGATTATATTATATACCACAATGCAGTGGATTTTTCTCAAATACAAATAGCGGAGGTTTAATCTTAGATTGGGAATCGGGATTTTTAAGACTGACAAAAAACTGAATCTCAAAATAAAATGGGACACTCTTTCAGCAACCATTGTACACAAATAGGTATACGTCTCAAATGTCTTGGGGGAGGGACATTAAAATACACTTGTTTTTACTTATATTTAGGTGTATATTTAGACTGCAGACCGCCCCAGCAGGGGGCGCTTGTCCATACGCCACGGGCCCCAGAGCCTTACCTCATCTGTGTCCGGCCCCCTTTGGGTCAGCCACACCACGTTGGCCCGCAGCGATCTTGGGCTGCATTCCAGCAGTGTGCCGTTGCCCTCCACGCCGTACACGAGCTTCTCCTCTGGCTTCTCCGGCTGCCCTCCTGTGGGAGCATACAGCCTGAACCTCCCCAACAAGAGAGTGGAACCAGGGGCCATTCTAGGACTTTTTAGCGGCGGGGGACATAATACATAAGGTAACTAATGGGTGATATAACTAGATTATTTCATTGGATGAGGGCAGAGTGCTGGCTCATTGGGTAATACAGAAGCCAATCAGGATTGTGCTATCGGTTCCCACCCTATGCGAGAGATGTTTTCATGTTCTCCCTGTGCTTGGTTGTGTTTCCCTTGGGCATTCCAGTTTGCTGCAGTCCAAAAACATGCACTTATGTGACATGGTGTCCCCTGTCTCTGGCTCAGTGTCCTGTGCTTCCCAGATTCGGCTCCGGGCTCATCACGATCTCACATTCTATAAACAAGCATGGAATTTGAACGGATGGATGATCAGACGACATGAAGAATGGCCCACAGGACGAAGATTCTGTACAAGAGCGTGCATGTAGATCTGGAGGACATATAGAACCTGATGTGTGAAGAGCTGCGTGAAGGAAATAAGCTTTTACTAGCAGCTCCACCCCCATCAGTGGCCATTTTGTTTGCCCTGACTTAGGGTCTGTTAGACTTTGAGGGCCTTGTTAAGTGGGCTACTACAGCACCCTTTAGTGATGACATGTGGCCAGCAGGGGCCATGTGATGGTGGGTCTGAGCCTTTATCCTCAGCCATGTCGAACTATACAACCAAGGGGGCCTAAACATGCCTTTGGGAGCACTGTACCCAAACAGATCACCCCAGGAGCCCCCAGCTTGTGTCCCATCATGTCTTAACATTTCATTGCACTTAACCGAGTCACAATGGGTTGACCCAGCAAGAAGAAAAACAGGCATATTCCAAATGTGATTATGCCATTTGACATTTAAAGGCACGGTGGCTGTTCCTCGAGGAACATCAGCTCTTAACCCCCCTAACCTGCCAACCATGCCCTTATTTCATGTCCTCCCTCCTACACGCACATCACCTGTTTGCCTTTTAACGTATTTTTCACTTGTCCCGGCGAATCGCTACCGTGACTCACAACGCTGTATTACTGTCAGTAATGGCTGCACGTCCAGCTTATTCCAGCGAAAGGAACAGAGGTGGAAAATAAAAAACACTGAGAGCCAAACTATGACAGGTGATTACACAAACACAGTCAATTCAGACTAGAATGCAGTAGACAAAGCACATATTCGATACACATTTCTACAGGAATAATCTTAGCTGGTATTTAATTTTGAAATTACAGGACGACGTGTGTAAACCCATGTCCCAAAATCTTCAGCAAGCTTTCTAGAAGCTACCAGTTCCCCTCTGTTTTGTAAATTCTGTTAAAAAATGGCGCAGAGTGTGCCTGATGCCCCTGCATCTCAGGATGGTGATTGTGACTGCCATTATTCTCGGCTTGTTTAAATGCTTTAAAAGCGGGCTGGCTTCATTCAGCTGTCTTTACTCTCGCTCTCTCACTCAGTCAGATTCAGATGCTCTAAAACACAACGTAAACGCTGCTCTTTTCATTTTAGACACGTACCATTTATCTGCATCCCGTTGCACTGCTGAACGGCGTTTCCATGGCGAACGTCTTGCCGTCTGACACGCCTGAAAAACAGAGGAAGAACTGAGAAAAACTGAAGTACACAAGCTGTGACTGGAGCTAAATAAGTTCTGAGCTGAAGACTGTAGGTAACTCGGCCCTGAGATACAGCCTGGAGCTCTGTAAGCCCCGAGCTGAAGAATGTAGCTAAAAAGTGATGAAGACTAGACCTAAATGAGTTCTAAGATGAAGAGCTAATTAAGTCCTAAGCTAAAGACTAGAACTAAATAAGTCCTTAGCTGAAGACTAGGACTAAATAAGTCCTGAGTTGACGGCTAGGTCTAAATAAGTCCTGAGACCAGACTTAGACTGGAAGTAAATAAACAGAGCAGATGATAAGAGGTAAACAACATGGATCAAAAGACCAGAGCCAAATAAGCTGGAGCTTCATGTGCTCCCATTCTGAAGTGCTCTTCAGTCCCGGAAGGGGGCGGCATGAACGACACAAAGGCGGCTGGGCGCCTTGCCATCCTCTAGGCTGTTCAGGTGCTGCGTGCTTAATGACCCCGGCCACGATTGAGTGACTTCCTGCAGCACCTCTTGAGCGACAGAGAGGCCGTGAGGGCCAGGAGGATATGCCAGTGTGATGGCTGTCTGTCAGGAGATGGTCCCAGAATAAATCCTGGCAGGCAGAAGCTTCTGGAAACTGCCATATATATAAATCATTAACCATGAGAGTGTCACTGAAGTGTCGATGGACGCTGATGGGCGACAAGGGGCACTTTTAGCAGGATGACGGGAGGGCAGGGGTAATGCTTTACTCACTGCAGTCATCTGAATGCTCTTGTTCTTCACAGTTTTTCTCCCCCAATCTTTCTTCGTGAAACACAGCCCAGGTCATCCCTTTTGTTTATATAGCTGCCTAAACAAAACCACGCTTAGCTGCTCAAAAATGCATTTCAAGCATCTTGGTAATGTGCCTATGTGCAGAGAGGCCCGTTTTGGGGGAGTGGCATCTGGGTGGGTAACAATGCGACACTAGAACACATCTGATGGGTGGGCCCAAGATTTTCAAGGGGGGGGGCACCAGTGAAAAAATGTCGAATAGGTGGGGGGAGGGGGGGTTAGCGATGGTAAAAGTTGTCAACTGGGGGGGCCTGGCTCCCTTGCCACCCCCCCCAGCTCCCTTCGGCATCGACATTGTTGTGGCCTCACACCTCCCAAGCTGGGGGTTCTGTGTGTGGTATTCACTCTTTCTCCGTTTTCTCTGCGTATCCTGGTTGCCTCCAACAGCCCAAGGACTGGCATCTCATGCAGGGCACCCCCTGCTGTGTGCCCTGAGAAGGACTAGCATCTCGTTCAGGGCGTCCCCTGCTGTGTGCACTGCAATGGACTGGCATCTCGTTCAGGATACCCCTACTGGATGGACGGATGGTCAGATGGATGGATGGAATCCCCTTCCACTCACAAGTGCAAATGAGACTACACTCCTAGCTGCTGTACTGCAAGCGATCATCTTATTTTGTAACCAAATCACTGCCAGTTCCAGCCTAGTTTGTCACACGGCCTTCTGGGAAGTCCACCCAGGTGGGGGAGGGGCATTCCTTAAAGCCCGCCTGCACTCGCCCCTTTACGGCGCTCCGTGTCAGTCATCTGGAATGGCTCTGACGGCCCGGGGCAGGGTCATCTGGCCCTCCATTACAGAATTAAGCGGATTAATCAGGAGAAACTAATTAGCCTCACATTATACTCCATTCTTTTCCGTACATTTCTGCATCCATTTAAGCCTCAGGCATGACTTTGGTCACCATTACTGTGAAAACACACAAAAAAAACCAGGGTAGAACGGGCAGCCTGCCCCCCCTCCCCAATGAATCATCAAAGCCCTTTTTTATCCAGCATGCCCCCTCACCCCCACACACGCAGCCGACGAAGGTGTGAGTAAGAGCTGCCCCTGTGGATTTGTGATGATGGAGTAAGGGAGCGTCACACAATTCCTGCACTAAAATGTGAGGGGCAAAGCCACAAATGGCGGCTCCAACCGGCAGAGATGAGGGGAGGGGGGTGGCTCGACTTGCCGGGCTGCCTTCAGCGCGGCAGGAACGTGCAGGGAAGAAATGTATCAGATGAAATGGCAGCGGCCGACTTACCGCTTCATGGAGATCCCAGCGGGAAAGTAGCGGGAGCAGGTGACGCCATCCCAGGCGCAGTAGGGGTCCCGGGCCAGGCAGCAGTCAGCGCAGGCCGAGCCGTACAGTTGGCACTGGTGGACCCGTACTTGGGCCACACCCAGCTCTGAGCCGACATACAGCTGCTGCTGCGGGTCATAAAGACAGGGACCATGAGTACGACAACAGACAGCAGGGGTCTCCAAATATACTTCCCTGAGGGCCAAATTCTATCAGCAATACAAAGCCAAGGGCCAACGCCCTTCATATTGATCTGTTATGCCCACGCGTGGGGTTAGGTTAGGCACTGATGATAAAATTTACTGAGCCGGGTGGGGGAGGGGTGGGTGCGGGGATGGTAAAGCTAGCTTAGCTAAAACTCACTGATGCGTGTGGCACATTTCGGTGAGGCCTGCCTACTGCAGAACCCTGCAGTATGGAGACACGTCTGAAAGACTCTGATCCGTGAGGCCGTTGTTGTGTGAGATCCAGGTTTAACAAGAAGGGGGCAGGAGGGCAAACAAGACAATAAGGGAATGAACTGTCTATGAGGGACTTGTTTAGGTCTGCAGATGGGTGTGAGCTCGTGTTTTATAGCAGTGATTAGATACAAGTTGCCTGCAATGTTTGCGTTCCAGCACACAAGTTTATATTCAACTAAAGCTAAATCTAGAACAGTTCAAATTCATGATTTACAGCACAATGAGGGGTGAAACTGTTTCCTGCGCGGTGTGCTGCTTCTGTCTCTTTGCTGACAATGGAGGACATTAAAATCTCGCCAGTCGTACCGCGGTCCTGCTGGAAACTGGGAGGGGTGTGAGGCAGACTGAATTTACCTGGGAGGATTGTGAGAGGGAGCCCCCGTAGGCCCACGGCATGTGCAAATAATGTATGAAGGCACATCTACCTGTCCACAGCACAGGCACTGCTGGTGAGTGATCGCAAAGGAAAATCACTTCACAGCGGGGCAGCAGGAAAATTTCTAAATCTGTGTCTGATTGTTCAATCAAGTGAAAGGACATACGCTGTTCTGGGAGTCGAAAATCTTAAAGCTAAATAAAGAGGAACTTAAAGTGTGTTTTGTTTTTCAGAATTCTTGCTCGATGCAACCATCTAATGGTCAAAGGTATGTACTGCAATTTGAAAGACCAGTGCACCCAGTCGAAATAAGAAGATTATACACTTACCCTTTTCGAAGAAATCAGGATTTCGGTGATTGGCACAGGAACCTACAAATATATGAAGAAAAGAGAGAGAGAAAAGGCATTAAGCCAACATCATCTTCATCCTCATGAACATGAGATTAAAGGAATGATAAAGTGCATTTAAAAATCCCTGGAATGTTGCTGATGGTCAGTATTTGGAGAAAACACTTTGGCATGTATAATTAGCCAGTAATCCCAGTAATTAAACCTAGGTAAGTGGCGGGAATGAGCACACAGCCTGGAGAGCGAAATCCCATCACTGACAGATACCTTGAAAACATGGAGTTCTTCCAGAACAACTTCCTCGATGGTGTCGGTCTCTTTGTTATGGACGGTAATCACCTTAAACACCACAGAGCTGTCTGAAGGAAAAAAATATTCCAGTCACCAATCACGGCTATGTTCCGCAGTAACAGCCAAATGCACTTTTTAATGACAAACATTTAGATAAAAGGCAAATCAAACTAAACCCTTGAGATTTGGTCCCGTATCATATTTGCTTGTACCCTTGCAGGAATAAATGGATCTTACTGGGGCTACAGAGATCACATGTTTATTTACATATGACATGGTAACCATGGTAACAACCGCCAGTGTAATCCTGCGAATAGACCTACTCGGTCTGCTCAGCTCAGTCTGTGTGTGCTTTCCTACACAGATTAAAATACCCTGGAGGATCTGGAAAGCAGAATCTGAACAGGTGCACATAGCAGGTGGGGTGTGTAATATTTAGCCTTGGCTTAAAAACACAATATCACAACATAATTTATCACAGGCAGATATGATCTAAAGCACCCGACAGCTGTATAAAAAGAATAGATGATCCTAATCATTCCATTCGGTACATATCCACAGAGGGGGCGCTTACAGAAACCCCAGGGGCGAGTGTACCCTCGCACCGACATGGACTTGGGTTTGAGTCCCACCCCCAGCTCTGTGTGTCTGTGCAGTTGTGGGCTTGTTCTCCCTGGGCCTGGGAAGGGTTTTCTGCCAGGCATTCCCATATTCCACACTTCAAAAACAGGCAGCTATGGGATCCACTCATAATTGCCCATGGCGTGTGAGTGCCCTCTGATGACTGGCATCCCATCCAGAATGTTCCCTTATGCTCACTGGGATATGCTCCAGACTCAACATGACCTGATTAGGGATGACAGATGGATGGTCATTCACAAATATCCATCCATCCATCCATACATCCATACATCCATCCAATCGCTTATCTGGCAAAGGGTGATGGAAACCCTGGAGCCAATCCCAGGAAACACAAAGTGGGGGACACCCTGAACAGGATGCCAGTGTATTTAGGCATATGAAGCTAATGAGGGTTGAAGAGGATGTGTAGGGGTTAGTTTCATGGAGGCCCTCTCAGGTCTGTCCCATCACCTGTTCCGATGAAGAGCACATCGTAATGTCCATCCTCAGCCTCCACCCGGTCGACCGCAATTTGCATGAACCTTTGCTCGGCGTCGGTTCTAATCAGGATGGGCCGCCGATGGACAGGCTGGACGGCCTGGAACATGACCGGGTGGGTCCGGATGAAGCGCAGCACCTCGTCTGGGTATTCCCTGGAGCTGGAAAACTGGCCTCCGTTCATCTGGCTGGCACACTGAGAGGGAGAGCATTAGCGCTGGTTAGCATGGTTTACCAATGGTTAGCACTGAGAGCAAGAGCATTAGCGCTGGTTAGTATGGGCTAGCGATGGTTAGCACTGAGAGTGAGAGCATTAGCGCTGGTTAGCATGGGTTAGCGATGGTTAGCATTGAGAGGGAGAGCATTAGTGCTGGTTAGCATGGGCTAGCCATGGTTAGCACTGAGAGCGAGAGCATTAGCGTTGGTTAGCATGGGTTAGCAATGGTTAGCACAGGAAGGGAGAACAGTAGCGCTGGTTAGCACTGTGAGGAAAGTTATGAACACAATCTGTGCCTTCCTTAATCAGCATCCTTAGCCAGGGCCCGCCTAGTTCTTAATCGGCAGGGAGTGCCCTTAACCAGGGCCTGCCTAGTCCTTAATCAGCAGAGCGAGTTCTAAACCAAGGCTTGTCTAGTCCTTAATCAGCAGAGCGAGTTCTAAACCAAGGCTTGTCTAGTCCTGATCAGCACCAGCTTTCTAATCAAAGGAATACAATCAGCATTTACCACTAACTGATCTGCGCACATGTGAGTCAATTTAAAGTGAAACCTCTACAGGATGTTTTCTGTAAAACAGTATTTTTCCCAACACCTGTTCCACCACTGCTCTTTGTATTTCAACACACGTTGCTTTTACTCTGTAAAGCATATCTGCACATCAAACCAGGCCCTGGAATAATGCTCAGCTGTTCAACTCTTTAAGATAAAATATGGGCTTTATGTAGGACTGTAAATACTGTTCATGCAGAGATGAACATATTTGTTCAGCTTTTCAGTTAAGGTTTTCTTGACATTCGTTGGAGAATATTTGCACGTGCTGGAGATCAGTATAGCAGAGTAAATACCAAATCAATGTGGTATTAAGGCAGCAGACATACTGATCCAGGTCTTGGATAGGGGACCCTCCCCTGGAAGGCGGCCCAGTGGTGGTCGGGGCCCTCCTTGTGTGCGAACGGCCCGTTGAAGGCAGCGCGGACCTCGTCCATGCTGTAGACGCACACGGCGTAGCCTTTGAAAATGTTACTGTCCAGGGAGGAGAGGCAGAAGAGCATCAGAGAGAGAGAGAAAGCGTGGACACCATAATATCTGCCACTGGCTAACAGCCAATTCCTCCAATCAATCTTGTATTTATGACAACTAGGCAGACGTGGAAAGTTCAGGTCCATGAAGTACAAATCCAGACCAAATTTTGTTTTAACCAACCAGCTGAGTACTCTGTTACTGTGACTCTTTACACTCAACTGGTTGGTTGAAACAAAATCTTGGTCTGGATTTGTACTTTCTCAACCTGAACATTTCACCTCTGTAACCAGGAGTGCTGAATCAGGGGAACGGGGTGACATGTAACCCCCAATATTTAATTTGCCTTCATTCCCCCCCACCCTCCCCCATAAAATAGACTTTTACATTTAAATTATTAAGTTGTGTCCCCCACTCTCCTATGACCTTGATTACATCCTAAAAGAAAACAGAAATTTACAGCTACGGCATCCAGACGGACAGAAATGTTTTTGTTGACTGGGTTATTAATGGCCTCTGGTGAGCATTCTAGTATCTAACCAAGAGACCATAAGAAATTCCTGGTCTTAACACCTTGTTTGGTCCAGGGGTTCCTGATCATGGGGCACCAACAGGTGAAGGAACCTAAAGGTTTGTGAACGGGAGGAATGTACTGATTTCAGCCGCTGGTGACAGCAGACTCTCTGTGTCGATCAGCAGATCCACCGCACCATCGTGTTAGTGCCTCCTGCAGGCCTCCAGTGACACTGACCTGGTCGTGCTAAACAGGCCAAAGATCACTGGCTTCTTCTCATCCTTCCTCTTCAGCACGAAGAAGTCCACTGAAAGGTAAAGAGGGTGGGATCAACAGCTGACTCTCAGGAGGGCCCCCCCCCCCGATGGTGCTCTCAGAGCTCGCAATGGGTCTCCACATTCCAGGTGTTTCTCACGCTCCAACATCCAGCTGCCCCCCCCCCTCGGACCCCAGATGCGATGGGAAATTCACTACAGAGCACAATACGGATTCTTCATCCATATGACTATTTTATCTGTTATTTAACACCCATTTGCCACAGAGAAGTAAATAGATGGAAATATCACTTTCCGTGTGGTGTGAGACAGAGACGGGTGGCTGGGGTGTGTATGAAGCGGTGAGGGGGGGGGGCAGGACACTTCCAACTTCCCTTTTCTCAACTCCTTACCCAGCTCGTCGAAATGTGTGCCTACTCCGTCGGGTCCAGGCACGGAACAGACCAAGCGAGCCTTGGTGAACGAGGTCCACTTGTTCACCAGCATTCTCTGTCCTCCCAGGTCGTTCTGTTGCGGTAAAACGGTGGGGGTGGGATTAGAGTTTGGGGGATCTCGCGCACTCTGGGACGACGGCCAGCGCGTATCCCTGATGGCGGCTGTCCTTACAGTGTGAGTGCAGATTAAGGAAATTGTTTGCCAGATTTACACCGGGCCTGAACTGGTTTTAAGACAGTTCACTGCAGCTTAGGATCTTAAGAAGCAAGGATATAACCAAAACACGCATTTATTTAGAGCGTATCTAAGAAGAGGGTACAGTATCATCTACTGGCATTTATTTGGTCAGTAAAAGGCATGATGAGATCAGCAAAGTTCCTTTTCAAATCTAGAATAAACACACTGCGATTGCACTGGAAGCGTTTTTGTACAAGTGCTAAATGTGAAACTGCAACATGTCATAGGAGCAATTAACACACCCATCGCTCAGCAGCTACTGCCCTGTGTGTTTACGTACCGCGCAGACCCTGCCGATTCTGGTGTAAACTGCGCTGTTGCCATCTTCGGTGTCGACGGCCTTTTCCGTGAAGAAGTAGTACACCTTGTCATCGTCCGGGTCGTCATTGTCAGGGATGATGACAGATCCTACAAACTTTGGCTCTGCAAGATAAAGGTAAACATAAACACGGAGGGCTGATGTAATTTCACCGTCACATTTGGACAACAAAAAAAGGCCCAGAGTTTATATCTAATAATCCTTGGAGTGTCACGTTCCCATCCCGTCCATTAATCATTAATCACTTCAGACCCCACGGAGCAGCTCAGGTTCAGCACCTGATGGATTGATCCTGTGACTCTGCAGTGAGGGGCTCCTCCCATCCTGATGATCTGCCTTTCATAATATTTACATCCTGTGCACCAGCTGGCCTTGGGAGCCTTGTAGCTAAAAGCGGACCACCGGCGCTTTGTTTCGGCTCAGGGGTGGTGTCGCCAACTGTCAATCTCCCATAATGCCCTGGGGTCCTACTTCGGTATACATCTGCAACAGATCTGGGGGGTGGTTTATTGGGCGAGGGTGGTCTGAATGAACTGCCCACCAGATCTGGTGATTTATGCCACCAGTAGGTGTTCTGTCTAAAGAACCTCACCTGCTGATAGCAAGCCCCCCTCCCCTGCAGCCCTGAAAGCGCACACACGCTGGCTAACCACAGAGGGGCGACGGAGATATCGGATAGCACCATCACTCTGGCATACCACAGTGTACTTCAATACATACTGGGAAAAACCGTTTAAAAAACTCAGTAACCCTGTAATGTTCACTCTAACTGCCAAACAGCCAACACTCAGCAGGTGGCATAATGCCAGCAGGCAGCGTAACCAGAAAAAAGTCCTTCGAAGATACAGGACGGTATTTCGCTAAAGCTGAGCCGACTATACTCCCGGAGGCCTACCATTCAGCTGCTGCCGGTGGTTCTGCTCGGTCCGGGTGTAGCTGGCATCACCGTGGCGACAGAGTGCCGCATCATTCTCCCAGTAGTCTGTGTAGAGGCCCACATACAGCTCTCCTTCTGAGAAAGGGGAATATGTAGGAAAAACAGTCATTAGAATCAGAACAGCAGCGACCGGCTGCATTAATGCACACCCCCCCCCCCCCAGTAAGTGAACCAAGAGGGCAGTGTGTGGCTCAGCACATTAGGACACCGTGCCTGTGATCGGAAGGTCTCTGCTCCGCTGGTCACACTAAGCAGAGTTATTTCACTACTGGGCCCCTGAGCGAGGCCCTTAATTGCTCCAGGAATTGTCAGACCCTGCTTCTCTCTCAAAAATGTACATCGCTTTGGACAAAAGTTTCTGCTAAAGAAATCAAATGCAGGACACCTGTTAAACCAACTTTACACAAATATGTGACCGATGCCTCCACAAGGGGGCAGCCTTGTACCCAAAGCTCATTTAAAAATCTATTGATTTTACTTTAAAATTTGCTTATCCAGCATAGGGTCCCTATAATCAAATCAAAAGGCCTTCAAGCTCATATCTCTGAGCAGCTTCTTTCCGTGCCTTCGGCACCCGCTACCACAACAACATGCGTCTCCCATGTGAAAAACCTTCAGGGGCCTTTGGGACCCGACGCCACGTCTGAGATGATAGATTGTCCGATACAGCAGGAACGGTCTGTCCGCTGCTCTGTTTATTTTCCGTCAGTTATATGTAAACAGGATGTATCAGCCTCGCGTCCGGTAGCCTGCTATCCATACCCATTCCTGTGGGTGTGTCCGATAGCCTCGCGTCCGATAGC
>JAAGVU020000001.1:5834775-5871478 GCA_011763525.2 Mormyrus iriodes
CTGCTATCCATACCCATCCCTGTGGGCGTGTCTGATAGCCTCCCGTCCAATAGCCTGCTATCCATACCCATTCCTGTGGGCGTGTCCGATAGCCTTGCATCTGATATCCTGCTATCCATACCCATCCCTGTGGGCGTGTCTGATAGCCTCCCGTCCAATAGCCTGCTATCCATACCCATTCCTGTTGGTGTGTCCGATAGCCTCGCGTCCGATAGCCTGCTATCCATACCTATTCCTGTGGGCGTGTCCGATTGCCTCGCGTCGGATAGCCTGCTATCCATACCCATTTCTGTTGGCGTGTCCGATAGCCTCGCATCTAATAGCCTGCTATCCATACCCATTCCTGTGAGCGTGTCCGATAGCCTTGTGTCTGATAGCCTGCTATTCATACCCATTCCTGTGGGTGTGTCTGATAGCCTCGAGTCTGATATCCTGCTATCCATACCCATTCCTGTGGGCGTGTCCGATAGCCTTGTGTCTGATAGCCTGCTATTCATACCCATTCCTGTGGGTGTGTCCGATAGCCTTGTGTCTGATAGCCTGCTATCCATACCCATTCCTGTGAGAGATGATGTCTTCTGAGACCTCAGCTTACGGCCTCTTGGAAGACTAAAATGGGCATTTGCTACCGGAGGGTCACAACACACAAACCAGGTCAATTACTTAAGGTACGAGTGTGAGAAAGTCATGGAGGGGCGGGGGCACACATGACACAACCACCAATGCAAGAAATAAATCTCAAAAACACCCCCTACCTTGAAGATGCAGCTCAGATTGGTTTTACATGAAGCATTAAATGAGTGAGTTATAAGTAGACACGCTTGACTCTGTCTCCTAGAAAGACATTTAATGAACTGTCCTTGTCCTGCTTCATGTGATATGATTAATATGGGTCCCATTTCAGGTCATGAGAGGTACTCATTACCTCATAACCTGCCCCCCCCACTCCAGAGGTCTAGGAGGGGGTATATTTTTCAATAATGGTTTATTAATGAAGCCCTCGTCTCGCAGTACGGAGAGAATGGCTGGTATGAAGGAATGGCGAGGGCACTTAAAGAAGGGTCAGCTGACCCCCTTTTGGGCTGAATACGATGCCAGGCGAGCGTCGATGCCAGGTGTCGGACGTACACAGAGGAGGCACAGATGAGCTGTATAGTGTTTGTGTTCCTCTGTGGTGGCCTGTGGGCGGGGGGGGGGGCATTCACATGAAGGACGGAGAGACTTACTGGAGAAGACAGAGGTACACGAGCTGTTGGGGTCAAACGGGCATCTTCCCCTGCCGCCCTCGACATGACCGGCCTCCAGTTCAAACAGGCCATCCTGCAGGAGAAGTAGGAGCATCATTTTTAACTCATCAGAGATCCCCCCCACCAGAAAAGGGGTCGCTCAGCTAACAGGCCTTCCGATAAATCAGGTAGAAGGCAGAGACCATTAACCAAAAACACCTTACAAGGCTAAAATTAAAAGCACCTCTCTCTACAGCACAGTCAGCTTATTAGGCCATGCAGATAGGACGTTCCTGCACCTGGGACCGTCAGGGAAGGCATAAATATTCCAGGGCAAATGGCAGGTAGGTCTGGCTAACCTCAAATGTAAATACAGAGGATACTATTACACTGAGACTCAGGGGAGTGGGTGGGGGGGGGCACTGACTGAAAACCACAGAAGTGACCAGCTTGTCGTCTCCTGAGGCACTGAAATCACACAGGACATTGATTGGGCCCCCCACCCCTCACAGCCTTCTCTCTAACTTTCTTATACGAGGCGGAGTGCCAAGGACCCTGAAGTCATCTTGCAGCCCACATGAGTCTTGGTAAGTAATTAGCCAAGTGGCTGGCTGCTATAGCTTATGTGATTGTGGACTTGCAGTATGACAGCTGGCCACAAGACCAGTGTGGAGTCACGTCCGACACATTTCAAGATCCAAACTCACAACGAAGCATAACAGCTCCGTTCTGTGAAGTTTTCAATTTCGTTTTAAACACAGTTTAAAAAACAAATCCCTCTGCGTATTGTTAAATATCTGGCTGGTATCTGACCTAAAATCACAGCATGGCTTCACCCCCAACACAGGAAGATCACATGGGATCTCATGGCAAATGAACGTCCTTCGAGATGTGAGGATTTCTTCAGGGAGGCACTGGGTCATCGGCCACCATAAACAAACAACCCCTATTAGCTGTGATCTGCGTCCGATCTACTCTCACTGCATTCCATCATTCAAAGTCCAGACAGGCTGATTTTTCGTTTTCTTTATTGCGATTAGGAATGCTCTGCTTGTATCTGTTTAAGCTCTCTCGGTGACAAAGGGCAAACGCTACAGCCGGTGATACATTAGGGGCAAAAAATGTACGTCGAGTAATCACGATCTTATAGGTCTGAGAACCAGAAGATGACAGGCATAAGTATCTGGAGAGAACACATGATGGATTTTAAGCATGTTAAATTGTCATGCCAAAAGCAGGTTTACCTTCTGTTCTTTAATTCTGGAGTTTTGAGGCGAGAACTCGATTCCAATTCCCTCGCCTCCCCCCGAAAGCCATGAAAGCCAATGTGGTTCTGATTTAGGAGGACCGGCGTTGACAATAAGAGAATGTAAAGATGGGCCAGTCAGTCTGACGTGATGGCAGGGCTGGGAATTCGGCGAGGGACGTGACTGAGAGGAACACCTGAGTTCGGGAAGGGCCGGCAGGTCCCCGGCCAGGAGGCTCCGTGTTAAGCTCTCTGAAGCTGACTTTCTGGTCCCAGCTGGCGCCTGCCCCTCACTCCTGTGGTTGACTGGTGCAATACAGGGCAGTTTGCTCTGACCCCCAGTGACCGGAGAGGGGTACCTCTCAGCACCATGCTGCGTGGCTGGCATTTACTCTCCGTCTCCTGGTAAGTAACAGGAAACGAGCCCACGCTTTGTCTGGCAGTCACCATGGCAACACCAAACCCTGCCAAAAACAATGCTACTCTGCATATAAAATGACGCAAAAGCACAGCCTCGGCCGCCTGTGGTTCCCTAGAAATGAACGAGCAGAGAGGCTTTGAAAACAATGCGACAGAGTTGAGCTTCTCGCTGCTCGCTCCCGTCTGCGACCGCTTTGATGGATACGGTGTCTCCAGGGGTCAAAGAATGCATGTTTTCGTTCCTTGTTGCAGATCCTCACCCCTGAATGATGAGGTGTGAGGGCCCACAAAATTTACCACCCCCCCCCCCCACCCCAACAGAGGCAGCCACATTGAAGATTATGCATCTATGCATCTATTCCAGAAGTAAAAAAAAATTACCAGGAGCTGTGCTGTCTACTTTAGACCAGAAAGGATTTTTTAATGTTATGTTCTAAGTATGTAAGAGGAAACGTATCCTTCTTAGAATGATTTCAGAAACAATCTGAGCGAGATTATCTGAGGATAAAGTATCCGAAATGAGGTTCATATGGATACTAAACTTGAGGCAAATTTAGCTTTCAATTACAAACTCTTTCCTGGAGACTGATATTTACAAATACCGGCCACCAGAGGAGCAAGTGATTCAAGTGATTAACTTCTAAAGGAAGCAGGTCAGGGGCAAAAATAGGTAAAACACTTGACCTGGGTACAGATCACAGGAAAAGCGACGGCGAGCATGACGCCATGTGACCACCTACCGCCCGAGGTCCCACGCTGACAAAGGCACAGATGGGATTGAAAGCCCCCGTCCCGCATGCCAGAAGATGGGTGCTGTTGTATTGATGAAGGACCTTCACATAATTGGCACATTCAGCCTGTAAGAAGAAAAGCTGTGTTAGACAGACCAGGTGCGGCGAGTGTGGCTTCCAGGAGGTTTGATCTGATGCTGATGCTTGTACAAAGAGCGGCTTGGTTCCGATGACGTCGTGAAATCCAGGGGAAACATGTTTGTTCGAGACAGTGGGGCGGTTTCGGCGCTTGCGGTGTTATTGTCTGTTTTAGCGGGGAAAAAAACTTAATAAGAAAATAAGCCTTTCAAGCAAAACCCAGAAATAGATCCAGCAAAGGCTGGTTACTTTGTTAAAGTTCATCGATCTTAGCCTGAGGAAAACCTCTCCTGACAGCTGCCTCAACTCATTCTCCCCCTCTTATTTATCCATGGAATTTAAAAAAATACATGCAATGTTTCTTCAGGGTGACACCTGACAACTAATTAACTGAGGTCTACCTTGCAGGAAAATAACAGCAAGGACAGTGCAGACACTGTTAACGTGTCGTTAAAAAGATTAAATTCAAATGTGGTCAAAACAATGAAACAATAATACTGCGGGGCCAGATGTCGAACACACTTCCTCAATATTTTCTCCTCTTTCAGAGAAAAATGAGCCGACCGGATAAATTATAGGTTTTAAAAAGAAGACATAAGGCCTGTAATTTGTTTATAAGCTTATGTTCTTTTTGATCCAATTCCTACAAAAGACTATAAAAGTACATTGTCCCTAATCCGGAGAAATCCTTAGAGGACACCAGTGATGCCTTCAATGTGAGGGCAGGATGATGAATCGAGTTGAATCACAGCTGCTTGTATAACCAGGAAGAAGGAAGCATCCATCCACCCATTCATCTATCTTTCAAGCATCCTAATCAGGTCGTGGGGGGGGGGGGGGCACCTTGGACAGGCTTCCAGGATAGCACCCTGAAAGTGGGTTTCGAAAAAATAGCTCCGAAGAAATGCCATGCTGTGTAACAGCTGTTTCACATTGAAACGAAGATGAGTTAATCATTTTTTTAAAAGGCTGTAACATCAAAGCATGAATTTTAACAGAAATCAGGGTACAACACTGGCCTTCACCAACAGAGGGCGATAATGGGAAGCCATCATGCACTTCCTAAAAAACGTTTTATTGACTAATCAGCATAGTGGGAAATGCTTCGAATGAACGCTATTAATTTGCCGTTTTCTTCACCTTAAGCTTCTGAGCTTACCTTTGCACCAAAAACAATCACAGTTGTAACAGGGTATTGTGAAGAAATTTGGTAAGCACAGGCAACATGACAACTCCGAGGTTACGCTGCCCGCTAAACACACACTTTCCCCTTCGGAGGACACTTTCACTCAGACCTGCGGACGGACATAGAATTGACCGATCTGCTAAAAGGGAAGGCTTTCAGAGGAAAATTGTCAGCTGTCACCTGCGATGAAGCAGCTTTACAGTGACATGTCTTCACACCTAATGGAGAAGCATGTCCAAGTACAACAATCAAAAACATTTTAAACCTTGGATTCACTTTAAAGACCAGACTGGAATCCTCGCCTAACTCTCCCTCTTTAGAAGAACCACTTAACTTGTGAGCATTATTTTCAGATTAATCACATTTTCATACCCAAACTTCAAACTTGTTATTCTAAGGTTTCAGCCCTAAGTATTACAGTACAGAAAATGTCAACTTAAATCCCCTCCCCTTTATACAGTCTAGGTATGGCTTTACACTGATAAGATCAGGTTTTTAGCTAACGGTTTACACTGTCTAAACCACATTTATCGATTTATAAACTGAAGCGTACTGTAGCAGTGAGAGGTTTCTTGTCTCCAAACTCAGATAAAGCAGACCAGTCTCCCCCTTAAATTCCTCTCACCTCTCCTTGACACCAGGTGCTCCACAGTTTTAACTCTGCACAACCTCATAACGTACAAACTGCCCGTTGATGCCACACAGACCCTTTTCCATATCTCATTTTTTGGGCCTTGCTGTATTCACCCTCCCACCCAAACCCAGCTCAAATTTACCACAACATAAATGGGAGCTTCATCCCAGGAGTTTATTTGTCCTTTTCCAGTAGCAAACTTCCCATCCTGTGGGGCTTGATCTTCTAGCTCTGAGCCACGGCTAATGAGCTGATCTTAAGCTTGGCATAATATTTGATAACCCACTCATCCATCTCCCACAACCACCTATCCCAGGCCACACAGGGGGACACCTTGCGCAGGAAAACAGCTAATAATTCATTAATCACACAAAATTGTCCTCTGAGCTATTTAGTTTGTACCGTGACCCTCAGCAGGAGAAGCAGTGACTGCCACAAAGCACTTGGGGCCAAACTAATATCAGGCCAAAACTTCAAATAAACAACAGCCTCCCAGAAGAATGATGGGAAGCTGTTACGGGAAGCCTTACCTTCTCTCTCCCCTTCATTAAGCACTCGTCTACTTGTGCCACTGTGCTAGCCCAGTAAATCTGCAGAGAGACACACAGGACATATATTCATGCTATGTTTTTTTCATATACTTATTTTTTAAACTTCAGAATGGCAAATGCTGGCACCTTTCGACTCACGTAAAACTGACTTAAAGACGCAAAATATGTACACCAGGTTTTACACGAAAAGGCGATATAAACCTGTATGTAATTTTACACTTTATCTTTTCATTTATTGAATGTGTTCTCTAGTACATATTACTAGTTTATTTTTTTGCTATAAGGCATGAGAATTTAAATCTGACTTACGTAAGGTAACCCCTTATGTAACGTTTGTCGTACGGAATTCTTACATCAGTCAAGAACTCCCTGTACATTCATTGTAAGTAACAACTAAGCAAAGATATTTGAACATTATTGCTGTTCCATCAAAGGATTTTAAATACTAAGATGGATACCCCAGTACTGAGGAAAGGGGCCTGAGTGTGAAGGGCTCCCAAGAGACGGAGGTTTGCCAAGGAACATGACACAGTGGCTCTTCCCACCACTGAGGGGCCGCGGTGGGGAAGAAACAGGTTCCGGAAAGGGGGTCCGGGATGTAAACGAGATTTGGGTAGGAATCACAAAGCCCCATAGGGGCCCAAGAAATAAAGAGATATAATGGATCAGGAGCTTGTACAGCATACATTGATGTAGTCCCCCACCCATTTGAAAGAGTAGAATTCAAAGAACCCTTATTTATAAGCACTCATTGGGAATATACCATCTTTCAGTTTCAGGGTCCTTGCATTTCACATAACTTTCATTCCTTTCTCACACTGTTATGGCGACATTTACACCATTTGATAAATCCTGTAATATTTTTATTAGAACAAACTAAGAAACATATCTAATAAATTTACACCACTGAATTTAACACTGAGGGTGTTAAATTCACTGAGGGTGTTAAATTCACTCCAGCTCTCTTCCGCAATCGCTCGTTCCACTTTCTTGATATCAGGAGCGCCCTCCTCAGGTGGAATTCTGCTAAAGAGGATCCAAAGACTTTGTTTTCAAAATGGCTGGCGTCCCGCGTTCTACATATTTGACAGGGTGATGTGGAGCCTCGGTGAGGTCATACGTGAATGAGAAGTTCAAAAAGTCACACGCATACGTGAGACGTCAGCCAGGAGGGAAGGCTCGTCCCGTGGGGCTGGGAGTGTGGGGGTTTGGTACCTCTCTGTGCTTGCTGTTAACCCGCTCCAGGCTCAGCGAGAACAGGCCGTCTCGACCTCCGACAAACAGGCGATCCTCGTGCTCGTCCAGCAGCATGGTCCGAGGGCTCAGGGGCCCCCGGGGGCTGTCAAACGCCCAGGTTCGGTTTAGGTGCCACAGCTCTGTTGGAGAGACAAAGATCTGCTCAGAGGGAAAACCAGCGGAAGTGAACCAAACATGCACACTCACCGAACATCAGTTTGTTGATACTGCATTTTGGTAGCTATTCATTTTACTAAAACTGCAATTTTGTCTTCTATTCCAGTACTGCCACTCGTCTGCTATTCGTTCTGCTAAAACTGTGACTTGTCTGCCATGTACAAACAAACAGATATGTACTGCATAACTGAATAAAGTGGAATTTCCTCCCATATTGACAGCATGTGTCTGAAGTGCAACAAAAACACTGGGAATCCTTCATTTCCTCCAGCAGCCCCTATCCGACAAGGACTCTGACGGGCAACAATGTGTTTGTGATTTCAGGGGCCCAGCCAGCCCGCCAGCTTCACCTCAGGCACCGTACTCCCGCTTGTTCGCTGTCCGGGATCACGGATCTCCTCAAGGCCGAGGCGGGTCGCTTCAATAACCGATCACAGGCTCTGTCTGAACCACACACTTCTTAGCGGGATTTGAGGGGAACATACCTGTCAGGGCTCCCACAGAACATCAAAGAATCCTTATAAAACGCTGCTGATTACCAAAGCACATGAGATTACTCTCAGCCAATCAGACTGAGGCATTCCCCCATCGCTTTATCGTGTTGTCGGGCTGTAGGAACCATCAAAGTCCCAATACCCATAGGTAGTGCATGTGGAATCGAATCACTTGGTGCACAAATACCTGGCACACAGGACTAGCCAATTATCTACCTCTCACTGCACTGTTTGCATGTTGTGTCATATTTATTCCTGTAATTGTGCTCATATTTATTGTCTCATTGAAACACTTTAATTTATATTTGTGTGCCCTGCTATAGGTTGCTGCCCCCTTTTGGGTTATTCCCTGCCTTGTGCCCATAGTTTCTGGGACATGCTCCGGACCCCTGCAACCCTGCACAGGACAAGCGGGTATATATAGTGACTGGATAAAGTTGTGTTTTATTTGTGTTTAGTGGGGGCCGGCAGTGCGTGCAGGCTAACATGTTCTTTGTGTAATGAAACTGACCACTTACTGTGCATAAGACGATTAACTACGGGTCCCCAACTATTTTCCCATAAGGGCCAAACTATCGGCATTGCAAAGCCGGGGTCCACGGCCCTCCCGATAAAATCTTCCAGATTGATCACAAGGTCCAGATTGAAATGTACAATGTTTAGGTCAAGATAAGGAGCAGAGACAGCCATTTGGAAACTACTGCAATAAACTGTCTTGAATCTTTAATCTGTTGAATCGAAAGGAGAATGTAAACAGATAGCAACCCCAAAGCAAACCTGTGAGACAAACGGTAATTACATGGTGATGCGAAGAGGTGATCTGGGAGTTCTCACTCTGTCACGCCGTCACAGAAGTCATGGCGCTTCATGAATCCGTACAGACACTGTAAACAGGTCCTGTCTGATGCTAATTGGACTCAGCTGCGGTGTGACCTTTAATCTTACATCCCTGGACACAAACCTGTCGGTACTAGTGTGGTATGAAAAGGGGATTTAAAATAAACTTTGAACTATATTACTGCACGCCTGAAGGCTATTTCACTAATATTATCATGTTACAAATTTGCACTCACGGAGGAAGACGGGGAATTTACCATGACGATATAAATGGCTGGAAAATACAATGGAAGGACACCGTGCGTTTGGCCTGATTTGCTAATTGTCTGCTTTCATTCCTTCCTATTCTTTTGGCTTTGAGTGGCATTCTGCCCCGTGGGAGGGCGAAATCCTTCTGCAGATCTGACATCTGTCACAAAACAGCTCTCGAATGATAAATCCAGTACAGAACTTAGGCTCCAGTAACGTCATTCAGACAGAACAGATTAGCAAAATCCAAAACAGAGCATATCTCCCATTCTCTGTACTCACCCTGAGGGTGTGCCTTACGTATGGCTAAGTTCTGATAATTAGATGACAACATGTAAACAGTATTTAGTCATGGTGTGTGTAGAACATGTGGACAACATATTATATATATAAAAAAAGTTAAGAGCATTACAGAGTCTTGTACCCATACGAACAACATGCATTCAGAGCAACCACTTGACAATGTTTCCTCTGTCAACGTTACAAAGTCTGACATATAAACGGGCCTGTCTGGAGGAAGGACTGATGTCACTCACTCTGTGGGAGATAAGTGTAGAGAGGAACCGGATCCAGTGCCCTGAGTCAACATTTTGGGGGGAGGGGTGGCTCGGTCCCATGTCGGCCTGCACCGGTCAGTACCAATTACTATCTGCCACACATGCCAAACAGATCCTGCTTTTTCCGGCATTGGGCAAGTGTGCATGAGTTTGAATCGAGCCCCCGCACTCACTCGAAAAGGTCCGTAAATGTCAGCTAAGGGAGGGTGAAGACACTTCGGATTTCAAAAGGCTCTTTCAAGAGAGTCAGAAGCGTTGAGTCACAAAGTGCCGACGGATGGATGATAATTACAGAGGTGGATGTGTCATTTCTATGCAGACTGAAAAAATGGCGAAGTAATTCTAGCAGGGTGGATTTATTCTTTAGCTGAAAATGGTTGGTGTTCTGGATGGTGGAAATGAATGACTTTGGGATTGACTGTAGGCATGTGTTACACATATGGAGACTCACACAGATCACACAGGTAATGGGGAGGTGTGGTTCACGCGTGGCCCACGGCTCTCAACACGTGTGCTTCTGCAGTGTTAAATGAGACCAGTTTTATCTGACAGGGACTGAGTAACTGTTTAAGCGTATGACTCAAGCTGATGTCCAACAGCATTTTAAGAAAAGTACGTATTTGACGTTACGGATCTGAAAAAAGATACAAAATGTTAGTACTTCAAATATAATCAGGAAACACTTTCTGAATATTAAACAATGCTTCATAATATACATTTCCATCCATCCATCCATCCAGTACAAATTGGTGGTGTGGTCTGAAATATAGATCTCAAAAATGTTTAATTTGCAGCTAAAACTATATTCCTTACATCTACAGATGACAGTTTGCTTGTTATTGTACCTGCTCCCACACCATAGGACTGGACTGGGAGAAGATCTTTTAGGCCAAAACCTGGAGTGGGCAGAGTCTGGTGTACAAGCATGATTGCTGTCATCTGTGTTGGTTCTGTCTATAAACCGCGCTACAAGCTATACCAGACATTAGAGCCAGCGTGTTTACACACGGCAAGCGAAAACCGCAGCCGATAGTCCTGCGGAATGGATTTCGGTGGGAGTCCACACTCTGATTTTCAGAACCATGAGGGCTACGAAAAAAAGAAGTCGTAACAGAAATTTAAGGTACTATCCAAACAAAATATTTCCATAATTGATATTTACAGAATTTATTCCCATTAGTTAACATTCCTTACAGTGTAAACAAAAGTGACAATTAATGTACAAATGATGTAGTAATGGATTGCCATACACTCTTGTCAAGTGCCTTGGCACGACTGTGTTGCGAAAGGTGCTACATAAAAATAAACTGAACTGAAATTGAATTGAATTAATTTATCCAGATTTACATCCTGTGTAACTTTAAATATTTATTCTGACAAAAAATAATATTTGGAAAAAGGATTCAATACTTATCCGTAATTTAATTTAGACTTGACATCATCTGCTGGTGAAGGCCGTAAGAAGGTCAGGTATATTACTTGAGAATATTTCCTTTGGAAGGTTCCAGAACTCAGGAGAAGCCATGTGCCTCATCAGGATGCACCATTTTCAGTCTTGCAGATCTAAATATTGCAGTCTAAGCCTTGTTTTTGGCATCGCTACATTGTTTGCACCACTAGCCAAAGTCTGGAAGTGCAAACAATCTAAGAGAGTTGATTGTAATTGTATAGTGATTTAAAAATGAGAAATCTGTTGAGAATGACAAGAGAGGTCTGTAACAATCATACAGTCTGAGTTGTAGCTGAAGCACCTGTGACCGCGCCAACGACAAACAGGAGACAACCAGCAGCAAATGGAAATACATATTCAGCAGTCCTGTTTGGCTTGAGACACTAAGACACTAACTCCCACCCCCCGGGCAATGAAGACTGGCGGCTGGGCTGGGACACTCTGCACATGTACGCGCTAGTGGAATTTGGAAGGACACCAACAGTACCCTGGGGGTAAAAACCTCAATTAAAAATGCTTGTTGTCCCAAACTGCAGTTTGAGAGACAAGAAAAACAGGAAACATTCTCCAAATGTTACACAAATGCCAAGGAACTTGGACAGTCTTCAAATATCAGATGGAACTGTCAAGTGGCAGGCAGACATGGCCGGATATGGAAGGATGGGACGAAATTTTGTGGGCCAGACATGTTACAGAGAAGATGCACAGTATCAGCTTGGGGGTTCTCCAGTAAGACCTTCTCACATTCAACGGCTCGATCCCATCTCCTGCCGATGAATCTGCTTGACAAACTAAAGAAAACAGCAGCTTCAACAAACCGTCTCCAAACAGTCACCAGGAGACCATCACGAGAAGCTTTACAGATTCTTCCACAGAACCCCACACAAAACATCAACTTTATCTGTAGACTAGGTAATAAAAGTTCCACTCAGACACCGTGATGTAAATACAGACGGCGCATCTCAGCTCCATGTGAGCGTCGAAGGATAACAAGACGGCCTCTGGAGAATTTTATGGGTCACATCCAAAGATTAATGATACTTCTGTCAGATGGGGAAATGCTATTTATTTTCAGGTGAAAGACTTTAGCGTAAACATCTTCAAAGTGGCCAGGTTCTTATGATCCAAACGTAGCTTTACTACAGTTTCCTCATCAATCCATGTTCCATCCGTTATCAATTACGACAACTTAAAGAAACCAAGATAAATTATAACAATAATTAGAAACTATTGGATAAACAACTACCTAAGCGGGTAAAGGATTATATCATTTAGAAAATATACAAATGATCTAATATATTCATTGTTTTCATTGTTCAGTATCAAAATGCAGAGGTTAAAAGTCACAAGGACTCAGGCAACGGATTCAGAATTTAGGGGGATTTAGCTCCACCAGTTTCTGCCGTTGCAGACCTTTAACGTGAACAACAGAGCTTCCTTTCAATGTAAACAGTGCAGTGGGGTCAACCTCCACGGGGAAAATGACACCACTCAATCCCCACGTTTCAGCACCGTGGCCTGATGCGCTGAGGGACACTAGAAGAGATTTAACAAAAAGCAGAGAAAACAAACAGCAATCTTTAATCACGCTAAGATCTCAAAAGTGTTTCTAGTGTAAGTGAATCGCTTACCACAGGGAGATAAAATAAAATGCCCTTTCTAAGCCTACTGAGAGGCCGCAGGAAGTTCTATTTCAACTTGTAAATGCTCTTCAACGCTTAAAGGTTATTCAAATAACAAACTTATGCTCATTAGCAAACTCACTTGAAAATGAACTTCAAATAAGACCAAATGGCTTAAATGATGAAAGCAAAAGACTAGGAATGGCTGTTTAAAAAATGAAGACTTTATTAGCGACCTATATACAGTACATACACATACACACACAAACACACATTTTCTCATTTATGTTCATTGATTCCATTAATACTGATTCATGTCACACTTGACACATATGAATAATATGATTTAATAGACACTGTTATCTATATGCTATTTCTAGCTATGTGGAGTTACATATGGCCATAAGCCGCTGGGACCTGGATCAGGATAAGTGGTTAGATGATGGACGGATGGATGGAAAACTTCAAACAGCATACATGATAACATCAGGGGAGTTTCTAGCTGCTGAAAAGATCAGGGGCTAAGTCAAGTTTACTTGGGACTTGACTTTTTCATTTTTGATGGAAGATTGGCATCCGGGCTAAAATACTAGGAGCTAGGCTTAAACTACTGGGGGCTATAGCCCCAAGTGATCAGACCTAATGACGCCCATGGAAAATATTATTTATACGTTACAGCAGGGTTCCCCAATTCCTGTCTGGGAGGGCGGCATTTCAATACACAGATTTCCCTGCTCAAACTCATCCTAGAGAGCCAATTACTGGCTTTAGTAGGTGTGTCTGAGCAGGGAAATCTGCAAAGCGTGTTGCAAACTGGCCCTCCAGGACCAGAATTGGGGGACCCTGCCTTACAGGACCACACAGACATGAGATAATCAGGTCAATTTTATTAGTTAAGTCCAAAAAATATCTAATAGCATTTATTAACTGGTTGTGTAATTAGGTCCCAGCAGAGGTGAATTAGCTGTCTGCGTACCTGCCACAGGTGGAGTCTGAAAGAACAGTAAACACTACCTTAAAACTCAACTTGCAACCATCACATTTTTCAAAGAAAGCCTGGATCTGTCAGGGTAAAGGTTTAGCTGGAAGCCAAGGGAGTGTCTGAAAAAACAGCACACACACAAAAAAAAGGAACCTTTGGGAAGATATAAAAAACAGAGGATATGCAAAGCTGGGAACAACACACTAGCAAAACAAACCACCACTGCAACATCGGCAGACAATGCGAGTAGCAGAGAACGACAAATTCACAGCAAACTCTACTATGGAGGTTCTCCAAGGCACCAAGCCACACCAAGCTGGATGAAAATATCCCCAATGGGAGAGAAAGGCTTTATAGACAAAGAAAACAAAATATGAGCTGTGCACGTACAAGCCAACACATATAGAAATATTATAATACAAGCATATTATCCTCCCTGGTACATCTAAGAAACTCTCTCTCTATGACTATGAATTAATATAGATCTTTGTAAGTTTATTTGGCTTGGTGCTAATGACAGAGCCCACTGCCTGCTTGTGAAATTAAAACAACTCTAATTATTTAAATAACAACCTATTCAGGTATACAATACCCGACCACTTTTATTTGTAAAACATGATTTATGGCTAATTTCTGTTATTATTTGGGGCTATTTTAAAATACGCAGAAGGGCACTGCCGCTTTATTACTGGGGAATAAAAATGTTAAGACGAAGAAGACGTGTTGTGACGGGGAACGAGTAGTGGGTTCAGCAGCAGCAGCAGTCAGTGTCAGGGTCCAAATGAAAGCCATGTGGTTCTGGTCAGAAACCTGCAGGCATCCGGGAACGGGGCAGACATGCAGAAATATAAGCGCAACACATCGCCGGGGCTGACTTTGCAGCGGGGGTCCACAGTCTCGTATTGCCCCGCCCGATTTGGTGTTTTCCACCCCGGGCTATAATTACAAAAACGTGTAAAAACGTTGAAAACCCCGATACCAAGAGGGGGGGATCCTTTTGGCACGTTAGCGTGTCACCGCCTGCTGCTGGTATATTAGGGGCTCTTTAAGCCTGGGGAGATGCCTGATCGCTCAGACCGGACACCCCCGTTCATGCAATACAGGTTGTGTATTAAAACCATTTCAAGATTAAACTTGGCGGCTGAACAAATACAGTATTAAACTAGAATCGTTTAAGAGCCAGGCAAAATACTGTTTTTGTATCTCGGTATGAAATAACAGAAACTTACCGTAAAACGGGCACACGTGTAATTGCTACCTGAAACCAAGACAGGATAGGAACAGCCTGGTCGTAATAGTACCCTTTCAAACTAAACAGCGAGATGGAAATCAGAAGCCCTGCTACTGTCCACCCCCGATGATTTAGAAGCACTCTTTCAAATAAACCCCTGTAGCTTTGCAACTGTTTAGTGCTGGACCGTGGACCAGAAATGTCTTTGCAAAGATCGAGGGAATTACTCCTGAAAGTTTTGATGTTTAAGCAACGGTGAAGTAACAAAATATATATTTTCTCGTACTTATGGGCACGGTCTTAGTGTGTAAAAGAGCTTTAAAGAAAAGCAAATGCTTGACATTTTACATATGTGGAAAACCATCGAAAATAAACATTGGTTAACCGCCTGGAGCCTTGAAGCAGAACACAGGGTGGGTTTTAAAAGCTTCTGACTGAATTTTTGGAAGTCACGTTCTTTTTTTTTTGTGGAAAGATGGTTTGTTTGTACAACTTAATTATGACGGAGACCCTTTTTTATCAAAACACCATTATGTCACATTGGGCTTTCTTTGGCCAGCAGGCAAAATGTGGAAGAGGTTAATGACATTTGCAGGATCAGATGTCACTAATTTAATATAGTGGTTCTCTTACCTTGCAGAGCATCTCTGATTAGTAAACAGGTTGTGGAGGCACTTGGACCTTTTGATTGGCTCTGTTCTGCAACTGCAACCAGACCACTCATTTGTGCTAGATGGTTTCAAGCCCCTGGAAAGTTCTGTATGTACTGCTACGAATATAACAGCAATCAATGGACACCTGTTACAGGACACTGTATCACCAAGCAAAGCATAAAGAATTCATAATATGAGACCCAGGGATTTGTGTTCAACACACTGAAACCGGTGAAAACAGGAGCCACGTCGCACACGAGACCCCAGAAAAGCTATGTGACAATTGCCATTAGCAAATATTGTCTTAACCTGAAGAATTGACAGTCAAGAATGCCAGGAATAGCTTCCCTCTGAAAAACAAGTGCAAAATATTCATATTTCCATCCACACATCCATCCATCACTGCATTCATCCCTGTTTGTCTGGCAAACAAGCCAAGAGTTACAGAGAATGACTCTTCAGGTATGGAGAAACTCCTCCACCCTTCAACCTCCTTCATTCTTGTCATTCTCGACAGACAACAGCTGCCCTCTTACTCCGGGTGTGGCTCTGAACCCGTGGTCCACATTAAGAGAGCCCTGGAATTTATTTTCTCAAGGAACACAGCAGGAAGTGTGAAACCAGCGGTGACACAGAACCCACTCCTCAAATTCAAGCTACTGAAGTGAAGCATTATTTGAACACCCCCAGTCCCATTAAGAGAAACAGATGTGAGATCATTCAATAAAAAGGTTAATTGCTATTGGGATGGCATACACTTCTTCTTGGTCATTTAAAAATGCATAAGAGAAAGGGAATGATTATAAAAGGTCATTTTTCATTTAAGAGAAGCAAGCACAAAAAAAAACCTTAATATAAACGGCACACCATGGTCCGGTGGCCACTGGGAACATAAAACTGGTTTAGGCCAAAGCCGCAGCAAGGTCTCTCTGAGTCTGTGAGGAACAGCCAGCGGTGAGAAGAATTGTCCAGGGAGATTCAACCGGCGGATCTGAATGGAAGCAGCTTTTTCAAAAACCAGCTATTCTTGCCAGAGTTGCCTGGGGTTAAGAGGCACCTCAATGACTGCCTGTTCATTGTCCTCAAGGCGAACAGATCTGACATTCAGCGCTGGACAAGGTCTATCACATCTTCCCCTTAAGAGACAACGGCAACATGGATCCCCAACAGCAGCCCCATGGCTAGGAGCTAATGAAATTACACAAAGGTTACGTCTGTATTGTTTTTTTTTTTAAATATCTTCGTATTGTAGGATTTAATTTAAGTGAACTTGGGATTGTGAAAGGCGCTATACAAATGGAATCTATTGTTATTATTATTATTTAGTTTTGCTATTCGGAGACGCTCCCTAACCAAGAGCATACTCTGTACTCGTACAGGGAATATACAGGAAACCTGAACAGAGATCATTGCTTTCTACAGGACCATCATGGGGTCTTCAATGCCGAACCTTCCTGAAGATGAAGGTGATTGAGACTAGAAGTGCTTTTGGGGTCTACCAAAATAAGTTGTAATGGCCTTTTGGCTCAGTGAAGAAGTTAAGATGGTAAAAACGACTCACCCCAGGCAGAGAAGGAGGATTAACTGTATTACCGAGGATTACGTGTCTAGACTGATAACAACGTACCCTGCTAGACTGAGCAGAAATGGACTTCTGGGTCAGATCCTATCATTATGAAATCACAGGCACCTAAGCCCGTCTCAAACGTACACCCTTCAGGGTGCGGAGAAGATGTTCTGGAGAACCAGGCCAAATCACAGAGAGAAGTATGTGTATTGCGTATGTATTCAGAGCCTGCTGCTAGTTCTAGGGTAATAACTTCACTGCACCGTCCACCTGCTGTTGTTACAGCTGTGAGCTGACAGAGCAGCGTAATTAACTGCTTAATGTCCAAGTAGAAGCATTTATCTCAACAGTTACATCACAGGGAAACGCCTTCATGCCGGGGGTTGCAACACAACCAAAAAATGTTGGCACCGCTACCAAGCTGATCCCACCGACTGTAACGTTTACGCCTGTTGGTGTAGATGGATTTCCTTCTTGGTGTGGGCCTGCCAAGATCTTAATGTATGACATTTCCAGAAATCCCAGTGCTATTGCATCTCATGTACTGGCTCGCTGACAGAATATAACTGGCCTGTTTTATGTTAGTGTCCTCTTGAATCAATACAGACATGAAACGATAACATACAAACAAATGCTAGATATGACAGGTACTGAAACAGGCACTGAAACAGGTATTGAAACAGGCACTGAAACAGGCATTGAAACATTTCAGGTTCAGGCTCAACGAGGATCGCTGTTGTAGGGCCCTTGAGCAACTTGACCAGAGTTTCTTTAAAAGCTTTACATATATAAACAGATAAAATATGCAAATACCTTCTGATAAAATAATACATACTCTCACTGGCCACTTTAATAAGTAGCCTGGTATAATGTCAAATAGGACCCCTTTTGTCTTCAGGACCACTTCAAAAGTTAACAAGTGCCTTCTGAGAAGCCTTTTCTGTGGCTTTCCTGTTACTTTTAATGAGTCTAGCCATTCTCCTCTGATCTCTCTCACTAATAAGTTTCTGTGTTGCGTTCCTCACTGTAGACGCTGTACTATGTGAATTCACCTGGATGGGAACCTGCTTTGGAGATGCTGGGACCATCACATGTAGTCCCAACAATCACACCGCATTCAAAACAGCTTAAATCAAGCGTCTTGCTCATACACCCTGTTTGTGCGATGCATATATTCATTTGCAGTCATGTGATTGCCTGTTTGGGGAAGTAGACTGGTTGCATTAATCAGAAGGTGTCCACACAGTTTATACACCTATACCGGATTTTACTTAAAGGCATCTTGTGCTTCAACTGAAACCCTGGAGACTCTATGACTGGAAAAGCACAGTACAGGTTTAGCATGTGTGTTGAAATGGGTGCTGGGGTCCTGATAGTCATATTAACTAAAGAGGGGTGTTCTTGGCTTTCTGGAGCATGTACAGGGAGAAGAGCCCCCATATTCACAGAGATCACAGTGTAAAACTTGCCCAGAGAAGTCAGCATCCATAACCCTAACCCTACCAGCACTAGCAACCTAATGCACTATAAGAATTTAGGCAGCAAATTAGGGCCTAGGAAACACAAACCTCCACAAAGATCGTTCATTATAAGTGTCAGGGAGTAGGACACAGAAATCACGCACACTTCTCCTTACTGAAGGATGTAAGTTGGTGATTCATTTTTCGATCTTTTAATCATTCATGATTATGCATTTTGTGAAATGTCAGACAAACGTACAGAACATCCCAAAGACACATACTCCCTCTCTCGTTAGGCAAATCTGAGATTCGTCCTGCGGGTTTTATAGCCCTCCAAATTTTCGGTGCGACTTTTTGTCGATAATAAAGTTTTACGAGTTGTAAATAATGAAATGGGCTCATATTCTCAGATGTTTTCAACAGAAGGCAGTTCACAGCCTGTGACACCTGCATTGGGACGCTGGAACTGCATTTGCTATGTTGCTTTGCTTCGGTCTGTACTTTCCCTGGCCACCTTAACACAAGGCCGCTGCCTTATGATTAACTTGGGGTAAAGTGCACCGTGCCACGTCGCAAGCTCATAACCCAGCGAAACCCGCCAGCTTTTCAGAGCAAACATTTCACACTCACTTCTGAATACTTTTGCTATAAAGAATGTTGGTACAGTCAGAGATGCAGGTAAACGATGCTGGAGATATGTGAAGATCCGACAAGCATACTAACACCTGTCTCATGGCCCATCAGTCGCGAAGGACACTGGAACAAAACACCCCGTGTCGTGCACACCTTTCCACAAGTGTTAACTTGTTTTCAAGTTAACGCAGCATTTCCAAACACCATTCCTGCTTTCAAACCAACTGTGTACTTAACACATAAATATGGAAAATTCCAGGTCCTTTTTAACTGTAATTACAGGACTGAGATTGGAGGCTGTACACACCACTGAGGATTACAGACAATCTGGATACGTTAATTAGATATAATCAAGATGTAAACAATTGGATACCAAAGATACACTGCACGGAATGCTGCGGGGTCTGAACAAACAGCACGCTGGTTTTGTTTTAGGAGATGACTTCATCCTCATGCCGACTGCCCTTCGTGTGCTGCCCCCCAGTGTTACTTACCTTTGTGGGACAGCCTCAGTCTGGGGGAGTTGGTCCCAACCACCAGGGTCATACTCCAAAAGACCATCCCCACCAACAGGAGACGGGAAACCCACAGGCACCCTGGGACCGCCATCACAACGTTCCGTTCACTTCTGAGAGTGTTCTTCTGAGCTCAGTTCCTAGGTTGGATCAGTTCCATCCAGCCGGCGTGGATGCGATTAGAGTCCACCTAAGGCGGAGAGCGTCTTCCAGGATGTCAGCCGTCCGTACGGCGGGAGTCGCGTTGACGATGGTTTGACCTCCGAGGAGGCACACTGGAGAAAGTGGCTGGGGGGATTAGATGCAGTCTCCCAATGACTCTGTTTCCAGTAACTGTCAGCCTCTCTCCAAATACTGTGAATCAGCCCTTGCCGGCTTCTCCTGACACTCTGGAGGGCGGGGGGGGGTGCATTCCAGAGCCCCTCCTGCTTGGCTGCCAGCCCTGCACGCGTCAGTCAGTGGCTGTCACACCCCCATTGCAAACGGCCTGGTTTGAGAGTGCAGGAGGGGAGGGGGGTTAAACCTTTGACCCCTGAGATGGGGGGGGCTCCATGCACACATGACCAACACCCTGCACTGCAGAGGGAGGTTCAGGGTTTCCAGATCATCCCCCACCCCCTCCCACACATTCAGCCCCGTCTTTTAAAGTCAGCAAGGCATCTCCTTCTTCTGCTCATCGGGCTCCTGGGGACGTTCTGGGGGGGCCCATCAGCCGATACAGTGGGGCACACAGGGTCCTCGTATGGGGAAACCCCCTGTCCGGGATTCCCCAGTCCAGCCTTCAGGTGTCTGCTGGCGTTAACACAGACACTTCATACACCTTGTAATTAAAGAGTGTCAAAGCCATAATCACGAATATATATTTAACAAAATAAGAAACATTAAACATGGGATTCTGTCTAATGCAGACAGACTGCATCTTCAGCATGACACGAATATATAAAGTGCTTTATTGTTATCGTCGAAATGCAGCTCAGTAGTCCCCCCCCGCCCCTCCACACGGATTTAAGCTTAAAGGGATACGCTCATTAAAGAATTCACGCAGCTCCAGAACTTCCTTTAATGCCCACATTTGGTTCCCCTTAAAATGAAACAAGATCCATCTTCAGACCACTTCTCCTGATGAGGCTCACGGCAAATTACAAATTTCCTTTAAACACCTAAATTTTCATTATATCATATAAACCATCATACATATATAGTCAGTCTTCCTGAAGTATACATCGTGAGTTTTGTATGATGTTCACACTTGTCGCATGAGTTTTTCTACGTAAATGTACAGTCTGGTTACTTTAGTCTTTATGAATGTCACAACAGTTACACAATTGGAAACATTTGCAGAATAAATAGAATGATGTTCCTCACAGAACATCCAAGACCATTTCTTAGCCTCAGGGGGAGAAAAAAGGATGGACTTTTGCAGTACATTTTAAATTAAGATCACAGTATTGGGACAATTGTGAAATTATGCAACAGGAATGATGCATTTACCCCTTCATAGACTGAAGCTTTTAATTCAGTCTTAGTAAGATGGCCGCATACATGCTAACAAAGTCACTATAATGTTGTCTGAAAAAGTGGGTTGCATTCCTGAAGTGGGCAAATACGTGCCGCACAGCCTCCCATAATGCAACTCGGCCGCATATCGGCAAGCGCATTCGAGTTCCGCAGCATTGTTTACCAGCATCAGGCACAGGCTGTTATGAGACGGCGCTGAATATCCCTACAGCAGATGGTCATTATGACATCACCTAGTTAGAAAAAACGAAACAAAACAAAACAAAGGCTCGCATGCGTGCAGCATCCGGTACTTCGCCCCCTGAGACTGAATGTACATCTGCACCAGGTGAAATTAGTGGAGTGTACTTTGTCTTAATAAACCTAATGACCAGAAAAAGTCCTTCGCTCAGTAGGAGCCTAATTAAGTAAGCAAACTTCCCTGTCAACAAGCCATTTTCCTTTTAATAAGCATATGTAATGCCAAAATCACTTTTCCGTGTTAGCAAAAGGTCAAAAATTGAATTTTTAACTAGAAAGATATTGTATATTACAGAGTATTGATACTACACTTTACCACTTCCAGATAGAAACAACAGGGACGTAGGTACTACACACACAAAAATCATCACTGTTGCACATAATAATCAACGCTCTGAAGTCAGAAAGTGCTCATAAGCTAAACTTTTAGACTCAAAATATTCCACTGGGCAAACTGTGATTTCTTGCTATCCTGACCCATCACAGTATAGTGTGTCGCCTTTTTGTCAGTTCTGCACCGGACATTCGCCACAGTTGGAATGAAGAATAGCTCGTAACTGTACCAGAACAACTTGTCCGTCCCTGCAGAAAAACAAAGCACGGCTAATAAAGTTTGCTTTAAATCTGCAGCTCCAGAATCAGATAGCAGGGATAAAAGAGGTTCAGAGGAGAGGTCCAGAAAACCATTTATATCCCCAAATCCCAACTGTCAGAATCAATCAGCCTCATTAACAGCCATCCAGCACAAAGTGCTTTTTGCTCCCTTTAATGTGCGAGATCATAATTGCGGCCGTCAGCACCTTTCACCTCGCATTTGCAGCCTGTCGTGCAGCTAGATTCACTGTCACTGTGCTTATGAGCTGTGAAGGCACAGACAAATGCGTGAACACAGCTACAGAGGAGAGACCGGTGACCTCAAACACGAAAAGCGGGACTAAGATCATGCAGGATCCTGAGGTTGGAGAACTGGTGTGATCTTCAGACTGCAGACAAGGCTGAGACAAGGTTGATGTCCTTGGAGCAAGATCTAACATTTACTGCTGAACCCCCAGCCAGCATAACTGAAACCTTGGCGGGGTAACTCAGGTAAAAGTTAAAATCACGGTGCCTGTTCAGACTCGAGTGGTCAGTACCAGTGGCGTGACCTAAATCCCAGTAAGTGCATGTGCCACTTACATACACCCTGCCTAGTCTGTCTACCAAGCAAAACCTCGAGCAGGCGTGCTGAATAACGAGCACTTATGAAAGTGAAATTTTTTACTGCTATGTAACAAGTCTTTCATTTAGAATTAAGAGGCAAGTTAGTTCAAGTTATCTACAAGTATAAAGAACAAGTACAAATAAATTTATGGTCATCTTGGTGCAGTGTATTTATACAAAACTTCCAGGATATAGTTGTACCCTGTCAATAATTTAATGATCGGACTTTGTACTGCAACACTGGGAGGTTTACAAGTGTAGCCACAAGAAACCAGCTATGTTTTTAATAAACTTCCTTTTTAAGTTTTTTTTTTTTTAAATCAAACTGCAAATCGACACAAACTCCATTTGCCCATTTACAATCCACAAGGCTGTAAATTCTTAAGAGCACAGAAAGGTTTTTAGTGACTGAAAACCTGCACACACATCTGGTTATTATTTCAAATGAATGTCACAAATATAGTTAATTAGATTTATTATTATTTAATTGTATTATTATAATAATAATATTATTATTATTTATTTAAAACTTAGGTTCATTTAAAGGGACACACTATAAACTTCCTGCTGATTTGAACAGTTGTCTTATTAGGTTCTTGCTTTGTTTGGAAGATGTCGTGCAGCTTTTCCTCCAATAGAATATAATCGAATAATGATGGAATAGCAGTGGAATACTGCTTACACTTATAGCTGGGTATCCAGTGGAAGCTCAGCCTAGCTGCACTGATGTCCAGTCAACACCCTGACAGCCGTATGTTTGTAATGTGGACCAGCCTCACTTATATGTTGCTTTGAACAGAAGTATCTGCTAAGATACATGTAAATGTTATGCTGCAATAGTGTCTCGGCAGACAACCTTAGCGGTAGCTAATTTCATTTCAGGGTACGATCGAAGTCATCGACCACTGGACTTAACACAGTGCAATCTACCCCTGGCCTGCTCTGTGACGTTCAGCCGCTCTGTGGGCCGTAAAGCAGAACCCCGCGCTGCCTTGGATGCTGGCTGAGCCACAGTCTCGCCGGAGGTCCTTGTAGAAATCACTCTCCAAGCCTGTAATTTTCGCTGCACACATTTGATCTACCCCCACCCCTCCCTGACCCCTTTCAGCGCAGTAACATTTGGACTCTGATGCGAAGGAATTTTCACTTCTGTGATAAAAGCAGTTAATATATTCTCCAATATTCCAAGTGGCTTATGGTTTATTAAATCCAGAACAATGTCTATCTTTATAAGACTAATGCAAACCTGCTATAAGTGCTGATTTTTTGTGTAATTGGAGTACCATGCCGGCATAGGCCAAATTTGGTGTTTGAGGGGGGAGGGGCGCATCTTGCTTACCCCATGTATTAAATCACATATCTGATACACATAACCTATATGTTTGCCTATAGGGTCCCAACAAACCGCTTATGCAAAGGTGCAAAGTGCCATGATAGAATACAATTATAACGTCACAACATCGACTTACTGAGATTGACAGTGCATCTGAACAACTTACCAAAATTAACAACTACTATATCCATGCATGGTATCTTCTGTTAGCTAACCAAGTAAAACACTTAATGTGCAATTTACCTAACGCAGAAGTTGTCTTTTTTTCCCGACTGGTATTGGTTATGTCCACACTGCTGTGTTTTCTCTTAAAAACAGACATTACATTAGTCTCTGTTTTCAGCTTTCATCCACACTGTCACTACAGGATTTGAGTCAACCATGGATTTGAGTCGCGCATATGCTGCCGGTGTGAGTTAACAGTATTAAACTATTACAGTATTAAACTGAGGTGGGGATTCGAGTCACTGACTTGCAATTTGACATGGACTCAAGTCACAAGTTTGATCACTTGGAACTTGATTTGGCAAAACTGATGGAAGGACTTGGACTCGACTTGGACTTGAGGACAGATGACTCAAGACTTGAACCCAACTTGGACCCTATGACTTGAGAAGACTTGAGGTTATAGTCTCCCTTCTGGATACCATAATGTTCATTTTATAATTTCAGTGTATATTAATTCTCTGCTGTCTGCATTTTCATTTGGCTGAATGCAAGGTCTCCTGAGATGGTTTGTTGGAAAGATGCATCACTCCCTGCATATACACAGACAAAAAAACTGTGAGGACAACCGAGACAGAGTGGAGACTCTACTTTCATCCTCTGCTTATGAAGGACTTAACTTACAATGTGCTACAACTCAAGTTACATGACTCACAGCTTGACTTGGACTGATGAAGTCATCAGATTTGTGATTCAACACCAAAAATGATGGAAAGACTTGGACTCGACTTGTGTTTAGGGCACATGACTTGAGACTTGACTCGGACTTGCCAAGGAGTCACTTGTTCCCACCCCTGGTTTTGAAACTATTCAAGTAATAAAGGACTGTAGACCATCTGCCAAACCTGCACCCTTACCAGTTATAGGCAGTTAAGGCCCACCTCATGTATTTGCATGTATTTTCATAAAATGGCTGATTGCCTTTAATTGTCTTTATTGACACTGGCAAATCCCGTCACAGGGACCAGACATATACACAGGGGTGTCGTTAGAGATTTCGGGCCCCATGAAAGCATATTATATGGGGCTCCCACCCCAGACCAATTGTATTATGCACCAAATTTTTTAAGGCTCCTGTTGCTCAGTGGCTCTTGGAATCGTCCTAACTGACCCCCCTTTACAGCACCCCTGCATATACGTTTATCATACAGTATTTAGTTTGCTTTGCTTAGTTTTCAGTTCTAGTTATTTTTCAGTTAGTTTTTAGTTGCTTTTGTATTTGGCTTTCAACGCTGGCGTACGCATGACACAAATCCACAGCTGTCTCAGATCGTGTGTTGACACACACTACCCCGAAGTTTTCAACTCCCCAGGAGCCTTTTGCCAATGCAGACTCTAAAAGCGCCCTAATAGGTCTTTGCTTATCACATGGCTCTTCTGATACTGCACGTCAGAGGCTCTACCGCCAGTTACAACATATCATGGAGTGTTTCTCAGTACGTGTACAGTGGACAGTAAAAAATCCCTGGATGTCGTTATTGCCCTTGCGCCCCAAGTTCGTTCTTGGAAGGCAGGTTCGCAAGACCGGTCTTGCCAAGACCACAAATATGGGGTGAATCTCAATACCAAGAACGCAAAGACCATACTTGAGGTCTTGGCAAGACCGGTCTTGCGAACCTGCCTTCTAAGTACAAACTTGGGGCGCAATGAATCATGGGATTGGTCTCCTTCGGCAAGAATGCAACCGATGTATCCTTTATATCTGGGGCAGAGCAAGACCGACATCTGGGGATTTTTACCATCCCCTGTCCTTGTGTTCTTAGTATTGGGACTTGTCTTCGGCAATGGAAGATGATGTAAAACGGGTACATGAGAACACAAGTGCGGTGAAGTACACATATTGAGATTCACGCATGATCTTTGCGGCTTTGATATTGTGAAACACCCATTGTCTGATTTGTCACTTGGTCAACCTACATGGAAGTAAACAGTATTCCAAGATGATGAATATGGAAGAGCGCTTTCCCCGTTGCTGACATGCATGCAGCTGGTGAACAACCTGCATGAAGTTGGCCCCCCATATATTTCAGATTTTAACCATACTGGTACAATCATTTGTGCTGCATTTGTGCCATTAAAATTTTTGTTTGTGTTGTTTTAGTTTCTCAGATATACATACTTGTTTACACAGTGATGTAACCAGTGTGAAGGTAGGCCCCCCATTTGCATCTGATTTCAACCAAACCGATCGCAATAGTTTGTGCTGCATTAAAACTGTCGTAAGTGATTGAGGCCGGTTTGGTTAAAATTTGAAACATATGGGGGGCCAACTTCACGCAGGTTAAAGAGCATTATACACAGTATGAATGCTGCATGTTTTCACAAAAAGAAGCAAATTTACTGATCACTGAGTTGATGTGCACATGCCCAGAGTAGGCTAATAGCTACGTCAGAAACGTTTTCGCTTATTTCAGACAGTGTGGATGGAAATAGTTTCAAAAACAATGTAGAGATAAAGATTGTTTTCATTTGAAAACTTAATTTTAAACAAAGACATAAAAGTGTGGACATAACAAAAGATGTCCAAATTGCACCCCCCCCCCCAAATTCCACCCATATATGACAATTAGAATAAACAGTCCATGGCTTCATGCCATTTAACGTTGTCCAGAAAGCATCAGTCCTGACCATCGTGTACATTTATGCAACATGATATAGCATGGGATCTGAACCTCACTGAGATCTTAAGCGAGATCTTTAACAGCTCATTATTACCAGAATAATAGAACCTCTACTTTGACTTAATTAATAGTGTGCAGGAAATCATTCAGATCAGTGACTGTAAGAGCTGCATCTTTCTGCTGTCACCTCGTCTCATGTGACAGCTCTCCTTCCCTTATCCCTCCTGGGCAAATAGTCTCAGCTTCTAAACATCTGAGGAAGATCAGGACCAAGTCAGACATGTGGACAAGCGAGCCTCTCCGACAAACTGTCATATAAACGCAAGTGTGCCATGTGAAGAATCCAAGGGCGTAGATTTGGGTATGGATGGTGGGGACAATTTCGTGAAAGTACCATGTGTGTTTAGGGGTGGGGCTGTTCGGGGCTGACTTGGTGCCTACCAATGTTGAAATCAAACCTACGACCTTGTACTGTACATCTTTCACCTAATGAAGCCAGTGTCATCTGGCACTACAGGGTCCAGAATGACCAGAGCATGTTTAATGTAGCCCTAATACCTGTTCAAACGTATAACACACGTACAAATCACAATAAATCCGGACACTTTTAAAAATTCTACTTCATTGAAAAAGCCTTATAAGACATGTTTTTAATAACATTTCTCTCTCCTCGTCAAAGTGCACCAGAGAAAATAAATGCAGCTTTGAGCTGTACTTAATATCATCGCCCAATCTATAAGGCAAATGATTTTTTGATCACTTGTCATATCAACGTCCTACTGATTTAATAGATTCTATTGCAAACTATGTGAAATCTTCGTACGATTTCAACTCCGTCACCCTGCAACATGTGAACCCTAAACTATTATGGACTCTTCGCCAGAAAGCAGTTGTTTAACCTCGTCATCGCATGTGCGTGCAATTAAAGAAAAGAAAAGCGTTTGTAAAATAATTGGCAGCCATGCTGGGCAAAATCCCCCCAAATAATCCATGGTTTTGTGGTTTCCCCCAATTCAGCGGAACGTAAATCAGTAAAAATGTTTTCGTGCACATGAATCAGTTGCTTGACTAAAATTCCCCATCCAGTTTACACGGACCGGCTGTCCTGAAACGAAGTCCCAGTGCTGGACCCGGAGACACCCCGTCCCGGATACAGACGCCCAGCTCCGGGTTGCAAGGGGATAGACACCCCGTTTACACAGGTGTTTCTCATATGGCATTGTACGTCCAGGAGGACCAACTTATTCACATTAACCTAAACACTGTTTGTTCAGTCCCGCAGATGTTCGCTGTTTGTTGTACTTGTAAAAAAAATCGCCGCATCTCCTAAATGCTTATGTTGACTTTTGCGAGATTAACAGCATAAAGGTTTACTTAATGATATAAGTTTAAGCAAACCGAACACATCGGTTTGCTACCAGTGTTATATATGCAATGCAAATACTTAATACATCGCTAACCGCTACAGAAAAGGACGCAGCAAAAGTGAACAGTAAATGCCATCGAAAATATACACAATTAAATTGTCCTTCTCCTATATAGGAGTAAAAACGTGTAATGCGGAAAAGCGCTTAACGTAGCTCAATGTCCGAAACAACAGTTTAGGGAAACCAAACCTCACTCATATTTTGCTTGTCTTAAACATTGTTTCCAAATGCATAAAACTGTAATTAAATTTTATAGACAATTTACAAGACACACACAAAAAAACGAGGAGGAGACACGGCGTCATGACATATTTTTATGTTAAAAACACTCAAAGACAGAGCCGTTAACCATTAAATCTTCCACGGAAACCCCATTATACAAGTACCGAATACAAAATAAATCAGTGCAAGTAAAATACATAATCAAACTGTGTTCAAAATGTGGATTTCAAATTAGGTTTTTGAAAACTTAGAGAAACATTATTCGAGACAATTATTTTCTTGTGCTCGCTGTTTTGCTATATTATGGGTGCATTGATGTGTTTCCATGGAGAGAAAACGTGAATTTTATCATTTTGATTTTGCAGTACAACTGCGTTTTTGCAATAAGAAATATTTCTGACCACTTGCTGTTTTACGTCCTGTGTGTCAATTGGCTTATTTTTTAAATGTTGTTTCATGCTAAAAGACAGAAAATGGTCATTTGGCGACTCGGAGTAAGATCCGTTACCGTGGCTTCCTATTCGTTGTGTTTAATAAGGGAAGACGACGTCTTTATTAGGCTCCAGATGAAGACGGCATGACTCACTGTTTTATATGGTGTCATATGCTATTCCTTCCACTTGTGAATCGGTTTTCTTCGGTATTTTTTGCAAGCCGTTGGTCTAACTTAATGTTATGCATTATAAATGCAACAAATTCGATGTGAAATGCGGCGTGCTGAGCCTTATTCACATTACCACAGAAAAGCAACATAAATCACCTCCAAAAGACATTTTCCTCCTAAGCAAAGTGAAAAGGTAAGTACCTTGGTACGATGGAAAATACTACGACTGGAATCATGATTCCAGTTAAGATCATTACAAACTGCAAAATAATTTTCTGCAGTGTGATAAACAATGAAACATGGCATTGTGGCACTGGGGGTACCCATCGGGCATCGTGGTGGCGTGCTGGACCGGTGCCTAGTGTAAATATTATAAATATCGTTTTGTGGAGCTGGCATGTATAGTGTTGTTATTGTGTCGTCTGGTAATGTCATGTGTCGTGTTTAATGCTGTTGTAGATAATGTGTGTGGCATGCCATTAGTCAGGGTGGTCAGCATGTTTGGCAGTGTGTATGAGTTGTCAGGGCAAATGGCATATATCAATAAATGCCATTTTTATGCCTTTCTTCCACTTGTCTTTATTGGCATGTGATTGGCATGTATGGTACCTGTGCCACACTGGTGTCACAACTGGGGATGAAGGTGGAGGAACTCAGCAAGAAAACTGATGAGCTTCTGGGAACCTGCTGCTGAAGGGGTGCAGCAAACCCGAGGAGACCTCTGAGATCTGAGTGCTCTGCCTTTCTGGGGTGACTTGATGGCACTAATGCACCCTACCTGCCCGAACAACAGTGCCGTGACCGGGAAGGACATGATGTGGTGAAACGGCAGATCGCAGCTAAGATCCTCTTAAAGCTACGATGGAAATGGGCCCCTGGAACTCTACCTTGTCCCGGTCTGGCTGCCGACGCGGCTCAGTAGTTGTCCTGTGAAGAGAAGGCCACCTGGTGATGTCACAGAAAGGTGAGGCACTGTAGGCCTTCTTAAGCCTCTCTCCCAGGGAACAGGGAGACTACGGGGCCCTGATCATTGCACCAAAGCAGTAGTGTGGCCGGTGACGGTCTGAGGGGAAGATGAGGGAGCAGCTCCAGGACTGGAGGCAGGGCACCAGCGAAAGTCTGGGGACTGGTCATAGCACAGCTATCCTCACTTCCCCTGGGCCACGCAGGAGGAGCTGACCCTCCACACTTTCCTGCACGCGTTGGCAGTAGCAATGAACAGACAGAGGAGGCAAAGGAAGACCTGGACACAATGCTTCATCCACCTCAGAGCCAGGCCTGCACTGCAGAGTGTGCCGAAGAAGAGGAGATGAGTGAAGATGTGCAGCCTTGTCTCCGGTGCCACACACTTTGTCTCCGTGGCAGGTAGCTGGAACACATCCCCTGCAACTGCCCTGCTCGAGCGTCACATCCTCACCTAAAATGGCAGCTTGGAAATGCCAGGCAAGTGGCGCTACCCACAAGACTGTTCAGGATTTGTGGTAGCGCAGTAGTCAGAATTTGATGGGGGAGCAGCGGGACAAGCTCAAAGCCCTTCTGAGCTCGTTCCAGGACATCTACACCACCAGGAATGAAGACAACAGCCACTGCCCTTATGTAACACAACATTGGTATGGAAAATGCCCTGCCCATCCCTCTGCATCCGCACTAGCTGCCCTGGCAGGTGGCAGAGCAGCAGATCTGAGAGATGACAGCAGTGGGAGTCAACATGCTGTCCGACAGCCAGTGGGAGCCTTCTTCAGTCCTTGTCACCAAGAAGGATGGTTCTTGGCATTTTTGTGTCAAGTATCTATGACTGAATGTGGTGATGAAGAGGGACTCCTATCCACTGCCAAGTATCAATGACGAACTGGATTACATCACTGAGTTGATGTAGTTCAGGTCCCTGGACCTCCAGATTGGCTACTGGCAGGTCAAACTGGCCCCGGATGCCTGCCCTAAGACTATGTTCACCATTGGTGAGGGTCTGTGACACTTCCGGGTTATGCTGTTTGGCCTGTGTAATGCCCCAGCCACTTTCGAGAGGCTAATGGAGCGCAGCTCGGCTCATGTTCCCTGGACCCAGTGCATCGTCTACCCCGATAATCTGCTAATTTATATCACTGGTTTTGCTTAGGCATTACAGACCTTAAAGATTGTCTTTGTGGTGATCTGCCGGGCAGGGTTGCTGCTGAACCCCTGGAAGTGTTCCCTCCTGCAATGGAAAATAAACTGGGTCACGTTACCAGAAAGCAGGGTGTTGCCACGACTTGGAAAAAGACTGCGGCTGTGCGAGGCTGGCTCACTCAGTGGACTGTCAGAGCTGTGCAACTTCCTTGGTCTACCGACATATTACCGATGCTTCACAAAGGACATTACCAGCATCGCAAAACCACTTCACTGTCTTACAGAGTAGAGAAGTGGTTTTCCATAGACAGTCACCTGCACTGCAACGTTCAACCAGCTCTATGCAACTCTAGCTGATACTCCTGTGCTTGCATACCCAGACCTTCACCCTCCATTCATTTTAGACACAGATGCTAGCAACGAGTGGTTAGGCATGGTGCTGTTGCAGGCAGAACCCGAAGGGGAGCAATAGCTTAGAAGGGTCCTAATGTTAGGAAACTCAATTAGGTTGTGGGGGTTATGATTTTTTTCTACAATGGATGGAAGGTCACATGTTAGCTAATAAAGATGGATGCAGCATGTTCCCCTACAGCCATACCTAGTAGGCGCCCCCATGGCTAGCAGTCCCATGCTCCCCTGCAGCTGTACCTTTTGGGTGCCTCCATGGCTGGCAGTCCCATGCTCCTGTGCAGCCGCACCTAGTGGGCGCCCCCATGGCTGGCAGTCCCATGCCCCCCTGCAGACTGATAAGTCCTGTGGGCTTATCGTGCAGTGGTGCTAGGGAGTACCAGCTGCACCCCCGCCGCCCTCATGTTTGGCCATGAGCTGCAGCCCCTGGTGGAGCTGGTGTCCGGCTCACCCTCCCAAACCGGATCTGCCAGTGGCACCAGGAGTGGACTATCTGGGCCAGCTTCAGCAGTGTGTACACAGATAGAAATGGACATGAGAGGTCCACTGCTGGGGACAGGCCTTCCTGCCTGGGGACTCTATTTGGGTGTACTGCCTCATCTGGAAGAAGAAGCAGCCACCCAAACTGGACAGCCACTGGAGGGGCACTGGGGAGGTCCTGGAGCAGATCTCTGAGGTGGTGTACAGGGTATGGATGCCAGAATGGCACAGGACTATCGTGCTGCATTGCAGCCTCCTGGTTCCGTACCAACCCCTGGTCCGCATGGAGCAGCTATCGGCAAGATTGGGGGTGAGCACCCCGGCAGTTGGGACTGAGGTGGACGGTAGGGGATTTGGGAGCCAGCGGCCGTGGAGGGCTTGGCAATGCCCAGAGCGCTACTAGGACTTTGTGGGGGTATGGTGCCCAGTGTGTGAGAGTTATCAGAGCGTCTGGCAGATGTCAGTAAACACCATTTTTGTGCCTTTCCCACACTTGTCCACAGCTCCAATACCACGCGACTGCCACGTCTGAGTACATTTCAAAAACAGAAAGTGAAGTCAAATCATTAAAACATGCAATAAAACAGCAATCACTGGCCATAAATTCATACGTTTTATAACTTTTTTTTTTGCCAAGTCAGAGTTTGCGCAACCATGAAACAATTGACATTCAGATGAATATTCAGATGTCCTTATCTTGTAAAATGATGAGCCAGCGCCCGGACCTGCCCCTTAAACAGAAACACATGCCCGGCTCACGGCGAATCCTGGGCTGCTTTCATACGGAGTCTTTACAGGGGACCCCGGGTCTATTTGCTTTGGCAGATGGGCGCTTAAACCCGCAACCTGCAGGAATGTGCATGGATGAAAGTGGGGGAAGGGAAGCAGAGATCAGCTTTTATTACATACACATGCGTAGAAGTTTGTTAGATCCAATTTCTGTTAACAGACAGGCAGCCATAATCATCATTCCATCCCATCAGTAACTGTCATCTTGTGCATTTTCTTGTTTTTCTCCACAACACATTTCTTTGATTAAATCACTGGGAAAAAAGAGAAAATATACATCAGTGACACATCATTCAAAATGGTGTTTTATCCCACTCACATACACACAAAAGAACTTAATCAAGACTTGGCACAAACCTTAAAAGAATGACCGGAAAGCTGACAAAATCGGGTGGATAAGAGTCACATATATGAGGTAGTTGTCAGTACCTCAGCAGATGGTTCTGGGAAGCAAAGGATATCTCGTGGGCTTTTTTCGGGGCGGGGCGGTCACAGGCTGGCTGCACCTGAGCTGTACTGTGGCTGAGGAAACCCGCCGCCGAAACGGTAAGCCCAGCCAAAGTCAAATTACCCTGTCCATCTTTCTAACTGTAAGAGGCAGCCTGAGATTTGCAGCAGACAGCCACGGATGGAGGACATCATTTCAAAGCGTGCACAAACACGCACAGGCGCAGGTGCAGGGTGTGGGAGGGGAGCGCCCAAATACAAGCTAAGACGAAAAGATGGTGGAATGATGTGCCTCTGAAACACGCATTGGGGAGCTGGGATTTGCAGGGTGGGGACACTTCTCCACATGTCTAGTTTAACAGACATTCCACATTCGCCACGGGACTGAAGTTGAGGTATCTGAGCATGAAGCTGGTCTTCCAGGGTGGTGTTAAAACGGAACGACCGTGTCACCCCAAGATGGAGTCCATCCACCATTAGCTAACATGTGACCTTCCATCCATTGTAGAAAAAAAATATCACCTCCACATTGAGTTTCCAAAAATTCTGACCCAACAGTCAGCTGTCTATTTAATTTCATTACATTGGCCTGAAGAACTCTATGAATTTTATTTACATAATAGGTGTACAATCCAGTTAATGATAGAGATAAGACAGTCACTGCAGTCATCCTGACAGCCAATCAGAAAGTGTACTGGAGCCGGAACTGTGCAAGTGTGTCCTGGGCAAGACCTGTGGGTGAACAGTGCTGCCCCCTATGTTTGGACAAACCCAGCCTGTAAGGATGGCCAAAGATTCTTCCAGGACTTTCCGTACTCCCAGCGGGGCTTGGGGGAGGCAGTCATACTCCTTACACTTCCAGCATGCATAAGGGGTCATTGTCAAAAAAGATATATATGTTTAAACTTTATAACCCTACAAATCACTTCTGACTATTCACAGTCAACAGTCATTTGTGTCTCAACTTGGATAATCATGTATTTTAGCGTGACCTCATCACAAGACTAACGTGAAAACTTACCACACAATTGTAGCCCTGAAAAGCACAGATTCATTTGGTGTGGAAACGTGCAAAAGTGAAAGTGCTGAGAAAACCAGATGGCCCCTGCAGCTGTCCGTCAGAAGTGTTTGTCCTACTGGACGCGTGACGGGGCATCAGGTCCTTTAGAACTGTGGCCAGGAGAGTGCAGGCGGTCAGCCATGGTGACCTTCCTGCTTCAGTGGCAATTCCATATGGAGTCTTTCAGGAAACACGCACCACTGGGAGCTGGTGGAATTCAGCCGCTTTGCTTTTACCTGGAATTAATATGGCTTTGCTCCGCACGCGATCATAAAGTCGCAGGTTCTAATTCTGGGGCCAGCAGAATGATGCTGTCATTGGGCCCTTGAGCAAGGCTCCCAGTTGCTCCAGGGACCCGGATAAATGGCTGGCCGTGCATTTGGGCCCCAGGCTTCATTGTCATCTGTGTTTGTATGTCTCAAAAAAATAAAAGAGACCAACATGAAATATATGAAAAGAAGAATTCCAATGTAGCCCTGTGATGGGTTGGTGCCCCATCCTGGGTTGTTCCCTGCCTCGCGCCTGTAGCCTCCGGGATAGGCTCCGGACCCCCCGTGACCCTGTATAGGATAAGTGGTTACGGAAAATGGATGGATAGATAGATGGAATTCCAATGTACCTATATTAGCAAATGGCAAATAAAGCATCATTTTAATTAACTAATTTACGTCCTTTATACTCGCCTGGCCCCACCCAGAGTAATTCCATTATATTTATATACTCCAAAAGGTGTAGGAACCTGCACCACATGTGCAGTTTTCCTGGGATGTGGCTCAGAGTGCCTGTTACTTCATATTCCAGCAACACGATGCAGGAATGCTGGAATTACTGGAGGTTTGGAGTTTACAGAAGTACAGAAGTGTTACTCGCCAAAGGCTGAAGGAGGGCAGAAACGTCCCCTTGTGACACCAGAGGAACATTAGTTTCATGTATCGTGCAATTTCCTAAGCATGTGCAAGTACAGCGGACTAAAGCATATCAGCATTTCCGAATATCAGCAATTTCCCTCATAAACAAAGAGGTACCGTTTGAACCTTCCCCACTGCTGATTCCAGATGGCATCATATTAAATGATACAACTAAGATGGAATAACCAGGAATAATGGTTTTAGAAAACTAAAAAAAACTAAAATGACTGTATTAGCTTACAGTCCAACATTTGGACAATAGATTTGACTAAAATTGAATTTGCTCTGGTGGGACCTTGTGGGTTAGGGTAAGAGTGTCTTGGAGACCATAACGAATGAAACAAGGAAGTTTAAATGCATTACGTTGCTTTGAGTATGACTTTTTAAACTCAATTCTGTGTACTTTAAAGACAGATGAGTTTAATTGTCTGTCAAAAAGCTCATTATTGAATGAACATCCATTCCTGAGAATTCCTATTGAGGATATCTAAAACAAAAAACAAAATGATATCCATATTCACCTCGCTCGATTGTTTATACTTTATTAGATATAAACTGTCTGCTGCCCTTTCCACTGACTTCATGAAGCGTGCATCATTGTTTCCAAGACTTATTTCCATTCGTACTGTAACTGATGCCCTTTTTTCTGGCAGTAACCTGGAACAGACGCTGTAAGTTGGCTGCGTATGTTGGGGAGACGCTGTTGCGGAGGCACGCGGCCTGTCGCCTGGGGCGTGAAGCCATCTTCACCTGCCCCGCCTCCACCATCAACAGCTATTTGCCTCAGTCCTGGGGGACGTGGAGAGGTGTTTTTCCCTCTGGCTGATGCCCTGCTCGCCAATAACCAAGTGTCCGCAGTCCCCCACCCTGGCTGGGGCTCCCTGTCGACCTCACGTTGACCTCCTGTCGTATTGCGGGTTCGAAACCCAGATTGCCAACACATCAACGCCTTAATAGGGCATTAATATTAATCGTCTCACATCAAGGGCTTCACCGTTATTTCAGGGAAAGGACCAACAAAGTGCTGAGTGGATAACGGACTTCAAAGTCCTCGGCCGAACACGCTATTTGTCACCCTTTGAAAAGCTCACCAAAGACCTGTCCAGTTTACATGCTCCATGAACCCTGCTGATAACCCCCTACCACCCCCATCTGAAGGTCGCTAAACCCAGGTGCTAAAATTGAGACAGACACCATTTCCATTCAATGTCTGTTAGGCCAATCGTGATTCAAGTGATTCTGAAGCGGGAGAACATTTTAAAGTAAATTTGAGGAAGCACTTCTTTACACAGCGTGTAGTTAGAGTATGGAATAGTCTTC
>JAAGVU020000001.1:5885128-5899168 GCA_011763525.2 Mormyrus iriodes
GGTGTTGGTACTATATAGCATTAATAGTTGTAATATGTACAGGATAGAACAAAAAAGGTATATAGAATGTATATATATATATATATATATATATATATATATATATATATATATACGCACTTGCCTTAAAAAATGAAGGACTGTTTAATTTGAAAGGAATGTTTAATTTGTTGGTTCAACTCACTGACTGACAATATGTGTTACAAGTTGTTATTGTACCTTCTAGAGTCAATATTGAATTGAAAAGGATATTTTATTTTAAGGATATTTTAAGTTTTAAATGTAGCCTTTCCATCAAGCTATTTGGAATAATTTACGATAATTTACATACATAACTGGATGGTAGTTTGCTTCTGAACACGAGACACATTCAGTTGACCATGCTGTGGATTCAAATTAACCTAAATAACTTACAAATAATGATCTGAAAGTAAGACTCTAACCCCAGAATGATGCAGTAGTTTGTGTAGAAAGCAAAAACATATACAATAAAATACAAATAAAACTATTTTACCATATTTTACGATAAAACTCTGCTGATGCAAAAATACAACATTCCTTTTGGAACAAGTTTCATAGCTATCTGACTTGGAAGAGCTTATTCAGATTGTTAACAGCGCTGGCCTCATGGCATGAGTCTTGCTGTGTTGACCTGTTGCAAGGATCCTTGAGTAATGTGCATGTTAGTAACATATATAACAATTGTCTTGTTATAATAATTGATAGCAGTACAAGAAAAAATCAAAATGTACATTTTTTTTAGAGTGTTGAGTCTTCATAATTTCAAGACTGCAATGATCGGCTCACCTTGCTGGCTAGTGTTGAAGTTGTGAATTTAAGATTACGAAGAAGTCATTGTCAATGATTTCCCACAGTAAAAAAATGACATAACTGGTGTAAGCATTTAGATGATAGACTTAACCACTACGTACAGGCTAATTAGTCCAAGAGTTATCGTCCTCTCCTCACATAATGGGGATTTCATGGTTTTAAACTACCTAAGAAGTGGTAATCATTCAAAACGACTGGAATATTAACAGATCTCAACTAAAACCAAGCATCACACATAGTCTCTGCTGGAGATTATTTACAGGAAGTCCCGTGTCCGTGTACTGCGTCAGTGTCCATCTTCCCTTGATGGAGATTGGTCAGACGGAGGTGGAGTGTGACCAGGTGAGGGTGCTTTCAGTTCTCTTCATCCCTTCTTTGTAAACATCTTCACCATAGCAACGCTTTGGGCCCAGAGCATCTCTGCACTCATTTCCAGTTAAGTTCCTTTTGGGAATCTACTCAAAAGAATGTCCTTTTTTTTTTTGCTTGTTTTGCTCGGGCACATTGGGGTGCTTTCTCAGACGCTCCTCGGTGCCCTCTCCAGCTCGTGGGTCCTCCGGTTGCGGCCCTTCTTGTTGTCCTGCAGGTGCTTCCACTTGCCTGCATGCGCCGGGCCGTTCTGAGTCTTCTGGCGCCGCTGCCGGCGCTCTCGCCTCCAGACCTGCTCACAGAACTCCTCCACACTGTTGAGGTTGGGATGGTTGATGAGGGACATGAAGTCCCTGTACCACACCTTCTGGCTGGTGGCTTGGGCTGCTCCTTCTCGGACCCTGCCGCCTTCTACTGAGCTCTCCTCTTCCTTGTGCAGCAGTTCCTCCAGGCGCTCCGTGTCGATAACTTCCAGGGAGACCCTCAGCAAGGTCTGAATGAAGCCATGCTCCACTGCTTGGCAGTGGTAGATCCCAGAGTCCTCCTTCTGTAGGCTCCGGATGAGGAGGCCCTGTTCAGTCTTTATGAATTTATCATCCGACTTGATCTGCAATGAAGAAGAAGCAGAAGAGCATTTGAGGATATATGCTGTCGCTAGCGCCAATTTATTGATCATACTGTGTTGACTTATCCTAGAATGTCTCTCTCCTCCCATCATCCACTGAAGCTTTTTCATCCCTAAAGAGAGACTGAAGTCATGGAAGTCATTCACTAGAACAAATAGCCTACGTCTTGTATTTTCAGCTGTTCCCAAGGTCCTTCTCAGTGCTCTGTGGGGAATTCCTGGTACAGAAGCTGCGATTTCAAAAAGGCAAGTGTAACTATGGCTTAATGGGAAAAGAAAGGGAAACCAATCCCAGGAAAACCCTAAAAGAGAAAGGAACATTAAAATAAGCGAAATTCCCTGATGACAGATTCCATACGGAGGGTAGGAATCGTGTGGGGTTTTTTGTGGCCTCAGACGGCTGGGGTCACATGGAGCATGGTGGTCGCGAACCGTAATGGACCGACACGGATTTACACCTGTGGTGTGGTCACGGCTCATTATTCACACACAACCCCCACACCCCATTAGTCAGGCAGGCTGCCCTGTTCCCTAACAAGTGAAGAATGTTAAAAGAGAGACAAGAAAATTAACGATTCGATGAAGCAAATGAAGAACATCAATCTTGGCTAACAACGACTGGTGGAGCTAGCTGTGGAAATCTTCTGTAACTCTCCTATAGCTGATACCCCAGTGTCATGACTGCTGTTGATTTCTTAGCCCAACTTAGAAAGGGTAAATTGGCAAAGGGTCCAAATGAATTTATTGACATCATTAGGTTTATTTCCACGCTTGAATTGGAGCTTGTAGATAGTTTTGGTGCATCTTGCAGGTAGTGTAAGCTACAGAGTGCTGATATTGCCGAGAGCACGACCGACAGCCCCCCTCTATCCCGCATACCTCTTGCTTGTGTTCCTCGCCCTGCCTCTGAAGCTGCCAGTAGATGCGAGCTCGCTGGGACTTTGGGCTGCACTCCAGAAACGTGCTGCTGTTCTCCACACCATAGGTCAGCTTGTCCTCCAGAGTGCCTTGGCCAGTGAGATCGTCTACCGAAGCAGAGGATCCACAGAAAAAAACCTTATTGCTTGTATATGTACAGACGTAAGCGATCCATTCCAGAACCCTTATGTAAGTCAGATTTTACGCAAGTCATATTTACCTTCCTATACTATTCAAGACACATCATAACAAAAAACACTAAATATACGTACTAAAGAACACACTGAATAAATGAAAAGATAAAGAATACATTTCTTTACAGGCATATGTCACCTTTTGGTGTTAGTGCTTCTGTAAACTTGTATCTTGGATATTTTTTGCACAAGTCTGGATTTACCTAAGTTGGTTTTACATAAACAATTTAAATCGTTTAAATCAAACCCATAAGTACCATGTTTAAATTTGGGAGCCTATTTGTAACTATTCCCCCCTCTGTGCTGGTCTCCCTACAAAACAGCAGCTTTTGTTGTCCAAAAATCTGAAGCTTAATTGGATCATGGATGTTTCGAGAACACATCTGTCACCAAGTAGAGCTGTTAAATTCCAGCTGCCGGCTCCGGAATTGCTTCCATGCCATCGTTAATAGTGAACTACAGTGGTCTCTGTTCACCCCTTTGTCCTTGGTTTAGCCCCAGGAGCCTTGGCCCAGCCACTCAGGTGGTTTTAGCTTACGAAGTAATGGACGGGTCCCTGTGTGTGGTCAGTCGCCCCCTATCTAGTGCTGAGGCTAACACTAACAAGCAGTCGCTTTTCTGGGATGTATTGTTAATGATGGAGGACCTTCCTCAGTTTAACAGAGATTTGCAAAGGTGGCATGTGAACAACCAGGTGACAATTTAGGGAGCTCTGTAAGGGGCCATTAAAGACCCATTAAATTTTTTATAACTGATATCATTCTGACCTTTAGATGTATTTATCCAGACCAATGAACATTTTTGAGAAAGTGATGTCAGACAGTCCCTGGAGAAATTGGAGATTAAGAGCCTTGCTCAGGGACCCAACAATGAAATCTCTCTGCTGACCCTGGGATTTGAACTTGTGACCTTCCGATCACAAACACCACATCCTAATCCACTCACACACTGCTCACACACTGAGTCACACACTGCTACCCTCATTGCTCACCGTTTTTAAAATAACTTTCAAAGTTTATTTGGAGTAATCTTAAGTTTGCCACAAAAACATCTTCCTGCAGGAGCAAAAGTTAATTTGACAATGGCTTTTTGTGTTTCTGCAAAGAAAGACAGTTTTAGACATATGGAGCATTTGAGAGAGAACTATTGCGTGGAGGTCATGAGACACTGGACATACCGTTATGCTGGAGGTCCGAGCACTGGGTCAGAGGGTCTCCGTTCCTGATGTCCTGACGCCTTGTCCTCCTACAACAAAATCATGGACATTTCCCGTTAACACAGCTGCCTGTTCCTGTGCCCTAATCAACATACGCGTGGCAAGAACAGCACAGTGCCTTGGCAACAGTAAGCGAACAGTCGCGTTTGAATGTTTTGTTGTGCGTTTATGTTCATCTTTAATGTGGAAAAGGGCTGTTTTTGCTCAGGGTGGAATTTCCTGAGCAAACACATGCATGTGGTTTTGTGTTTGAATGTCCAGGTCAGCAAAAAACCGAGGCATGGCCTCTCTGCTCTGGTATATCTCTCCCCCTGCTTATAACATCAGCATGGTGCTGTTGAGGCCCCTGCACTGCTGGCTTATCATACGGGGTGACAGTAGTCGAGCAACCCAGCGGAAACCTGATGCCAAGCTATAATGTTGAAGTTGGTAACCCAAGCAAGCGCCACACGCTAGGGGGACTAACTGCCTTTCAGAAGAGCAAGTCGGAATCTAGTGCTAATGAATGAAAATCCGAATGGCGAGGAGGGATTTGGCCAGAACTCGGGCAGAACAAGGTGGTGCCCTTGACAAGCTCTGTCCAAGACTAAATTGGGATCCCCTCAAAGATGGCACCCTAGGTGGCCACTTATGTCGTCTAATGGCTTGACCAGTAGTGCATCTTTTCTACATCATAATTAGTCCTTGTAAGCCATAGGACTGCAGCTGAGAAAATGGTCGACACCCTCACGTTCCAAACCCAGGGATGTTGAAAAAGACACATATAAGAGGCAAGAGTGTGAGATAAGTAATGTCTACCCCATTAACCTAGGAGCATGCCTCCGCTTTTGTAATAACTTTGATGACTTTAAAAACATCCTTAAAATTATTTTTGGCAGATGCTGAATGTTTGCATGATTCAGTTCACGCTGTTCTCTTGCAGTTCCGAATGGAGCGATCCATTACACTGTGGGCCCTCATGAAATTTTCTTTTTACTTGCAAGGGCCTTTTAGTGTTATCTGAAATCCCCTTCCTATTTTCCAAGGATTTTAGAACGGCATACAGTTGGGGTGTTTTCATAGCAGGCCTGGTTCACAGAAGGCCACTGTCCTGTACAAGAAGTTCAGAAAATAACCTTTTGCAGTATATTCTATGACATTAAGGTCTGAGATCCAGTGATCTTCCATTTAACCTCTCTGTGTGCCAGTCCTTAAGAAAGTGGGCAATTTGCAGACAGTTTGGCAGAGTGTCTAGACTATGGCTGCTCATTCCTGCTCCTGGAGATCTACCACCCTGCAGAGCTTAGGTGCAGCCCTAATTTAACACACCTAGCCTAGTCTTAACATAGCTGACTCTGATATTGAGATCCTACTCAGGACTTGATTTATCTGTATTAGGTGTGTTAAATTTGGGCTGCACCTAAGCTCTGCAGGGTGGTAGATCTCCAAGAGCCAGGTTAGGCAGTCCTGGTCTAGCACCCTCCAGGATTTCTGCCCTGCCCTGTGAAGCAATGGACTGAATTTTCCCCCGAAGGGTTAAAGAACATTGTATCAGCCATTCACCCTACATGGGTTCCTGAGTAACATTCCTCCTTCCTGCCTGGCGTGTCTAGTGTGGGACAAATGGTCTGTTTCTCATTTTGCCGCTCAAAGAAAATATTTGGGGAGGACTGCAGCAGCCTCCTGTGGCGGTGTCTGAGCGCAAGGAAGTGGGAGGGGCGTGGCCCAACTACCTTTTGGCGGTGGGGAAGTAACGAGAGCACTCTGTGCCATCCCAGGCGCAGTAGGGGTCCCGTGCCAGGCAGCACTCGGCGCAAGCTTTGCCATAAACTTCACAGCGGTGCAGGGGCATCTGGGAGACCCCGATGGATGAGCCCAGATACAGCTGTTGCTGTTGGGGGAGCAGATGCGTGTTACTGACCAAGAGGATTGGTGATCATCAGTGTCTGCCAGCTTCTTTCCACCATAGCGGGTTCAAGGGGCAAAGATGGAAGCAGACGACTTCATACTGGGTTAAATGAGGCTAGCAGAAATCTGTAGTGTTTTAAACAAGTGCTAAAAATTACCCATTTCAATGAAGCAATTTAGGTTGACTGCTTAACCCTTGTGTATTTTACTTCTTCCGTTCTAAATTCTAGGTTCTGTAGAATTTATCATTTTGAAAATGCACTGGGGTCACTTCGACCCCAAAAATAACACAGGGGCTAAATAAGTACTAGTTTACGATGACTTAAATTAGTACTAGTTTAGGCTGTTCAAGTGCTGCTTTTCAACTATCAAGCTGTATGCTGCATATTGACCTGTCATGCTTACGATGGCTCATTTTCCCCTTTACTCAGTGGCTGACACTGAACATGCCTGTACATCTCAGAAACAAGCTGTGATGGACATTTAAGTGGTGCCATTAATAATGTGAAACAGTCCTTCGGATTTGAAAAATCAAAACAAAAAAAAAGGACAGAACAGAAACTATTAGACACAAAAACTCTTCAATAATCTTGACTTTGATTTCAAACCAACCAAAACAAAACTAAAAGCTTATTATTTTAGTTTTGAATTGTGTTTTCTACCCTTTGGGAATGTTTCATTCACATATTTCCTTTGTATTTTTGTTTTGTTTTAGGGTCATTTTAGCGTATATAATGCATTTTTAATGAGCCTGGAGCTACCACTTTCAAGCTCTGTTGGACTTTTTGCAAAAGAATAACCGGAGGAAACATTTGGCCATGTGTGTTAGCCTCTCCCTCCGTGTCATTTCCTGTGTTGTTTTTCCATGAATGTCTTTGGTAATGAAACACACATGAGGAGTGCAGTGTAACGGTATTACCCTGTCAGCTAAATTGCATCTCTAATATGCTGACTAGGGGGCGCTGTGACATCCCCAGTGGAACTGCTCCTTGACATTTATCACTGTAACACAGCAACATTAAAAACAAATGTTTCAAATACAAGCGATCGTGTCAACATTTCGACCTCCTTTGAATTTGAACGGCTGCAGAACAACTACACTGAGCTTGGCACGCTTCGATAAGGCTGTGGAGAAAATCTCAGGTTAACGTGAGGCTGGCGAACACGTTTGGATGAAGACCTACCTGTTTGGTGGAGAGCTCCATGGCTGTGATGACAGTAGGCTCCTGTGAGGAAGAGTGGCGACCAGATTAATAAAGTTCCAAGTTAATTTTCACAAAGTGACACCTCATATCCCCTCCACATGGTGCTCCAGAGAGGCAGTGATATAGGGTGGCGAAGAGCCCTGACCTCAGCATCGAAGTTCACTGAACCACTGACATTTCAGCTTAATACTCTGCGGTTAGACGACAAATCCCCTTCCTCACCTCACTAGAGATTTTCTGTTAACACCAGATCTTTCTTGATGTCACGCATGCTGGAAATAAATCAAGTCCAACTTCCAAGCTGCTGAATTGCCTGTAGTGTCTTATTAATATGAAGTATTTTCTGTAGGAGTTTTGTTCAAAGAAGCTCCTTCAACTGGAGACACGTTTTGTATTATGGACTTGGTCGATAATTATGATCTGTGTGCGCTGATGGCCAGGGGAACCTCTCCTGTTGGGTTAAAACCCTTCAGTTGGTCGGCTTTTAAAAAGTCAGCTGGATTTCGCCCTTCAGCTACAGCCTTTGGAGCGTTTCCGTTTGCCTATATGAATCCCAGCAGGCCATACCCGGAAGACGGTCATCTCCTCCAGCAGAACTTCTTCCAGGTCGTGCCAAGTCTCTCTGGGAATGGACACCACTTTCAGAACAGTCCCGGTATCTTGAAAACAAGACAAAGAACGTGAATGTAGCCCAGTACACCCCCCGTACCGTGTCATACAGAGGGAAATGTTTGTTGTTCCAGGGGCCCCACTCAAAAAGTCACTTTGGGGCCCCTTGCCCCCCCCTATTGTAGTGACTCACAGGCAGGGGCCATGTAAGCTATTTTCAGAGCCAATAGAGAAACAAAGGAGAATTAAAAATTGTGTAACGTTAATAATCAACTAATCAGGAAGAGGCCTGGTTTGTCAGGAAGAGGATTCCAGAAAAGGACTACATCTGATCACAGCAGTAGTCACCTGTCCCGATGAACATGACGTCATACTGGCCATCCTCCGCCTCCACCCTGTCCACCACAATCTGGGTGAACTGGTAGTCCACGTCGGTCTTAGTGATGATTGGCCGGTTATTGATTGGATAGACAGGGTTGTGCATGGCCGGGTGGCCCCTGGCAAAGGTGATGACATCATCGGGAAGGTCCTTCGTCGACTCGAACCCCCCAAAGGTCTTGCTCGGGCACTGTGAACCATCAAGAGCCACAGCAGTGAGAGAATGGCGACTCTGCGTTGGTACCATGTACATGGACATGGCCTCCTTGGTGTCCCTCACTCACCGTTCCTGGCCGTGGATAGGGTACCCTTCCCTGGAAAGGCACCCACTGGAAGTTGGGGCCATCCCGGTGTGCATAGGGGCCCAGGAACACCCTCCTGACATCGGTCATGCTGTACACGCAAACTGCCGACCCCTTGAAGATATTACTGCAAGCATAAAATCAAATCCATTACCCGGGAGAAGCTCGGGGCCTCCTTCAACCCCAGATAAATCCCTGCGATAAACTGCCTTCCCCCACACAATTAGCCCACATATTGATTACGACGCACAGTGGATGGTTTGTTAGTTTTTGTTAAATGTTATTTAGGGAAAATTCAATTAGGTGTAGCGCCGACTCTTATCGCATTCTGCGGCAGCACACGCCCCATGGCGGTAAATGCAGTCAAGGGAGAAAAAGCTATCAGATAAATAGTATCTCCCACTATTTTTGTAAAATCTTCGAATTTGCTGTTCAACTAAATAAAATCCAACTTCCTCCTGTAATTAAATTTTTGTACTGCTCTGGATAAGAGCAAAATATCATAAATCTGTCCCCACTCTCCCTCTTGAATATGTAGTGCACATCCTTTTAAAAAGTTTACATAAACAACTGGAGCTTTTAATCAGCTAAAGAAGTTTCACAGACGGTAAAATGGAGGCATGCTTTTCAGGGACAAGGCAGGTCATTACCCAGATCCGCTTTTGGTCTGCTCATAGTGCGCTAACTTTGCAGACACGTACGCTGCATTCATTGAGCTGTTGGCCATCCTGCATTTACTGACGTGTATTTGGACTGGCAGGTCACTAAGTGGAATTTCCTTAGATTCTGCCGAGTGGAACGATACAACCTGCTACCCAAAAATGGGATAGGATGGAGCATCAGCATCAGGAACATCATCCTGTCCACAAGCTCTTGGAGGTAGTAACCAGACTCAAAGATTTCTCAAACAAGGACACAGTTTTTTACGATGAATGAAAAAAAACACTCACCTGGAGGTAGTAAAAACGGCATAAATGACTGGATTCTTCGGGTCCTTTGAGCTCATCAGAAACACATCCTCTAAGAGTGATAGAGATGCAGTTAGCCTGAATCGAAATGAAACATGAGTTTGCCCTGCATGATGAGCAAACGAGGCACAAGGTGACTTACGCAGCTCATCAAAGTGGGTGTCGATGCCATTATTGCCAGGTACCGAACAAACTAGGCGGGCTTTCAGGAAAGTGGTCCATTTGTTCACCAGGCTCCTGTGACCCCCAAAATCGTTCTGTTAAAGAGATAGGACTTGAATGAATGATTACAGAACAGACAAACAAGCGTTCTGCATTTGACTTGTTCATCGAAAAATACACAAGTGGCACATCCTTAGAATGGCAAAAAATATGGAAAATACATATCCCAATTTAATGTGAGAGGAACAACTCTTATGAAGATGCAAAGATAATTTCATCCGGTGTCCTGTGGTTTTATGATTAATATGTGAAAGAGTGCCAACTTCTCCTTGGTTACAAATTGAGGTGTCCTTGGTATTTTGCACAATGAACCCATTGTAATGTAAGCACCATCAGGTTCACCCTTCTGTTAGCAATAAACGGTCTGCTGCCAGTGAAAGGTCACCACCAGTAAATGTGCAAAATTGAGGACCACATTGGCTCAGGATATCCCAACAGACGGACTCGTAGCCTACAGGATCCACCCATGCACAGACACGTGCACACACTTATAAAAGCCTTTGAAAAGTTTTTACCCAAGCAGCGTAATGACAGATCAGGTCTGGTCGAACGATGCTGGTACTCAGGTTTATTTGTTTTTGCTAAGAGCGTGTGGATGTTCTTTCACTGAGGGGGGGGGGGTTACCTTACAGAGCTGTCCGATGCGTGCGTATGTGGCTTTCCCTGTGTGCTCGCCATCCATTGCGTTCTCCCGGAAGAACAGGTAGATCTTGTCGTCCTCGGGGTTGTCGCTCTCAGGGATCAAGTTCACGCCCACAAACCGGGGGTCTGGGAGTGAACAGACACAAGAATATCACATCACCTGGAAGTTTCCGGAGACTCTATTGAGGAACCCCAGGAATGTTCCACAACCTAGTTCAATTGCATGTTTACAGAACCCTCAAAGCCTTCCAGTTTGTAGACCTGCAAATGAGTTCACCCAGAATAAATATTCATTTACCAAAATTACACTGAGATACCTTTAACCTCCTTTAAAATGCTCCTTTAGTCGCCTTAGGCCCTGGCCTATCTGTCTTAAATTTATCCATTAATTTGGGTGGTATTTGGACATTGGACAGACATGATAAAAATGGGGTTGTGTTTGGCAGTAAACGGGTCCCTGTCATTTAGCTTTGACCCAAACAAGAACAGCCAAGGGCTCGAATCATAGAAAGGAAAATGCTGATTAAACTGAATAAAATCCTCTGCCGAGCTAAAACAGGCTCACACACATCTCATATCCACTGGGGTGTGACACATTCGGGGGGAAATCTTCTTTTCCAAAATCATCCCGGCTGACCTCTTGGAGGACAAACCCTCCCCCCGCCCCCCCAAGACCATCCACATATCTGTTTTAGCAACAACTAAAGCTACCATAGAATAAAGGATACAAAATTTGTCAACAGGTCTGTTGGGAATTTAGCTGAAATCCTGGTATTACCTTCTCTCACAAAAAACCCACAATGAGAGCCTCTGAGAAGAGGAAGACTTAAGGAAACAGGGAGATAAAAGTATGATCTGTGTAAGGTCTAAAAGGATTAACAGATGGACAAAGCCGGCTCTTTCTTTATTTGCAGTAGTGCTAGCAGAGAGGGGAAATGCTTGGGGGGGGGTTAACTAATGCAGGGGAAAATAGCTTGAGATTTGAAGGCCATGTAAAAAGCTGAGTAAGTCTAAAGTCTCTGAAAATATATCAGACGAGTCTGAGCCCTTAATTTCTCCATTGTGCTTCTTAATTCCCGCTTTCATTCAGACAGGGGTCGCACTTCAGCCCTTGTTAATCCCCGAAGTGGTTATAAGACATCAAAACCACAAGGTTATGAATAGGCAGTATCTGATGTCACTGATCCTCTCAGCGCCACGTAAAGCAGAGGAAGGATTCAAAGAGTAGGTTTGCAGCGCCCCCCGATGGCTGTCGGAGAGAGGATATATAGGGGTATAAAACATCAGCGATGAAATCTGAACTGCCTGTGAACTTGAGCTCTCTAAAGGTTTCACCGCATGTGGTGATTTTCTTAGGACCCTGACGACAAGCGGTCGACAGACACAGAACAGGCCGGAACGCCCTTAATGACAGATGCATTGGGGGCAATGTGAAAACGGTGATCTGTCGGCTGTCCGTTTCCGTACCATTTAACCACCTGGAGTCGTGCTGCTCTGTCCGGATTGGGTGATGCAGCCCTAGTGTGCGGAAAATGGCGAAGTCCCTTCCCATGAAATCCGCCGACGTCCCAGAGTACAGCTCCCCGTCTGTGGAACAGGAAAAAATATGAGCATCAGCACCCGTCTTTCGCAAACTAGTGCGATTTAAATTTAGCCGCTTGGCTGATGATTTTATCCATCTTTAAACACTTCCACAGTTGGAAATTTTAATGGAGAAATTCATGTTCATTTCCTAGCTACAGCAGCACCCCTGGTAGGATTTTAACAGGCTTTGCACAGGCTTCTGGGCCTATACCCTTAATCACTATGCCACCTGCAGACACCAACGATTAAATCCCATCTTTGTGCTTGGTTAAATGTACAAAAAAAACAGGAGTTTGTCTCTCTATCTATCGGTTTCTTTTATAGCACATTTCCATGTCATCCGTAGCCCATCTCCTGTGAGCAAATCCAAGATGCAAGCCCACAAAATCCGGCTGTAAATCCGAGGTATCGAATGGACTGTGAATACAAGATCTGAGCCGAGCTGAGGGTCAAACCTCTTTCACAGAGTGTGACCGAGCGCCAGTGAGAAGATTCCTAGATACCAGGCCGACGGCATGTCAATTAATCAAAAAAAATTGCCAAGCCGTAAATCACATTTCTTCCCAGCATTTTTTATGATTAACATGTGACAGTGGTTTTGCATGCTGATTGGTTGTGGACTGATTACTGTCTCTCATTCACAAATAGTTGTATTTTGTTGCGTTTCACCTCCATTAACCGAGACCAGTGGCTAGACGCTTGTCCCTGAGATCTGTAGCATTGATGTTTATTTCCCTGGAAGAGTTTGGCTTTTCCTGGCATGTTGTTTTGATCCCTTCCCTGACCCTGTTACTGCTGAAAACCATATTTGTTTACTCTTCCCTGCCAATCCCCACCTCACACCGCATATACAGAAAGGGCATTAGGGTCACATGATCCATGCAGCTAAAACGATCCATCTGAGAGTGGTTTGTGGTGAGAGGTGGCATTCGGCTCAGCCTTAAGAAAGGAAGGATGCCTGCAGGAAGGAATAGGATGAGTAGCAGTGCTCAGGAATGAGGCATAACCAGCATAATGTTGGCTTAAGTCCTTCAAGGGTCCTTGTTGGCGTTTTATCATCTCAAAGCCCCTTTCGCATCAGTAGAGTCTGACACAGCTTTGACTATATTACCGGAGTGTCTGAGGATGCCAGGGATTTGAAATGGTAACTGGTGTCCATAACTGTCACGCCCCCTAGCTACCGCTGGCATATCTGCTCAGCAGAGCATATGAGCAAGCAGTATGATGAAAATACAATAGCGTCCAGTGATCAGGTACAGGCTCAGTGACCAGCTGAGGAATCAGACACACGTCTGTTCTCTATACTACACACCCCCACGGCTCTATTTATATCCGGACAGCAAAGCTTGCTGGGAGACCCAGGAGGAAGGTGAGACAGAGCTCCTGGCGCACTCACCAATTAGAAGCGAAGCTGACAGCAGCTTGGGGTCATATGGACTCTTGCCGCGCCCGTTCTCCAGCTGCGACGTCTCCAGCCGGAAGACGTTGTCCTAGTTACAAAAGTACATAAGTTCAGAAGGTGCTTGAGAGGTTAACGTGTGTGTGTGTGTCTCGTTCTGATGATTCTGGATCAATTTCTGCCAAAGGGACACCATGCCTACATGACTCATCAACATTTTGAGGATGGATAATGACAGCTCTGCTCAATAATGATTAAGGACCATGGAGCCTCAAAACATTCCTTTAATTTCCCACTTCTTCTGCCAAACAAGACGATTTATGGGGCCATCAGTGAATTGCAGAGAGGCGAACAATGGCAATTTGAGAAATTAAAAACCGTATTGTACCCTCTACTGCACCCTATTGGTGCTCTCGGATCTGGCCCAGTTCGGCTCAGAAAACATCCAATTAAAAGCATTTGGGGATCAAGTGTGGCATGAACAGAAGCTGCTTCATGGAGCCATGGAAGTATGACCGATTTCATCACGATCGAGATCTGGGGATTTGCTGAAACTCCCATCATTTTTGGGGGTGGGGGCAAGCAAATCTTTTGAGGAAATGACACATACCATGAATAAGCAGGACCATTTTATGGAAATAGGGTTTTTCAAGAACAAAGGTAAAAGCTATGAATTCAGGGACATTTGCGG
>JAAGVU020000001.1:5899268-5910734 GCA_011763525.2 Mormyrus iriodes
GGGGCAGCAGGGGGTTTGGGGGGAGGGGGGCGCAGGGGCACTGACCCCCCGCTGAAAGCTGATTGGCTGCCAGAGTGCCCCCTCCCCTGTCACTCACTGATTCAAAACATATCGTTGGCTAATAATAAGGTTGACATCTCTGTATGAATTATGCCCCTCACCAAGATATTTACAAGAAACAAGAAATTTTAATGACAATACTCCAGAAAGCTTAAATTGAAGCATAAATTGAAGCCAGTGTTAAAACTGGTGTGACGTTGCATGTTGTCAAAATAAAAAATGAACAAAACAGGAGAATCAGACAGTATTTGGGTGAGTGTCAAACAGCCAAGGTCCTGAAGCCACAGTGGCTGCCATCTCACCTCCGGGCGCTTCCCCACCTCCAGGAAGGTACAGACGGGATGGAACGCCCCCGTCCCACAAGCGTACAGGTGGGTTTGGTTGAAAAACTGGAGCACTTTGACGAAGTTGGAACACTCTTTCTGTGGGGGACAGAAACAGGGATAAGGGAGTGAACGAGTCCTGTTCCCCCCTTTCTTGTTTTTCACCAGCAAACACCTCGCCTTAGCTTATCTCTGCTTCTACCTGTGCGATGCTTCAAACAGACACATTGCTCAAACATCTCAGATAAAAACAGGTGCTTTCAAATAAACCAAGTCCCTCAGGACTCCGTACTAGAAGCTCCGTTTGATGTAAAAATCAGGGACCACGAAACATATTTGTAAATGCGTACGATATTACAAAGCTTGAATTAATTTCAGGATTCAGAGGGCGACGAGGATTGCACGATTGTGATTGCTGACACCCTGCCGGTTTGTACTGAGGAGGAACCAATAGTGTGGAGCATAAATTAATGTGGTCAGCTGAACATCAGCCAGGCTGCTCTGTTTCAGCCGGAAACAGATCATGACGCGCCCTCGGCAGGAATGAGGGGGCCGGCTATCGACCCGTCCCTCCTTTCTCAGGCCAAGGCCATGTGCTCAGCATGGGTGTGAAGGGAAGCCATACGAGTGGTGTGTAGCTCAGCCTGTCTCCGGAAGGTCATAGGTTTGAATCCTGTGGCTGGCAGCGTAATCATTTCACAGCTGTGCCCTAGAGCAAGACCCTTAACCTCAACTATTTCAGGGATGCTGGATGACCCTGCTGTCTGACCCCAAGCGTTCCTTAATTTGCTTTGGACAAAAGCATCTGCTAAATAAATAAATGAAACACTCTCTCCAAAGTGGGCAGGGCCATTGTGACAGAAGAATGCCATCTTTGGTTATATCCATAATTCCTCATGGTTTTCGTAATCGGGTGGGGTTTATAAGATGAGGGAGGGGAGACCCTTTTTATGGTGATGAAATGTAGCAAGGACCAGCAAAGATTCCTGTCGAGTTCTTCTGCATTTATTAAGTAACGGCTGTAATAAGCAGAACTTAAGATGGATCTTGACATGGTTCATACAGGTTAAAATGAGGCTGTCGTTCTCTACTGGATGTTCAGTCAGCTGTCATAGGCAGAACCGAAGATGGATTTTGACCGGGTTTGTGTAGGTCAAAAAGTCACCCTACACCGTCTGTTCAGTCATCTGCAATCAGCTGAATGAAACTGGGATTTCAGAAAGCTGCCAGGCAGTTGTAGCTGGTTGGTAATTCGGGGAATGGCCAGATGGTGGCGTGAAAAGCGGGCTGCCTCAGCCCATGGACGGTGATGCGGTTCTGTGTTCCTCCAGCCCACTACATTCCATGATGTGATCTAAAACATTGTCACGGCAGCGCTGTTCACCACCACTGAAATCACACATTTGCTTGGGGGCCCTCTTTTGGCCACAAATAGTCGCTACACTTTTTCAGTGGGGCCCCAGAAACAACGAGCCATCCCTTGCATGCTCACACCCCAAAGTGGAGCCTCCCCATGCCCATACCAAAACGACATGTCCCGGCAGGACTAGCGCTGGCCTACCGCCCGTTCCCCACCCTGTGTCTCATCTCAGCTGCTTCCTTACTGAAGTGCTGCGTCAAACACAAGCGTGTGGCCATGAAATTACGACCTGCAATAAAACATCCACCGAGGAGGCAGTGAGGGGAGTCCTCAAACATGGCCGACTGCTATCCTTCGCAGAGTAAAACCTGACATTTGGAAAAGGATCTTGTCTAAGATTAAATGTACTACAAACTAGCCATTTATTCATCAGTCTTCTAGCTGCTTATCCAGGACAGGGCCACAGTGGGGCCTGGATCCCATCCCAGATAATACGGGGCACAAGGCAGGGAACATCCTGGATGGGATGCCAGCGATCCTAACTACATCTGGCCAATCAGCCGCTTTCGGCCAACGATGCTCATCACAGCTGCAAAACCGCATCAAACAAAACTTTTAATGTGTGGACGTAAATTTATTTATTTAATAACATTGCCAACCTGGCCATTTCTGGAAGCATTTGGCCCTAAATCAGACACCGAAATCCTGAAACGCTGATGTAAACAGCTTTCAAGAAGCGAATTTCGAGCTTGTTGCTCTTTGCTGTGAAGTTATGGTTAATGGCGCACAAATGCCATCAGATCCCGGCCGTACGACTTTCACCACTTGCACTATTCGAAGACCTGCCTCCCAAGGTGCCTGGTGACACGTGCTACACTGCCACTGACAAAAAAAAAACGCTCTTAGTGGCTGGCAGAAAGGGGTCCACACGAGCCACATCTGGAAGACATCAGCGCATCTAGCTGAAATCAACATTAAATATACTGAAGGGGGCCATGTGGCGCCCCCTTAATGTGTACATAATACGGGCAAACAGAGGGCCTTTGCGTAAACACCTCGCACACTGTGCTCCTATTAAGGACAAATCACCTTCCTCATTTACGCCCCACCAGGGCCGAGGCTAGGACACCAGCAGAGCCATTTCCAAACGAACGGAGCGGCCCCTTCTTTCTTAAACGTGAAAGTGCCCCCCCCCCCAGCCATTTACAGTAAATATTTAGTGGGCCTGCACATTTGCGCTTTCATTGTCAGAAAAAACGCTCCATACGTCGGCTGAATCTGTGTAAACAAAGGCCTGTTCATTCATCGCTCCCAAAATCTCAGCACCACCTACAAAAACAAGAGGCGACTCTATAAGCCTCCTGACGTCCAGAACGGTTTTCTGTCAGACAGAAATACCAGCGTTGGATGCCGAGTTTGTACACACAAGAGGGATTTTCCAAACAATGGTATTGTTTTAAGGTAGAATTAATATCCGTGAGAGTTCTTTGAAAGCATCGCTTGTGGATTCTGATTTTTAATCCTGATTATTAATCAGGAGGAAACTTCATCATGCGTGTGTGACGGGGTTAGGTGATATTTCCTCCAAATGTTGTATGTCCCCTTGCTACCTACCTGAAAAATCAGCAAATATTGTTTCAGTAGGGGGCGCTGTACACAGCATACTCACCAATAAGTCCTTCCCTGCCCACTTGCACTCATCTCGCCTTGATGGGGTAGCAGGCCATGAAATCTGGAATGTTAGAACAGACAGGCTTGTCAGTTCATTATCTTGGAAGCACTGAAAGCTAGATGCATTTCAAAGTCAAGTAATATAATCACTTCACGAGACGCCACGTTTGTGGTGTTTAAGGTCTACAAATGATTGTACCCGCAATCCATGTGAACTTGTTAAAAAAGGGTCAGCTTTTATTTCATGCATTTTTGTCTCACATTTTGCAAGGCTCAAGAAATAATTATATTAAGTGCATGTGCATTGGACAAATAGCTAAAAGTTCATAAATCAATAGCCTGATACCAGACTTTCCAGGAATTAGACAACAGTACGATAAATGACATGTTTATGCTGAGCAGAGTTGCCCTGACTTCTGGAAAGATCACATAATTTTTCTGTCCCTGTCTTTGAACCTTGTTCCAGGTGGAATAATGAGATTATACTCAGGATTTGAGGCTGGGGTGAAATGAAAACAATACCAGGAACTACAGAAAGGAAAAAAACGGGGAAGAGAACGGAGATATGATCGAGAAGAAGGGCAGAATAGGAGTGAGATCAGGGGCTCAGGCTTCCTGACGGCATACTTTCTCCAGCGAGCTGGATTCCGAGTCTAGCCGGCTGTTCCAGACGGTTAATGTCAGTGAGACAAGGATCCTCTTTCAAAGACCCTCCCCCCAGTCACAGTTCCCATTTTCCTGCCGGTATGGAGTGCTTGTCTGCGTGTCGGTCATCCCCAGGTTGCAGTGAAATTCCATGCTGCCAGAGGAAATGTGGTAGGACTTCCAGCCAACAAACCTGGAAGAAAGCCCCCCCCCCTCCCATTCCTCAGCGGGGCCTCGTGGGCTGTATGCCAAGCTCTCCTGGACATGCTGCCCCCCCCCCAGTGTTGTGGAGCTCAGTCTCAACGGTGCGTCCCAGAATCGGGCATTGTTGATATTGCTGTGTTCTTGGAATGCCATTAGGAAGAGAGACAGACTGTCCGTGAATATGGCTCATCCTACTGTACTGTGATGCTCAGTCTGATCCCAGGTTCAGCTGGCATGAGTAGTCAGGAAAACCTCCAGATCACAATAATCTGCACCCACGTTAAAATGTCCAAATATATTAAGATTACAACATACAGAACCAGTGAAAAATCTGAACACACCTGCTTTTAATGCATTTGACTCCATTTTAGCTCGTTAAGAACGTTTTAGTAAAAGGCCTCGAGGCAATGAAGTGATATATATTAAATATTGCAATAACTAAGAGAAGTGAAAATTTTCTCAAATTTTAGAGTCTTAAAAATAGCCCCCTTTTGCTTCGATGACAGCATTGCAGACTCCTGGCGGTTTTTCGGCCAGCTTCCAGAAGTAGCCACCTGGAATGCTTTTCCTGAAGGAGTTTCCACAAGTTCTGGGCACAAGTCGGCTACCCTGCTCTTACTCTTCGATCCAACTCATCCCAAACCAGCCCTATAGGGTCATCTGGCCATCACTCCACCTCTTTCCTTATTCACAAGGTAATACTTACTACATAACTGTGAGGTGTGCTTAGGGTCATCGTTATGTTACTAAACCAAATGGTTTTCAGTAGGTGTGTTGACTTGTACATATATATATATACATATATACACACACACACATCAGTTCCTTTACTAAAACAACAGGAGCACTGCAAATACAATGCAGTTAATTTCATTGGGTGCTGTAAAAATACTCCTTATATGTTGCTTTCCCAGTACTGCAGTTGTACCTTGACACCAATGTGAATTATTTAAGCCATACACTCACTATGTGACTTGTGGGGAAATCTCCAGCCCTGTGCACATACAGCTTCACAGCATCATGATGGATTGAAGGGACTTTCCAGGCATCGGGGATGCAAACACCGGCCACGTGTTTTTCCATTTGCCGCGTGTTGGACGGCTCTCTGTGTTTCATGGGACGGCGGGGTCAGTTCAGGGTTAAGGGTCACATTCTCAATGATGTCTACTGTCCCCCTATCGCCTTTATTAGCCACCATGATCTCTGATGTGGGATGGTTCCTCCTCTTAGATATTCCCAGGGAGGCTTTTCCAAGTACCCCCACTGGGGCCGCCTGCGGAGCAGAGTTTTTGTAGGCGCCTGCTGTTGTCATTCCCATCATGGCTTTCACATCTCATTTCCTCATTCCCGTGACGAGCCGTGACTCCTTCCCGCGGGTCAGTATGCTGTTGGGGGGGGGGATTCTCTACCCCTGACCCAGTGTACTGGAAACCGTTTTGCACTGGGGATAATGGCAGATGGAGAACCTCTGACATGATATCTCAGTCCAAACGGCATACCCATGAACCGTTCCTGGAATCCTGAGCACAGTTAGACCATGCCCTTCTGGTAAAATTCACCACACATGCACAAACGTGTCATGTTTGCCTCCACCTGTGCCTGCTTCATGTTAAAAATCTGCTTGAACAAGCTCCAGGTCACAGGTACTGAATATACACGGGGATATTTCCACATTTTTGTTGCAGATTGAGCTTGATGGGAGATTTCAGGCCGTCTCTGACTGTAACACAGAAGCAAACTGAGTGCGGACCGAATAATCAGCAACCTGTCCTCCAATTATCTGTTTCTTAAAATCCAACGGCTGTCATATTTCCACATCACACCGAATGCCACACACCCCTAATGCTCCTTCTAGCTACGCTACGCTAACTATGGTCCTCCACTTGGCTTGGCTTCTCCCCAAACACCCCTCTGCCCCTTCCCCAGCATTACCTTTAGGTAGTCTTTGTTAATGTTGACAAGATTAAATGAGAAGATGTGGTCCTTGGCCCCCACAACCAGCCTGCCCCGCTCCTCGTCCAGCAGGAAGGTGTGGTAGCTCGAGCTGTTAGCCAGACCGTTAAAGGTGATTAGATTGTTGGAGTCCAGCATCTCTGCAAAGGGAAAGAGGAGATGAAGGTTAGTGGGGAATGTGGTGCGTACGATTGACAGGGGCAGGTTTGCTGTTTTTGGGGTCCCACTCAAAAAGTCACTTTGCAAGCAGATGTGTTGTTTCAGCGATGGCAAACATCATTGCTGCCCATAGATTAGGCACTGAGTAACCCTGCATGTGCAGTTTTATATAATAAAATTTTTCCAAATATATAATCAGGTGCAGGAACGCATATAAATTCTTCCACAATGCAGAGGAAACCGGTAAAGTCAGCGGTGTAGACGCGCCATAGCCGCTGTGGCCACAGGAACCGCGGCACCGAACTTGAGCCGTCTGCGGAGTGGCCCGCCAGGGATATGGCTTCTCCCACGCACCAGCTCGTGGCTGCCGACCCGGAGCTTTCCGGCACTTCCCGTCGGGCCATTAGAAGCTGGCAGGGTGACACGAGAAAGCGCCGCTGATTATGGCGCTTAGGATGTGGCGAGCGAAGCCAGAGTCGCCGCGTGTTTACATCGGGCACGGCGTCTGGTTTCTGCCAGTGAGAATCAGCGTCAGGGAAGACGGGCTTAATGAATTCCAGGGTCAGCACAGAGACTCGAAATGGGAAATCACATAAGACAGGGAATCCGTCTCAAGGAAGACGTCTATGTCACAGGATTAGCTAGCAAAAAAATTTATACATAAAAGTAATTACAAAATATCCTACTATTACAACCAGGGCTGGATTAATTTATCCAGGGGCTCTGGGAGGTGTTCCACAAAGCAGGATTTTTCAGTTAGCTGGGTTAACTTAAGCTAGAAGTCAGGATTGTCCAATAAGAGTTTAGATAAGGAACATTCCTATTGGACAATCCTGACTTCTAGCTTAAGTTAACCCAGCTAACTGAAAAATCCTGCTCTGTGGAACACCCCCCTGGGCTGATGTCAGCAAGGACAATCAGGAATTACCGATTTAGCTAGCCGTTCCATTCTTCCCCAGGCGGGGCTGGAGTCTTAGGCTATAGCTTAGGATATACTTTGCATGAATCCACCCCTCACTACAACTAATATCATTCATCCACCCAAGCATCCATTCATATTCCACTTAGTCACAATAATAATAATAATAATAATAATAATAATAATAATAATAATAATAATGGGCCTAATATAAAGTCCTAATATAAAACCTAAATGCCATTAAGCAGCAGACATTCTCCATGGGCAGAGGGCACACCAGACCACGTGACCGCCACAGAACCGCTCACGCGGCAGCGCCACCTTCCTGAGGGCGACGTTATGTTTAATTTATGATTTATCCACAGAAAGAAGAAAAGGCGTCAGTCCCAGCGCAGCGGGTGGGGTTTTTTCTGGGGGCTTTTTTTAAACGTCTGGCGCATTCATTTCTTTTATGAATGGCCGGGAATTTTAATAACTAAAGGGTCCGTCTGGAAGCTTCCAGAATCAGCTCTGAAGATGACAGTCGACACAGAGCCCTAATTCAAAACTGCACAACTGCGCATGATTTGTACCAAACAGCGGGACCTTTCTGGCACGCATAAAAATAAATAAATAAATGCCAAAAAAATCCAAAATAAATAAATAAAAACATATATATAAATAATAACAAGATGACTGCGGTTAACAGTATTACTCAGTGACGGAACAAGCATGGTAAAGCTGCAGTAATTCATGCCACACGTGGTTTATAACTCATATTTTCCGTGGGTTTGTCCTCAGTTTTATTACCAATAATAAATTGTGTATAAGTGTGTTGCATGCAAAATCTGTCACAATGCAATTTATTACGGTGAATAACAAAATTTAAAGAAAAATGCATTTATAATCAACGAACTCTCACGATACTGGTCATTTTACTAATATTCGTTTGAGACAAAAAAAAACCCCTGTAATTCATTTACAGGATCTTAAATCCCCAGACGTTGTCATTAAATGTAAATGAGGGAGTTTTTAGATGCCTACGGCTCTCGGTTCCCTGCATGAAAATGTCAAATCCCGCGAGTTCAGTCGCGCGGTATAATTGCCGTAGCTGCAGCCCGCAGAGCAACAGCTCGCCTCATCATTAAAGGGCGACTCTGAGTCCACGTTTTTCCCCAGGTTTGAGAGGACTGCAGCATTGGTGGTACAGGTGCCAGAAATGTGCGAGGGAGGGGCCACTCGTCCCGGGAAGCCCGCGGGGGCTATGGGATGCTCGTCTCCAGCTCCTTCCCATCCCAGCTGTCCAATTGCAGCAGTCAGTCACTCCTGCTTCTGCCCGCTCCGCAAACCCCAGGCGCCACGCTCGACAACGTCGTTGCCGAAGCTCCTGGGCACCGCTCCGGGCTGGGGGAGGGAAACACGGCTGATTGGGGGCTGTCAGCTGGGGGGGGGGGACCCACATGGGGCAGGCGGACAGCCAGTGGTGGGGGGGGGGGGGCAGTCTCCCAATATGTAACAAGATATGGACTGAGTGAGGAAAAACAAAACCCTGAAGGATGTTAGAACATATACGCGCCATTACTCTGAATGGTTTTAACCGCAATAACGTGTCATGAAAGTAGCATTAAAACTTTATGGTCGATTACATTACCCTCACTGTCATTTCTGCCCTGCTACCTTCAATGCAGGAGCCATATCTGAAGCTAACAGGAAAATGTTAAATTCAGATACGGATGGAACAGTACACCGGCGAACCGCCATAAGAATTTTGTTGTGAGCAGATGCAAGTTGGTGAGATTTATTGGGGTGAAATTAGGGGCCTTTTATCTGTGAGTCAGACCTCCATGAAGCCCACGTCACTTCTTAAAACAATGTCTCCATAGCTGGGACCCAGAGGAACTCAAGCCAGGTGCCTCACCCAACGAGGACCCAGCCACACAGGTTTGTCCAGCGGGCATCCTGATATCCTCTGAGAGAAGGGCACATCTGTGTCCAAGATCCTCTTGTTGCCTTAGTGCCAGATGTGGCTCTCGCTGCCACGGCGATGACAGGCTTATTCCCCCGAGTTTGTTTTCAATCCATTAGAGCTCGCTGGCGGAGAGCAGCTCTGTGTTTTCTTGTTCGTCATCGTCTCGGCCCTAAAAACGCGGGTCGAGAAAACTGCGGGATCGTAATCTGTGCCAAATCTCAAAAAGACTCGAACGGGGCTCATCATCAGGGCCGATGGTTTCGTAAGATATTCCAAAAAGAAAATACAGTCTAAACGTTATGCCTCGTGTGAAGGGTTTTTATGAGCGTTAGTACAATCCCTGGAGTAATTTATCTCCACTCGAGCGATGGAAAAAGTTCATTGCCCGTATCTGTGTCAGAGGCTCTGCTTTCCATATTAATGCTTTTCCTCAGATGACACAAAACACCGACACGGTGTTGTGAGAGATGTTACTTGTGATCTATTCACAAATACTCCTATCTAACTATCTAAATATGTAAATCTATCACAATCACCAGCACGTGTCATTCGCTGGAATCTCCACACATCAATGAGTGAGAACGCACCAGTATCGCTACACCACATAGGAACAACTGTGAAAAACAACTCTTCGGAAACCCTACCTATCAGGTGACCTTTTGACCGCCGTCTCCTGCAGCAGGCAGTCGCATTTCCGTAGCATTAAGGGTTGACACGATGAGACTTGTGCAGCTACAATGCATCAAGCCTGCTTTGGCGGAGGGTGAGATTTCCCTGACTTTTTTTCTGAGGGTATGAGTTTTTTTTTGTTCCATTTCAACCGAGCTCACAGCCTTTATCTGAGTCACAATCGACCGGTGGGTTCTTGCGCCCCCGATTGGACTCTGACATCCAGGCGGACCAAGGGTAGCTCCTGTGGGTCTGGATCTCATCATTTCCCGTCTCCGGATAAACAGTGGGACACCTAATGAATTTTTTCCTCGGAGGACAAAGACACGGACACCCGTTTGAAGTGTGTTTATATGTCAGCGCTTGGGAGACTGCGGGTGTGGGGGGGGGGGCAGTTCCTCCGTCTGCTCCAGGTTATGGCCGCTCAGACCTTTCAGAAATACAAGCAACTGAGAAATATTTTCCATAATTATTTTCTAGAACGTATTAAATTCAAAATAAAGAGCATTACCCATTTCTGTTATGTCATATGCAAACAAATGTTCCAATTGATACAACTGGATTAATCGCTTCGACAGTATTCTGTAAGGAATGTAGCTCCTTGATATGATTTTCCGTTATATAAACTTTTTACCAATGCTGTGGCAATGATCTTATTTACTGACTGTGCAGACATAATTCTTTGTTTTATACATACACAGATGCATGCATGTCGAAAAGCTCACTCTGAGAAATCCAGCACTGTGCTGGAAATTAAAGGCACATGTTCTCCTTACCAGTCATGATTTACAACAAGGAACCATCTCTAACGGAAGTACAGTCTTACCCTCAAGGATAACAGCTAACCTTAAAGGTCGACTTTTATTTTCTTTCATTGTAGATACAGGCTCTAGTTTGGAGGAAAACATACTGAAATGTAAAACGTAGCCATAGACTTATCTTACGCTACATGCATATGTCACTTAAATGCTTCAGTACGACACGGATCTTCGACTGTGGACAGCGATCCTTTGCTGATGATTTTCTTAAGGTGTAGATTTCCAAGCCACAGCACAGTTTATGAATTTCATAAGTAATTCATGAGGTTTGGTGATTTTGAGGTGAACTGAAGTTGACGGGGTGTGGCTGTAAGGCCAAAACAGATCACATGGTTTACTAAAATGCAAACTGAGCACCTTAAGTACAGAGCAGGGATCGGATATCGCCTACCAGTTGTGTCGTCCCTGCACATGTTCGCCCCTGTTTTCCTTACACCTATGGATACGTTTCTCTGGACAAAGCATAATCCCACCGTGCCCTGAATTGACATCAAAGAATGTATGGAATTTTTAGGACAGTGATTAATGGCAAATCCACTGCTGCTACGTACATCTACAAACGCATGCTGACAGCAGGGCTTGGGGATATATGAGCTCCGTTCCAGGAGGAAATCTGGCCTGACTTTTATGAAGCAGAATGCACTGGCCGCCCCCCCCCCCCCCCCCCCCCCCACCACAACCACACCTCAAACAAACAACCAAACACACGGCCACAAACTCATAAACGTTATTCATTA
>JAAGVU020000001.1:5922554-5958365 GCA_011763525.2 Mormyrus iriodes
CCGAGCGGCGCCCGGTGCGTAGGGGGGGTTGGACGGGGGAGCCTGGGCGATGGGAGGGGGGGGTGAGGGTGGGGGGGGGGGGGGGGGGCGTCTGCGGCGAGACTTCGGAGCGAGAGCCGTAACGAGCGCGGCCACACGGGAGCCTGGAACCTTCTGCCTCAGCTCAGCCACCGGCGGCGACGTCTATTCCTGCCCGCGACTCAACTCCACTGAGCTGTGCTTCGCGGCGCTGGGGAGGGAGGGCGAGCAAGAGCGGCCGTGGGGAGAGAGAGAGAGAGGGAGAGAGGGAGGGACGGAGTGAGAGAGGGGGTAAGACACAGCCACGGTGCAGACCGAGGGATGATAGAGGATCCAATGGACAGGTTTTCTCCTCCTGAGTGCCCCCTCCCTCTGCAAGCCGCCTGACAATAGCGGCCAGGTTGGTCCCACCCCCATAGACCCAACCCCCTCCACAGCCCCCCCCCGACCCGAAGGCGGTCACACAGTACGGGGATTCGGGAGTCTGGCTCGCCCCCCCCCATCCCCCCCGCCACCGGGCTGATGGAACCCCCTCTGTTCAAGCTAGCCGGTTCTACTCAGACTAGTCTGTTTCTTAATGGTCCGATTCACGCCGGGGGGGGGTGGGGGGGTGGGTTGCAGCCAAGAGGAGGAAATGAAGGGGAAAGTGAGCTGCTGTTTTGTTAACCTCCACTGTTTTACATCGTGTCACGATATTTTAATACTGCACATTACTGACAGATATTTCACCCTTCCTTCACATCCTTGCTTCAATTCGTTACTATGATTTTATCATGATTATGTGACTTGGAGATTCTATTGCATTGCCCCATTGACTGCTGGTGGCTTTTTTCAAGTTTCGGGGAATCCATACGGAACTAAACTGAATTTAATCAGAGTGAAACAAACATAACACACGGAACACTGATGAACAATTAGCCGAGTGCTTACTACCATGAACTGGGGTATAGAGCAGAGTAACAGCAGGGGTGCGGGCCTTCCTGAGAGGCTCCCCCCTAGCCTGGCACATTTGCTTTCGTCCATCAGGAATGAGCCAATAAACAGAAGGGGGTGGAGCTCTGGCCCTGAAAGGCCCCACCCACTCCTGTGAAAAGAGGTATCACAGATGGAGGGCCTTTTAATCTGGATGATCGGACCTAAAACCTCACTGGAGCATCTGTGCACGTTGTGAACCTACTTGGCGCCATCCTTGGTGGGGATGGGAAGTTCTCGTCATGTTTCTATTAGTGGTTAGTGCCGTGGGTGGCATATTTGAGGAATGACATTTTAATCAATGGAGATGCACCAATTTGGGTTTTAATGAGGAATCACTGACAGGGGCTGATGGGCTGTGCCGGGCCGGGTCAGGACGGTCTGCTCCACCCGCGGCCCACAGTAAAGTCACTCGAGAGCCATCTGCTGGATCTGGGGTCAAGCTTCAGCTCCAGAGCAGATCAAGGGAGGGACTGGGGGGTCGGCGATGACAGTGTGAGATTAGCAGGGGTTTTAGAAGAGGGTTTGGGTGGCAGGCACTCAAAATGGGGCTTTTGATCATGAGAATCCTCCCTATTATCTCCTGTCAAAAGGACACGGTACTTGGTAGTGAGAACCTGCCTGATAGTCCCGGTGGAGATGGTGCGTCTATGTCCTCATTACCAGCTGGCCCATTACAATAGAAATCAATTAATGACGATGATCCATACGAGCGGCTCAGAGTTCCTTGTATTCCCAAGCGGGGCAATGGGAAACCTGAGAGAGGATCCTGACTGTTCAGGGTACACTGAGAAAACCAGAAGGTAACAGGTAGCCAGGGGATTACAGAAACAGCTGAACGAGTGAGGGGAAAAAATCCGGGGGTCAGTTTGCACACAAGTTTGCATTTTCACATAAATATCCCGTAAATAAACTGCTATACTGGATGCCTGGGGGGGTCTTTGTGTGCAGGGTGTCCACTGACACGCCAAACAACAGCATCGTAGTAATAACAAATACGTAACAAACAAAAATAGTAATATTTATGATAATAATAGTAAAACATGTCTAGTGTGTGCCCCCTCCCCCCAGATTCTGTGGAGTGTCTAACACTGAGAAGACCCCCAACGGGGTATAGTGACACGTAACAGCCCCCCTTCCTTTAAGTAAAAAGGCAGGGATTGTATGTCGTGCTACAAGAGTGCCCCCCCTCCTCTTCCCGGGAGCCCCGCGTGCGGTGGGTCGGCACACGGCAGGCGACTCGCGTTCCCCCCCCCCCCCCTTTTCAAGGCCCCGTGAGTCTGTCATCAGCTTCCTCGTTGCCGATGCCGACTTCCTGCGAGATGATTAAGCCCCACTGTGATGTGTGCACGCCTCTTGCTCGGGTTACGGGCAAAATAAGTCTCCTGCTGCCGGCCATGACTGGGTGGGGGGATGTGGCCCCCGTGGGTCTCATTCCTTCTCGCCCGGCCTCCCTATATCCCGTACGGGGGGTGGTGTCATTGACAGAGCGAGAGATTCTCACCCTTTCTTCACCCCCCGGGTGTAATGATGAAATAATTAAGACAGCTTCTCACATCCTATGCACCTTCGCCTCTCAACAGAACTCATTCACATGTGATTCCAAGGGCAGCAGCCTCTGACATTCTACCTCCCATCTTATAGCTCTGACTTTCCAGTGGGCTAGTGACAAATCTGCCTTTTTCTAGAAGATTCTGTAGAGGGAAGAGGAGCAGGGTTTGGAAAGATATGATGGTGGGATTATTGTGGACGGTTAATCATCAATGGGTTCAATTGGGTCTAACTGGTTGCTTCATTAGGTGAAATCCTATTCGGCTAAATCAGCCAGCGATTGAAGGTGCCCCTTCAGCCCACCTGCTGGGGGCTTCAAAGCCTTGTTTTGCCCCCTTTGTGGGAAAACGGTGCTCAATATGTCACTTCCCCCGCCCCCCGACCAGAGGTCTCCCCTGTAATTTTGAGCTAGCTGACACTGGTTACTATCCAGCTTTATGAGTCTTCAAAGAACATCACTGATCAGAAATCCACCAGCTCGGCAGAGTGATGTCACCGTTGGGTCATTTTGCAAAGACCTTTACCTTCCAATCCCTCCGAGGACTGGCTGACCCTGCTTTCTCAATACTGTGCGTCGCTTTGGATATAAGCGTGTGCTATATAATCATTGTTTCCCTCAAGGTTAAAAAAAAACTAGTTGCTCAATTTTATAATCCATAGAGGGCAAAATGCTCAATTTAAAATAGCTAAATCATATTTATAATCAAAACATCGCAAATATGATCAATAACCAGAAATATTTTGTTATTTCACATTAAATATATAGACTAACAGGTGCACTGATTACTGTTGCCTCACACCTCTGGGACCAGGGTTCGAGTCCCTGCCAGGGCTCCGTGTGAGTGGAGTTTGCATGTTCTCCCTGTATCATTGTGGGGTTTCCTCCAGGTACTCTGGGTTCCTCCCCCCCCCCACAGTCCAAAAACATGCTGAGGTTAATTGGAGTTGCCAGATTGTCTATAGGTGTGAATGTGCATGTGTGTGCCCTGTGACGGGTTGGCATATCTTGGGTTGTTCCCTGCCGAGTGCCTGTAGCTGCTGGGAGAGGCTCCTGATCCCCCGTGACCCTGAATTGGATAAGCACGTACATAAAATGGAAGGATGGATGGATGGATGGAGGAATCCACCACGGATGATCCCTCCTTACCTAGTCACCAGTGGTGTTTCCCTCTTCCCGCAGCCCCCCCCCGTGCGGTCCGGCGTTTCCCTCTTCCCGCAGCCCCCCCCCCGTGCGGTCCGGCTGTGCTGAGGGCTATCAGAAGCCCAGCACTGAGTAATAACCTGGCTCCACTCCGCACCTTCTCTGTCGGCTTTCCTGTCTGCCGCTTGAAATGTTATACACTACAAATGACACATTGTTGCTGGAAGCCGGGATGAGCACAGCTAGTGTAAGTGGTGACAAAGGGAACCATTCACTGGGCCTTTGTATGACTCCAGGGTTCTGAAAAAGTTACATAACCCCATTAGCACATAGAAGCATGTGGGGGACATTTCTGCAAATAACCTTTGCATTTCAGTGAGTGCAGTACAAATTTTATTACCCAGTTGATGGAAAAACGGGGCACATTCTCTGCTCTATGCATCCTGAATTCATTTATCGCACAGATATGTAACATTAGCTGGACAAGGAGCAAATTTTGCCTGAATGCATAGAAATGTCACGTTTTAAGCTGTTTAGTTAAAAAAGGGAACAGCCAGCGTCACTGAACACCACACGCTTAACACACAGGGTTAACACAATCTCAGTACCACAGCATATACTGAAAAAAGCAGTTTCTGTAAACAGGTGCTGACGTTCACACAGCCTGAAGTAACGTTTTTCTTTCTAAATGATGGGTGAGGGGTTAATGTTTGGGACTTTTCACCACCCTATAAAGGAATGAACACTTTCACTCTCAAGTGCATGAAGCCAAATGATGAACATCAACATAGATGTCAGGGCTATGCATATATGACTTTAAGCATCTTTCCAGAGAGCACAAAAAATGTCAACATTTATTTCCTGGCCATTTTTTTCTTGTGAGTAAAAACACACATTTTTCATGTGACTTCAGCTGCTGCCGATTGGGCAAACATTACATTTTTCTAGGTCACTTGTGGAGTTACAATCATATTGTGATCGCAGGGGTCTGACTGAGTTTTCCATGGACACCCAGTGTTTTATGGTCCGACCGAGAAGCTCACGGGAATGTCATTGGATTTTCCCGCCCTGGCCCCGCAACTCCCTATGGCATTCTGACAGTTTAAGGGGCCTCACTGACGTTTCCTGTCTTAACATCTGTGGCGCAAATGTTAATCTGCCCTCGATGGAGGGCCGTACCCCTGCCGTCCGTCAAGGTCCATCAATCGCTCAGCGGTTCCGAAGTTTCCCGAACCACTCCGAGGGAAAAAGTCGCAGTCACCACATTCCGTAACGGAAGCATAAACGGCCCGCCCACGGTTTGTCTAGCGAGGGGGGGGTGGACGAAGACAAATTCACCCGGAAAGAGAAGACAAGAAAATGGGGCCTTTAAGACATTTCATGCGAAATCCACTCTACTTCTCCCGGCAAAGTGTGTATGCGTTCAGACGAATCAATTAAGGCATGTGACGGACAGGAAATGTCCTAAATGGATATTAAACTGGCACGTCAGTTGAGGATAAAGGCTCTTCAGAGGCAATGAAGGACCAGGACTAATCCCCCTGGCCAAAAGTACTTAGGTCCCATGTATATGTAAATGCAAGGTGGCATTCGCAAATGCGAAAAGAGGGCTTAGCTTTCAAACACCCGAAGAAACAGAAATGCTCATTATTCTCCCATGAAACCCAGTCTTAAACCACCCCCCCCCCCCGCCCCCCGTCAAGGTGAGCCGGCCACTCAGGACCTTTGGGGTGCCTTTCAGCTGAATATCAGAATTAAGCTGTAATCTAATCAAATCGAGAGGGTGTCTGTTTGGGGGTCAATGGTATCTTCAAAGATATCACTTAAGGCTGGAAAACTATTCAAAACTGCCTGCTCGATACTATGCTGTATATATGGCAAAAATACATAAATTAATACCCTAAAAAATGTACGGAAACAAACAAAATGGTAAATATTACTAATGACTGGAAGGATTTTATTTTAAAAAATGTATAAATCTTTGCATATTTATATGAGTCATTTTTACATAAAATATATAACTTAATAGGAGTCCACTACTAATATGCCTGCAATTTACCAGGAGAACTGTGATTCGGTGAAGCATTATGCTCCCCTTAATTTGGTGTCTAGTGTGCATTGATACTGTTCTTGTATATATTTACCTGTGTTTAAAGACGACAGTGGTCTGGGTTCCATGTGTTTAATTTGTGTTGCACTGACACATACCAAACGAGTATAAACACAGTAACATGATGAATGTTTATAAAGATAGATGGAGCCTAGTGGACCCAGTCAGCCTGTTTTATTTATTCCTCTTGGCTGTAAAGTGATCTTGACGTGGTGAAAAGGCCTGCATCTCTGACATGGGTTAGCAGCTCTTCCTGGAGAGGGTCCTTCACTCTCACCGGGGCAGCCTTTCCTGTTCCGACCAGAGCTCTGATTACCACTTGGCAGGCTGGAGAAGGCCTAACTGCTGACACAACTAGTCGCCGATGAAGCAAACCGTCAACAAAGCTAACTGCAGACGTGCCTAACCGCTGATGAAGCTAACCATCAACAAAGCTAACTGTCGACAAAGCTAACTGCAGATGCAGCTAACCGCCAGTGAAACTAACCATCGAACATGCTAACTGCAGATGCAGCTAGCCACCGATGAAACTAATTGCTGATGAAGCTAATTGGCACTTCTTGAGCCCTGCGCCCTTTCAGATGGCCCCAACACCAAGGGATCTTCATCAAGGGGAGGGGGACAGCGGGGAATTTGCATATGTTAGAAACGGGCTGATTTGGCATCGCCACTACTTGCTAGCTTGCGCTGACGCTCTCTGCTTGATACGTCATGCGTCTTTCCAGAGAAAATGAAAAAATGGGGGGGGGGGGGCATAACAAAGGTTCCTCAACGTGCGGTGGCCCATGGCCCCCAGGCAGATCAGAGCGGTTAGTTTTAAAAGCCTCCTGAGATGGGTCAAGACTGTGGAGCCTGTAGTCTGTACTACGCTACGCTGCCCACGCTTCCTCCTCATGGGTCCCGGCCTGACCCCCTATTCAATCCCGGCTTGACCTCCACCCACCTCTGAGTGGGGAGGTGCACCACCCGTATTTATGTACCCACACACCCCCACCAGAGCACTGACATAATCTGCTGAATACCCTCTTAAAGAAAGGGATTAGCCTGCTAAAAGACCAGGAAACTGAAGAACCCAACCCCCCCCCAAAGAGAAACCCTTAATATCACAAATTCATCTGGCTTAAGGTTTAGTAAGTGTGAAAAAGAACGTATACGTAACATCGGACATATTCCACAAAACCATGGCTGCTACAGCACTGTGAAACACTGTGATGAGGTCTCAGTTTCGAGAGACTCGTTTCTCCTGAGGCGAAAGACGAGATCAACAGACCAGTGATGCCTACAGCCCCGGCTCACGTTTCCCGGATATTTCTCATTAGAAATTGTCCCCGAAACCTTCACAATAGGGTCCGTGGGAGTCAAAAACAGGCCCCGACAGGGCCTTGGAAAAGCCTTGCTATGTAGCGCTTGGAGCATCATGAAATCAAATCACCTTCTGGAGAACTTTGAGAAGTTAAGTCTTCATACAGGTTTTGATGACTTTCAAAGATGATCAAGATAATATGGTATAAAGACTTTAAATTGAGTCACTTAGTCAGCCCTGATATTTTTAAAATACCAACATCTGGAGCTACAGCGATATTTTAGCCATATATTTCACATACAACTGGTAGAAAAAATATTAATTTGAAAAGAAACTACCGAGACAGGAAATTGCTTCTCTAATTTAAAGCGTTTAACGCACTCTCCTCACGGTAAATGTGCCATAATCACAGAGAAAAAACGCTCATAGCTGCCCGAGAATGCGGAACGTAGCATGCAAAATTTATGATAAAATAAACCACACGCTGTTTGTGACTTGCTCATTCTTGATGAAAAATGGATGAGAAAATGAACGGGAGACCACTGTGTGCTGAATAAATTAGCTGTCGAGATCCAACCCGTTTTTATCGGTGAACCTGCGAGCCCTCCAGTGGTCAGAGCGATGTGCCATGTGACATTTGGGAAGTAGTTTTTGTCTATTTGACCCCTCACTTTTCACGAGTAGGATTTTACGTTTCAGAATGTTGCTAAAATACCACAGGGAATCGTTATTTAAGACAGTTAGAACAGTTACACAGACAGTGAATCACTTGCTTCTTTCATGTCTGATGCCACCTAGAGGGCAGGTGGCGTTCAGGACTGCCACAAGGCCTGAGGAGTGGAAATGTTTTTCAAACTGGAGATTTTAGCATGAGAGAGTAACCGTAGAAAATTTACAAAAATTCGCCAAAAATCTGCAGCTGGTGGGACAAAATTGGCGAGGAGGACTAACCTTTAACTAATATTTTGGACTAAACCTAAATCTGTCTTCAGCTTGAGGCCATATGGTCTCACAGCCTCCCTGTCTCTCAATACAAGAAATACATTCAAAATAAAACAAAAGGCCTCAGCTTAGCTACACTTACACAGCCCATACAAAGAAAAACAAGCACAGATATTTATGGTTTCATTCCATCTTGGTTTTTAAACATTAAAAGGTCCAATACAGACATTTACACCATCGAGGCCAGCTTTTATCTCCGCTCCACTTCCCCACGTTCCGCCCTCTTAGTATCAGGAATAACGCCCAGCTGAAACGTGAGCACGTCCTTCCGTGCGGAAAACAGCTCAGTAGTTAAGCTGTGAATGGAGATATCAGAGGCCCCTCATGCCGCCTCGCTTCTGAATAACACGACGGGTTTCTGCTCAGTGGCTGGCTACACATCTGCCTGCATCCATTTCGTATTGCTTATGAGTACTTCAATCTTCGTCTAACTCTGCCCAGCTACCACTTGGGGTCTCTAGCCAGGAAAAATACTGGGCTGCGATTTTCCACATTTATTCTTAAATCGGAACGCGTTACGTGCTCCAGCAGGACCTCGGAAACGCCCCTCAAGCCCCTCTGTGGGACGAAAGTCAGTCACAAGCGTGAAACGAGGGGCACTCTCCCCGAGCTCTTAGGAAACAGGAAATGAGGGTGTCACATGATTCCAAGTCCAGCTTACTGCCACCTTAGAGTGCATGCTGGGGTTTTCCAGGGACTGTGACCCATAAAAAACAGTCCAGCACTGGAAAGTGAATGACTGCAGAACTGTGCAAAAGAAAATGATGCTTAGATGATCTTCCTGTTGATGTAAGACTGTGATATTATGTCTGTCAAAGTGTGTCAGCTTAGCCATTTCTAAACCTCTGCTAAAGTTACTGCAGTATTTCCAGCAACCATCCAACACACCCATGTATCTCTTGACTTGACCACTGGCACATCTAATACGGCTAATCGACGCTTCATTTAATTTTTCAGTTCATTAAATAAATTAATTAAATGAGCTGGCGGTGAAATTTAACAAATACACGGAATGGCTGAGGTGCCCCTGAGGAGAGGTTTGGTAACCAAACCAGCGTAGGCATCCAACAAGATATCAGTAACTTTTAGGGAACAGAAGAAATTCTTACTAGTTTTTGTTACTTTTAGTTTACATATGTTCTAATGTTAAATTGTGTTTTTCTTCTGACCAAATGTACACTTGCTACCAAAACAGACAGCTTTAAACAGCTTCCTTTGGCTGCCTAAGACTTTTGCACAGTATTGTACATTTGACTAGAGAAAGAGTTTCTAGTTACTGTGGTTGAATTACATGATTTTTCCAAAATTGCAGAATTTTATAACAAACATTATTGCGCCAATATAGCCATACATCACTGAAGTGCTGTTTCAGTGGCATATTGCAGATATAGATTTATATGTTACTGAAGTCTGACTCAGTGGCTGTGATTTGCTATCAGGCAGCAAACAGAACGCATGAATAATGGAAATAAGTCTCCCAAAGGCTGTTATTAGAGGTTAATGATGTGAGACTTCTGCTTCTACATTATGGTTTTGATTATGTTCATGGGGCGTTTTTGGACCCCGAAGTCTCACTACGTATATCTTCAGACTCTGACGGCAGCACGCCGTCCATGGGATGTCCCCATCTCACCTCTGTAAGTTTCCGGCAACATGAGTCTCAAAGCATGCTCACAAGGGCAAGTGTTGTGTACAGTCAAGTTAGCTGAAATCCAGAAGAGTAGAATCAACGAGAAATGGTAGCTCTTGAAAACTAGGGATGATTCTTCGGGGTGAAGAACATTGGATTCCTATATTCAATATTTCATCTTGTAATTTTTTTATCAATGAAATATATTTATGCATAATTGGCTTTTGCAAAGTAGCTTGATCCACTTATACAGCTATTTTTACTATGGTATTTTTTTACCGAGTCTTTTAGTAAGGGGAATTAGTTAGATGAACTCTTGATGTTGTGGGGCTGTCTTGCCAGCAGTAAGTCAGACTCATTCCTGGTGGGTGTTGGACTCCACCAAGGCTGCCCTTTGTCACCGATTCTGTTCACAACTTTTATGGACAGAATTTCTAGGCGTAGCCAAGGGGGTCCGGTTCGGTGACCTCAGGATCACATCTTTGCTTTTTGCAGATGATGTGGTCCTGTTGGCGTCATCAGGCTGTGACCTGCAGTGTGCACTGGGGTGGTTTGTAGCTGAGTGTGAGGAGACCAGGATGAGGATCAGCACCTCCAGGTCTGAGGCTACGGTTCTTGACTGGAAAAGGGTGGATTGCTCTCTCCTGGAGCAGGATGAGTTGCTGCCTCAAGCGGAGGAGTTTAAGTATCTTGGGGTCTTGTTCGCGAGTGAAGGAGGAAGGGAACGGGAGATCGTCTGGTGGTTCGGTGAAGCATCGGCAGTAATGGAGTTTCCTCCGCAGGGTGTCTGGGCTCAGCCTTACAGGAGGGGCTCACAGTAGAGCCGCTGCTCCTCCGATCGAATGGAGCCAGCTGAGGTGGTTTGGGTATCTATCTCAGACACCTGCTGGACGACTCCCTGTGGAAATGCTTTGGGTATATCCAACCAGAAGGAGGACTCATTGCAGATCCCAGACATGCTGGAGAGTTTGTATCTCTCAGCTGGCCTGGGAACACCTTAGTATTCCCCCGGTGGAGCTGGAGGAGGTGGCCGGTGAGAGGGAGGTCTGGGCATCCCTGCTTAGACTGCTGCCCCCTGCGACCTGACCCCAGATAAGCAGAGGAAAATGGATGGATGGATGGATGAATGGATGGATTTAGTTATATTTAAATCTACAGTAGCAAAGTCTGTCTCAAGAATAAACCACTGACCATCACTTCTGATTATTGGCCTTATCCACTAAACTGTTTGTTCTTCTGCGTCCCAAAACTTTGTCACAGAACTATAGAACCATCACAATCTATGAAACGGCTAAATCTAAATCTGTATCACACAGCATGCAGTGTGCAGAGTGAGACATTCCACACAGTTTCTTTTTGTTGGTGAGAATTTTTTTTCCCTTAATTTCTTTGATAGGAGTGTTGGCTGAAATCCTTCCATTCTGCATAACAACAAAACAAAACTGGTGCAGGGCTGTGGCAATGCCAGTCCGTCACATGGCACACACACACACACACACACACAGAGTCTAACCCATAACCCTGGAGGTCACGGTGCTACCCACAGAGGGACTGGTTCTATCGAGTTCACTAAACTGCAATATGATATTCTGGGGCCTTGGAAGCATCCCAATAAAATGCACAGCTTTGTAATGCGAATCCCTGCCTCACAGATTATTCTAAAATAATAACTGAGAGAACTTAAATATGATTTTCAAAGCCAAGCAGCCAGTGCCATTAAAGGTAAGTTGAAGGATCTGATGATATCACGTGATGGACATGGCTGATTCAAACCCTGCCCCCACCCCTGATGTATGTATTTGATTTACCCCCCCCAGGACAGGAAACATTCCTTGTTCCCTGTTCCCTACTGAACCCAAACCAGTGTGTACATGCTATTGGACAGATCACGTTTAAGCTGCTCATGTTATTGTATCAGAAAAGACAAGATTTAAATAAGTCAGACCTCATAACCGGAGAGGAAAGCTAATTTTTTAAGTCAAGTCATTTTTGTGGGGTTTTGCTCTGGGTTGTCAGACAGAAAGCTACCATTTGTGGACTGTTTTATATCCATCCATCTTTTAATTGATTATCCACTATGGAGCGGGTGGAGCCTATCTCAGACAGCATAGGGCAGCAGTCAGGGGCCGCCTAGGGTGGGATATTATTCCATGGCAGGGCACATATACTCACACACTGTGGGCGATTCAGAAATGCCAATTAGTCTGCATGACTGGAATATTGGGTGGAAACCCACACGACACGGTGGACATGCAAACGCCACGCACAAGGGCAGAGGGGGGCTTCCAAGCCCAGACCCTGGAGGTGGGAGACGATACTTCTGTTTTGGGTTGTGTTTCCATTATTAATTATCCTGCAACAGCTTTTCAACAACAAAGGCATGCAAACAATTATCTACTGAAAAATAAACTTATTTGGGTTTCAGGCACAGTACATACCCAATTACAATTCCAGAATGTTCTACAAATTCTGTCAGGTCAGGGACAGTATGCGGCAAACATGTCCCCAAATGACAAATGTTTTCCAGGACATTAAAAAAGTTAATGAAATGTATTGTCATTTCACAAGCAATAAACAATGTTTTATGAGGGAAAAACATATTCCTCAAAAAATAACAAGCTCCTAGTTAATACGAAACGACGTTGTCTGTTTTTATGAGTGCACACTGTGTAAATCATCCCAACATCCTATTCATCTGTCTCCCGACTGATCTGTTCTCTTTAAATGTGTCAACGGAGAAATAGCAGATGACTGTGAGGTGTGCAGACTTTGTCATGTGACATCGCCTTGTCATGTGACATCGCCTTGTCATGTGACACTTTGACCCGGGGCCTAGGATGAAGCTAAGGAAACAGCGGAGGCCCGTTCCTAGGACGTTTTTGGGCGTAGATCATTTGGACCGTTGATAATTCAGTGATCACAAGCGAAAGAAGACCATGTAAATTCTAGCAGGATAAGCTGCTAAGACTGACTGGGCTTGTTTAAAGTTAAATGCAGAGTGTTTCGGGTTGCCTTCCCTCTGGCCTTCTGTCGCGGGACATAACAGGCCAGACATCTTGAGGAGAACCCGAGCTTCCCTTAAGTGGTGTGGATCTGCGAGCCGAGCATTATGGGTAATGATTAATGAGTGTTTACAGAGCACTCCACCACGATGCAAAGAGCGACACTGGGGACCCTCAAGGCTTGCCTGGGTACCAACTGCTGCTTGCTCAGGGAAGTCATTTGGGGAGGGGTTTAACATGATACTCGGGGTTCTTCAAACCTGACACAAAGGCTTCATTCCCCAGAGGCCACTCTGTGCTAATCTCTTTCCCCCTAAAACACAAAAATGAGATGTTTATAGGACGAGGAGCAGTTCCTAAAGTCAGACATACGGTTTAATAAAGAGCCCACCCCGATGTCCTGAAAGATGCATAAATGTGTTTATGAAGAGACCATCTGTAGCCTGAGGTCCCACACCACTCCGTCTTTTAAAATATTTTCTTAATTATAAATGTGGCACTTATATGTATGACATAAAATTTACAAGAACACTTGTTTTCCTCCTTACTGAACTATGTAAAAATAGAGCCAGTTAAAATCCTGGCTGTTCTATTAACTGAATTTAAGCATTGTTTCAATGCTGCCACTTTTAAATAAAAAGAATTTCTAAATGAAGTCTTGATGCCACCTGAGTTGATCAAACTGATGAATTTTCTCCTAACTGTACACCGAACTCACAGCTCGGTATAAAGTGCCGAGAGACCCAAATCACCCCGCTTTTTAACTTAAACCCCAGGTTTAGTTGGCATGCAGTAACAACTCTTTATTATTTCAAGGGCAATTTCCTGTGTTGTGGCCTAAGACACTCCATGTAGCTGCCCTTACTGAACACAGCTATAATAGGGACAAAAACACAACACCGGTGTTCAGGGCAGGATGGAGACCCTGCAAAAATTCGTACAGAAGCATTTGAAGCCCCCACATTTCCAGTGTGTTTCCAGTGGGGCCAGCTGAAGGTACTCTCACCCATCTGTTCCCGGCCCCACGGTCAGTGAAGCAAAGTCTGAACAGCAAAAGCCAGAAAGATATTTACGCATGTGTGCAATTTAGCGAAAAAGCACGTCTGAAACCCACCCCTAAATTTCCCTTACATTTTATAAGGAAGGTGGTGAATTTATTTTGCTGAGCGTTCAACAGCGGGTGGTAAAATCTGTCCTGGTCTCTAAAAGCCTTAACGTAAACCACACAGGCGTGTTGGGGGGGCGGCTGCGTCAGACCGTGCAGACATGCGGTAATGCTAAGTAGTTTGGTATTACTACAAATGGGGCGAAACCGGGCTACCGTCTCGAGTGCGAGATTTTCCATCTGTGTTTGGATGGAGTATGCTGGGGTCTCCATGGCCGCTTGTTAATTAGGACTGAGATCTGGTAGAGGGAACAGAGATCAGTGGGTACCTAATCCAACTTTGACTGGCACTGTAATGAAACACCAGGCTGCTGCTCTCCCATAATGTGATGTGTATTGTATTGACCAATCACATTTCAGTATTATGCATCGCACAACTTCTTCAATGGAGAAGTTGGGTGTCACATGTTTGGCTAATGGCTAACAGTGTTATTTGAGAGAATTTCTCAATAAGGTTTGAGAAAATTAGATTAATGGTCCATTTGTTCCCCTTTTAATGATACCCTGATCTATGTATATATAGAATATTCCTGATAGTAAATGAAACGTTAACTTAAACTTTGCTGTGATCGTGACGTGGTATATTTTTGCTTGGTGTAACGGTGCAGATGGTGGGCAGTGCGCTCGTCCTCATGCAAGCTCATTGGCAGGAAACGGCGTCCGTCTCCCACAGGCGTGGGCTGGAACAATAATCAGGGGGCTTCCTGTACTCAGGGAAGGGGAGGAATTAAAAGAAACGCATAGGTATGACCTACTTAGCGTAGCATCTGGGGCCCAGGTTGAGTAAAAGCTTCCATTTGCATCTCGTTTCTGGCATTTAGGCGGTGGATCTGATAGACGTGCACACACACACACACACACACACACACGTGCAGAATACACACGTATGTATATTTTAATGGGGACTCTCCATTAATATCTGTGGGCATAACCCTAATTTGATCAATGACAACCTTAACCACTACCAGCCCTAACCTTAACTATAAGTAACCAAACAAAACACAAGACTTTGGGCATTTTTAATTTTTTGATTGCAGTCTCAGAGTTTTATAAAATTGAGTTTTCCCTTGTGTGGACTGAAAAAATGGTCCCCACAACATGAAAATAACAGGTTTTAACACACTGTGGGAAAATTTGGTCCCCACAATGTAATATACACATGGCACACACACTCACGCACACACAAACACACCCACACTGAAGCCGGCTGGTCCTCTGCTTCAGTCTCTACCCCCATTTGTTGGCTAGGTCTCCACACCCCCCCACTGCTGCTAAAATCTCACTCATGAAAGATTTTCCGCTGTGATGTAATGTTACGTTACACACCCAGTCACAGGACTTGCCCCCCCACCCACCCGCCGGGGGGAGGCTGACCTTGTGACTTCCGTGTGGTGTGTCGGCAGGGCGGTCCACCTGTCCCGGAGGCTAAAGCTGTACACTCAGCTCGGTCGACGAAGCCGGCAGGATGACTCTGCGATGAGTGCGAAAGCCCAAGCTTTACATCGACGTTTCTCACGTACACCAAAAGTATAGCTGCAATTTTTCAAGCATTTTATATCTTCCTTAGTTTTTCAATAAATGTTTTGTACTAGATGGGACAGACTTCCTGCTTGACACTGTAACTGATCATTTTTGCTGTAGCACCGACCTGAACAGGCCTCCTTTTGTCCTGGTACAAATAAATTTAAGATATTTCTAAAGCTCCACATGTCAAGTCTAAAGATAGCTTCCCAAATCTGTTATCTGGCTCATCTCTTCAGCAAGGTCAGCCCACACCAAAGTTCAAATGGTGAGCACAGTCTAGACATTCCAGAAACTTCCAGAAGGCTTAAATGAAACTCTTCTGTTCCCTCCCACCACCAACCCCAACCTCAACCTGTCATCCAACCCCCCTCCCCCCAAAACAGAGCGTTTACAAAAGATCTGGCTCTCTTATAGAGAGACAACGTACATGCGAGAGCCAGCTCCCTTCTAGGAGGACGATATTTGATTGAAAAGACGAGTGGAAGTTAATGGGGAACGTCGGCCCCCACATTATCCGCCAGGAAGCAAGATACAAACATCAGTGGCCTACCAGCCCCTCCCTATTCCCCATCAACGCCGTATCACCATGGGCCAGCAGGCCGATGGAGGGACCCAGAGCCACGACGAGCAAAACGTGGGCCGTGCTTGGCTGGTAACCAAACTCCTTCCAGAGGCAGACATAACACATGCTTCTGCAAAGCCAAACGTGAGTGATTTAACCTTCGCTGTGCTTTTGAAGGCGATGCCCACAGACCATTAGCAGCTGCGAGGGCTTCAAAGGCCCTGAGCAGCACTTCACACATAACTCAATTCAGCCAGCTGGCAATGCGGGGGGATCTGCCATACAAAGGAATACCACAGGAACCAGCGAGGGTTAGCTTTCAGAACGGAACTCTCACATTAACAGGACAGGGAGAACTGGAAATACTCCAGGATAATTAACAAGCCCTTTAATTAAACAAGCAATACTGAGTATCAAATAAAAGGTTTAACATCATATGCCATATCAGGGCTATTCTGAGAACAAATTTGAGGACAGACAGACAGACAGACAGATAGATAGATTTGCATACATGATTATAGCCCGTTTTATATACTCATTCATACAGGTACAATACATGGTCTTACATTTTCATATAGATATATCTTTACTTTTTCAAATAGATAGATAGATGGATAGATAGAGACTGGCAGTTGGTGGGGTTCGGACATCAATATGCATCGATCGGCCTTCACCCAGAGAAGCGCCTTTTGTTCCCTGACCCCAGACCGCAGGAGCCCGGGTGAGAGCTCACGTCACACCGGGTTAAGCTCGATGGCCCGGCTCACGTTCCTTTATTTTTCTTTGTTGGGTAGATAATGGCGCTCTGTGTTGGCAGGAAGGAGCCTTGACCCGGCGTTGCTGCACTGCGGTGCGACTGTAATCCCCTCTGACAGCGGTAAATGGCGGGCTGTTACCTGATACCTGTCAGGAGTGTGACACACACGCTCCCTGTCTTGACGTTATTTATTTTATCAGGATTTCGCAAAAATACTGTTGTGCGATTGGGCGGCAGCAGTGGTACTGACCACCACCCGAACCATACTTTTGCATGCGGCCCCCGAGGTTTGGGGGGCCCCTGCTGACCAAAAACGGTCACTACAAGGGGGTCTATTTGAGCAGGATCTCAGCAACCCCCCCCCCTCTGCTGGGCGGTATAAGATTATGGAGTATTCTTACACTCTGTATATGTAACATTTATTTCATGCAAAGTCACGCTGCCATTGCTTTAGGTTCAGATCCCTCCCTGGGTTCTATGTGTGTGTATGTGGGTTCATTCCCCCTGGATGGGTGCCAGTTTACTCCAGGTGCTCCGGTTTCCTCCCACAGTCTAACAAGATGCAGGTCAGTGTATCGGCATCTCTAAATGCCCCGCGTTGAGCGGCTGGGCCTATACTCTGCGACACTGGATAAGTGTTTATGGAAGATATAAAGCTTTCTGATTTTACCTGCATACCCCCCCCCAACCATATGAATCACTTATTGTATTTAGGGCCACATCTGGGACTGGACAAACACAGCAGTGTAATAGCTCTCTCCAAGACCGGTAGCTATAGGATCAGTGCAAGACATTGTAATGGCGTCATTAAGAGCGGAACAGTCAAGAGCAGGACGGCAACGCCAGCGCAGAACCGGGGGTGAGTATCTGAGCTTCCAAACCGAAGAGCAGCCTTGACCGGGCACCCTCGTTTGGCCCTCGTCACTGCATCGTCGCAGAGGGGGGGGTCACCTTGAAGGGTGCTTACCATGAAAGCAAATTGATTTTTCCTTGCTTGAAAATATTCAAATCACAGGAGAAAAACAGGTCACGTCCTGCATTTGGTGGGCAGGGGTAAAGAAAATCAAGAAAAACATACACAACTATATACTGGAAGAGACGCACTTAACCACACTTAAACCAAGGCAGTTATTTACTGCTTTTTACTAAAACCTTTCCTATATTGTAAATCCTCAAAGGTACAATAGGCAGCTCTCTCCTGGTTCATTTCTTTAGCTGTCTTACTATGGGCTGCTTATGCAGTGGGATAGGTATAACGTGGCATATTGGCGTGTTTTACATTCCTGTGTAATCAAGGCCACTGATACATACTGATTATAATCTGCAACGCATTCAGCGCAAAGGCACTCGGCATGTAAGTATGAAACACTCAGCTTCCCGTTGAAACCCAGCACTGAGGAACGCAGCATAATTACCCGCTATTGTCTAACAGTTTGGGAGGAGACAAACCAGCGACATAAAAAACAGCTTTCCCACTCTTTCTGTACAGGGAAACCAGAATTGATCTGCCCCACTTGCAGTGCTCGATGCAAACCCTAGGGCGGCGTTGTTGAGTTCTCTGTTGGCTAGCTCCCAGTCTCATCTGTCCTTAGCATGGAGTGAAAGCACTTCAAAATGCAGTGGGAGGGGCGCACCTATAGTCCACAGGTCCAAACAATTGTCACAACCATATCACATATTTTGGTAGGGCTCCTGAGGTATGAGGGCCCCTGTTTTCCACAAACAGTCACTATACTTGCTGGGCCCAAAGTGATTTTTTGAGTGGGGCCCCAGAAATAACAAACCCACCTCTGTGGCTGCCAGCCGCGCATGCGATATGCTGAAACGAGAGGTAAAACCATTTGAAATGCAAAGGACGCTGGAGCTGTTAGCTGTGTCTTGTATTGACTCGCCTGCCTTGTCGGTCTGCCAGTCAGACGGACAGAAAGCTGGGTCATTTGCTCATTAATCAGGAGTGAAACTCCCCCGACGCCTCCATTACACCGGCACGTGTTAAAAGCGGTTCCCCACTCCCCGCGAGTCCCCCTCAGCCCCACCGCTGTCTCAAACTGTGCCAGCCTCACCGCCTGTGCTTTTTTTTCTGCCCCGGGGAGGCTGATGAAACAGACACTACCAATTTTCAGCTAATTGGACCGCAGGAAATTGCACCCCATTTTAATTTACTACTCAGTGGTCACGGGCATTCGAGAGAATGTGGTCTAATTTTTTCCCCTCCTGCCAGGGCGATTCAGGTGCCGATGCTGCACTTTCCTGCAGGATGGCTCCTTGTTCCCTAGGAGCCGCCCTGAAACACAACAGGAGGTCTTATAAAAACAAGATTCCTGCTGACCTGCTGGCACCACCCTTTCTCAGGCTTCGTCGTCATACGCTAAGCTGAATTCAGTCCATAATCAGAGCTGCAGGAATATATATATTAGGGATGGTGCCCAACCTTTACCCCCACCCCAACCTTGCCACCCACCTTACCAGACACAGTCGCCAAGCCCTCTCCATGTAAAGCCTTAAAAAAATCAGGAACACTTACATCCCATAGTATTATACATACACATGCACTGTGTGCATATGTGTGGTGCATATTTTCTTTAAGTTCCTGGGCAGGTACTGTATCCATTTACAATTTCCAGAAGCACTGCAAGATATTATGAGTTATCTCACTGCATTATATTCTAATAGTGTCCTGGGGTCATTACAGCCCCGTTCCTAAAAGAACATAAAATTAGCGAAGCCGGATAACCCCACGATGACTTTTTTATGATTCATTGTCTTGTAGGAGACCTAAGGTTATTGCTAATTCGGTCTGCTCGTGAATTAAACTCCATTGCAAAGCAATGGTGCAGAGATGGAGAGGGGGCTCGCCATATTAGGTAGCCAATCAGTGTGCAGGACTTTAGCTTTGTGTGGGGTGTGGGGTGATGGGAAATGCTCCAGGTCAGCCTGACCATCCTCTAAAATGGCTGCCAGTCTGCTTACAATGAAACAGACAAACCTTCAATTTTTTTCTTTGCTTTAATCATCTTTTTCCTTTTATCCATTCCTTTGTTAGCCCCAGTGCTCAAGAACCAGCGATATCACTTCAGCTATACAGTTGACCGCGTTTAAAGGAATTGGGAAAAGAATTTTATCCATCAAGCACCCCTAGCTTTAACTAGTCTTCTCAGCCATGGACCTTTTGTACGGCGCTCCGTCTTACAGCTACTGAGGAATTAAAGCATGTCCTGGTGCTGCTGCTGCTGACCAGATGTGATTAAAGGACCCAGCTTGTTTGGTCCAGGGTCCCTGGTTCTGTTCGGCTTGATAGACGCCACTGAGCCAGCTCGCTGCTCGCAGCCTGCTAATTGGGTCGAAGAAAAAGCTTGGGGTCTGAGGAAGTCTGCACAAAATCTCCTCTGCCGCCTGTGTTCTGATCTTTCTGGAAGTTTCCGTAGAGACACGTTGGCCACTTGGCTGAGCCATGGCTTTCATGTCCTTCAGGTAATGATGCCCGGGCACAACAATTCCTTTGGGGATAAATGAAGTTTTATCTTATCTTATAATGTCGCAGGTATCCACATATCCAGACCCAGTATAACGTTGTGGCTGTGAAATAGTGAGCCGCAGGAGAGTAGATGTGATTTACACAGTATGCCAACTACTGGTGACCAGGACTGCTGCCTGACCACTGCCTGACTGCCGAGTCCCTGCTAATGCGGTTACCGAGACAGCGTCTCGTTCCCGGGTTTATGAATCATGCAGATGTGCGGTGTGCCATAAATCCCGCCTGCCTCTTAACCTGGCCCGATTGGTCCATGCTGAGGTGCGATTACGTTGAATCTTAGTCGTGCTAGAGTGCGCTGGATCAGCTGTGAAGTCTACCAGTGATACATTATAATGTGAACTGTCTGGATAATCTATTCATTTCTCATAAGTACATACCCAGCACAGAGTCGCAGTGAGCCTGAAGCCTATGCCAGGAAGCACAGGGTGGGGTAACACCCCAAACAGGATGTCAGGCCATCAGAGGGCACGCACATACACTATGGACAACCTCAGTTGCAGCGCCCTGCTGCTGCTTGCCCTCCACACGGATTCTCTGCACGCGTCTCAAGCCTCGACTTGTGTGGCATAATAGGATTTAACACGCTGCTAACACAGATCTCCCAGGGTTTTGTTGAAATACACTCATTCCCAACAACCATGAAATTTAGCATGGCTGCCTCTGTATGTCAGATCAAAGTCCTACAGGCCAATGAGTGATCCTCAGCATTCATGGGAGGTAAATGATTTTACCATTACTGACCTGTCATTAAACATAAAACTATTACTGTATAAAATCATTACATGGACTAGATCAGTCTTCAAAACTGTATATACACCGTGAAGCCAAAACATTATGATGACCCCCACCTGAAGTAAAAATTGTTCATTATCTAGTAAAAACGGTGCGTGTCAAAGTCTGTGATATATTAGCATTTGGTCCTCGTGGTAGACATGTTGAATGCAGCAGAAATGAGCAGGAATAAAGATCTGAATGACTTTGACAAGAGCCAAGTCAAACTGGCCAGACGACTGGGTCAAAGCCTCACCAAAACGATAAAGCTTGTGGGATGCTCACGGTCAGCTGTGGTGACCTACTGAGAGTGGTCCAAAGAGGGAAAAACCATGAACCAACGGGGCAGCCAAGATTCATCAATCAGTGTGAATGAAGGTAATCCTGTGTGATGAAATGCTAGCTTACTATATAATTTATCCCACACCTTGACACACACCATTTTTGCGAGATAAAATAACATAATTTGCTTTGTCATAATGCTTTGGCTCATAAACATATATACTGTATATATTTATGTCTACATAAAGTTATTATGTAAATTACTTTAATGTTTATATATTTATGAATTTAAGGTTTGCTTGCCAGTTGTGAACTTCTAAACCTTGAGCAATTCATCTGAAAAATAGGCCTTAGGTCGTGAAGTTAAAGCCTGACCCAGCAGCTTGTGAAATGATGTTCACCACTAGACCCCAGGAGTAAACACACAGTAAATATGGAAGTTGGTGAGCCTTGGTCAGGGGAGACCCCGCAACTTGTCCGTAAGCCTCTTGAAGACTCTGGGTTCGGCGTCGACAGGAGCCGCTGTTCACGAAAGCCTGTTTCCCCGTCTGTAAGCATCTGGAGAAGGATCCTCATCCTCAAGGCCGTAGACACCCGTCTTCAGAGTCAGACAGAAGGCCCATTAATCACGGAGGCGCTTGAGAAAATGAGAGCCGCCATGATTCGATTGGCGGACGAGTTTGGCAGTCTCTTCAGCTGAAGCCACGTCCCCTGGTAAAAGTCCTCTCATTCGAGATAATTGAGCGACTTATTAAGTGCTGGAACACAGAGACACTTCATGGACGACGGTCAGGGGGAGGAGGAGTCTTTAACTACAAGACACAAATGCGTCTTCCTTCCTTTTAAATGTCATCCTAGCTTGCAGAAGCACTAAAAGGCAGTAGCTTTGACCCCCAGACTACTTCGACCGGTACAGACCGGATGAAGTGCTAAACTTTTCCGCAGGGTGATCAAAGATTTCACACACGTCTCCCGTTCTAAATTACAGCCCACTGACGAATGGCGTTTCGACAGCTCTTGGGCATAACGCACCTCAGCCGTCAGTATGGGACTGTGAATTAAATTAGCATATAATGCGAATAAAAGCAGCACGTGCACCTGCACATCGCCCCGTCCGAAACGGTACATTAATTTTACTGTCAGGAGAGTGGTGTGCCCCGTAATGCGTCGATTGAATAGCTATCCGTGCTTGAGGCACGCCGGATGAATTAAACATTTTCATTTTAACAGGACGCGGTATCAACGTGGGTGGGGAGAGCAAGGTGCCGGTGAATTTCCGTCAGGGGCATGAGGGGTTTCCCTGGGGGGCTTACTCCCATCACGATGTACTATCAGTAAACGGGCACCTGGAATTGTTCAATGAGGGGGTAACAGGAGTGGGGGGGAGGTGGAGGGCTTGGGGTTCCATACGCAAGCATGTCAGAAACCTACACCACAGTCTGTTCAAGGTGCATTAACCTCTAATTGCAATGGAGGCATAAATAATTTAACAGGTTTCTTTGCTGTTGTCTTCATTGCGGGTCAGATTACGTCAGTTAATTGTGGAATGAAGGAATAAGTTAGCCACAAAAGTGTTAAACGCTTAAATCCCTCGATATAAACGTCTCCAAAACCTTCCACTAGGAAAATACGAATGATTCCTGGTTCTCATATCTATCCTTCCAACTGGTTATCCAGGATAAGGTAGCAGAGCCAGGAAGCATGGAGAATGAGACATCCTGGAAGGGATGCCAGCCCGAAACAAGGCATCCTCACAGCCACCACAGGAAATTTCGAGAAACCAGTTGCCCAACGTGCAGAAAAGTTCCCAGATGAAGTGCAAGCACACACGCGCACACTCACACGCAGCCAGAGGAGGGAACTGGCCCTCCACCCTACAACTGAAAGCAGACTGAGCATTATGGGGAAACAGAAAAATGAAGGTGCTGGTTGAAGGTGTTGACAGAAGGCGGACCCAAGGCTCAGGAGAACAATTACACACATCCTGTTCACATGAGCAGTTCTGCTCCTGCTTTGAATGTGAAGCATCCAGTAAGATTATTCATTTTTGCCCTGCAATCATCCAAACACACAGATGTGTGTCGATCTTTTCCCAGGTGTAAAGCAGTGCCCCACGAACGAAGCACACAGTTCAAGACATTTGTGAGCATCTGGATGGTCCTAGACAGATTACCCTTGACCTTTCTTATAATCATGCCGCCTCATTCCTTATGATTCAGGTATTGAGAAATGGGAGTGAATGTGGTTCGAATTAGTCTCTGTCACAGCTCTACTAGGGCGGCGGCGTTACCCAAACACATTTAAAGATACAGAGGTAAACGAATGACGGCTATGGTGAGCAGATTGTCTGATTATTGGACCAGAGCTCGCCGGTAATACACCAGGTGTGTTCTGCAAACAAAGACAACATAACTTGACAAATGTTTCGCCTGACATTGATGTACAGGAGCTCGTTGAGCAAAGGATGAACAAAAGACAAATATAAACACGAGAAGAATGTGGCCTTCGGGGACATGTTGTAAATAGACCTGGGATGGCAGAAAGAATGCCCTGGCCCCTCCTCCGCTGTGTGGCCCCTCCTCAGCCTTTTAGGCCTGTTCAGGTGGGTGACTGTGTTTGCTTGTCCTGAAACACTGACAGTCATGCTCAGTGCCGAAATAGAACCGTCTGAAAGCGTCACCGTTTGCAAACAGTACAAGGTCGGGGCCGCCTGAGAGGTCGGTTTGTCTGAAAGGGTGAGGGGAATGGGGGGGTTACAAAGAGACAGCAGTGAAAAAAACAAAAAACGAAAGACCAAACGATGACCCGGACGCTCAACATCCTTGAGACAAATCGCTCCCTGATCCGGCTTAACGCCCTGCCCAAAACATTCCTGCTACTCAATCAATTAGCATGACACGCTATCTCCAACCGCCGGCCACAAAGAAAAACACTTTAAATAAGATTTGTCTCCGCAAGAGATCTTAATTGGAAAAGGAAGGCGGGGTTCAAGTTTTCCACAGCGGGGGCAGTGTAGAGTCAGATGGTCAGCAGGTAAACCTCACGGAGGCCCATGACAGCACATCATGGCTTGATGAAACCTGCGGTCAAGGCCCTAGGAAGCTGACGGCCATTATTGCTGAGGAACACCCCGGGGTCAGCCCCCCCCCGCACCACCCTGTGATACGGCCGACAGGAATTTGTATCCGCGCTTGAGGGAACGTGGGAGATGATGGCCTTCATGAACTGTGAGGCCTCATCTCCACAGTCTGACAGATCTCCAGCCCCCGGACATGCCGGTGAAACAGCTCCACAGCTTTATGGGGGTGGACAGAGGCGAGTCTCTGATCTGAGACCAGTCTGTCGCGTTTACAAACTGAATACCATGACGCAATTACTGCATATGAGCTACAGTCCCTAGACGTGCTGGTGAAACAACTCCAAAGCTTTCTGTGTTCCTGGAGGTGGAAAGAAGCAAATATCTGATCTGAGATCAGGATGTCGCTTGCAGAAACTGAATAGCGGCACAATTATAGTATAAGAGAGGGTAATACTGATATGTAGCTGGTTTGCCAATAATCATGACCGATAACTGTAACCATAACATATAATGTGCACAAAAAAAGTCACTTTAAATACCTGAGAAACTCGTGCATCGGCACCTGTGCGATTCTTTTTTTAATGCCAACAAGATAAAAGCCTGACAAAAATCCAAAAATAAAAGAAGATAAATTAATCTACAGTGCAGGTACATGAGAATTGCCATGGAAGGTGTCAACAGTGAGCGTTATTAATGGGTGGGTCATGTTCGGAATGGCGTAGCACTTGTAAATGAATCCAGGCCTTTCTGCATGCCAAGGACCATAAAAACCCAGGCGGTTTGCACCGGACTCTGGATGGGAAGGGTGGTACTTCACCGCCTTTCAAGGACGCATTGCCTGAAGACGCGCTGCCTCACGTAGGAGCAGAGCAACGCTTGATTCAAGACACCCTGACACGGATTTGTCGAATGATGGATGACAACTGTTTTCTCTATGTCCTGCTGAGAAACGGATGTTAGAGTGGGCAGCTGTTTTTGTCCTTTAAAGGTGTTTCATTATATACTTAATGTCAAACTTTAGAGGTATTGGTTAGCCTTGGTGAGTGATTGGATTCATGGCATTAGAAATTAAACAAAGTTAACAAAGTTGTGTCTTGACTTTTATCTTTACTTGCATCTGAAGTAAGGCGGCCACAGTGTATTGATGAATACAAGATAGCAAGATACCAAACAATAGAAACCTTATGTGTTTGACCCCTTGGTCTGTATATTGCTCGCTGTTGCCGTAAGCGACTTGTAAACAAGTCATTTAGCGAGATGGTAAAACACATAAAACGAGCGGGAAATCAGTCTGAGGTTTAACAACCTGTTTCTGAGCCGGCAGGAAATCTTGTCATTTCCGCCACGCCAAAAACGCGCGTTTCAAGAATGCAAGACATTCGGTGGCGACAGAGGTCCCTGGACACCACAGGGTAACCAGGACCTGGGGTCACGGGGCGGACATGAGTGTCTGTGTGGAGAGGGGTGTTGAGAGTCACATGGCCCAGCAGAGGATGAAGAAGATGAACAGAAAGACAGGATTTTACCACAACTCCTGACACGTCATTGTACTGTTTTTAACTCTTATCGGCAATGAAAAAGAACCCTGTTTCAGATGCTACAGAAAAACACCAGTAATGTTTAACAGTTTTAAAAACATGGTACTTCTGAAATGAGAGAAATCGAAGTCAATGTGCTTTTTTATCTTCCTGTGACTGATCTTTCAAAAAGCTTTTGTCTTTAAAGGAAGCACGTGACACCATCTTCTGCATAATTAACCGCATAAGCATAATGCAAACATCTGCAAAGCACCTGTTTGTCGTAAACATCGCCAATTACGAGTCCCCCTTTACTGCGGGACTTTCCTCATCTGAAATTAAGAATCCAGGCGGAGGTCTGATCCGGTCGGAACGCTGGGACCCATTTTAGCGATGACCTTCTGGTCAGACCTCGTTCAGCAAAGGTCAAAAGGTCAGCAAAGGTCGAAAGGTCAGCAATGGCATGATAACGTTTCCTCCCTACTTCAGCTTTGCAGGATTCATGACTCCCGAACACCGTAGTGCCATATGGAGAAACACCAACAGCAGCCAACTAACGCTTGCTCCACAGAGGGAATTAGTCAACGTTTACACCCCGGCAAATGGCGGAGCCGTGCTCTCCTGGCTGTGGCCAATTAGAGGCGTGAAATGGTCACATCATGGAAAGGAATGGAAGCTGTTCTCTGAAGACAGCAAACAGCTGCACGCACCCTGCCAGGCCAGAGGCCCACCCCAAGAATGCAGGTCACACCTGTAACAAGCCCCCTTAGAAAGTAAGCAATCGTTAAAGAACAACTGCCCATTAAAATATCGTCAATTACATGCCAGCCGCTCTGCTCTGATTTTTAATCACTAACACCCTAAAGGTATCAAAGTTGCTACTCAAATGAGATAGCTACTGTCGCTAATATACATTTGATACCTTTTCTCAGTTCTATGTATGACTAACGCCAGCATTTTCAGTCGTTCAGCCTGGCTGTCCCTCTCTTCCATACCAAATGTTCCATAGGAAAGTTTTTACCCAACTGTGACACTTTTCAGAGAATAGCTTTGATTTCTTGCAGTTAGCATTGTCTCGCCTATGGCATCAGATTTGACTGCTCATGAAAGTTCACCTTTGGCTCTGACAAGAATATGTCAACACATTGCTTTGGACCTTTTTCATCACATATATACTTCTCCATAAAAAAAAAAATCTATTAGGGATACATCTGTGTGTATTGTACATTCAGGATAAACTCGGCAGTAACCTCTGTTGGGGATATAGGCAGTGCTATACATCATACTAGCTCAGCAAAACAGATAGACGTATAAACATACGACGGACTCGTGATTAAAATAAATAAGCGGAAAGACCAGTTTCTTGCAGTTCGAACATTAATTATTCAGTATAATCCACCTTTCCAACTCACTATTCTTTCATTACCCTGGCCTTTAAGCTTGCTGACTCAAACCTGACTTCATGCTGCCAATTACCGAGACAGTAATAAGAGTATTTTCCGGAAAATCGATGCAGCATATTGATTACATTATACACTCAGAAATCCCAGTTTAGTCTAATAAACAACCGAATTCCCTCAGAGAGCCAAATTGGAGGGAAAAAAGAGAAATTTACAACCTATTCTTTCACAGATGATCTATAAGGGTACTCGAGGTTCCCATTCTCAGAGGTCGAGCTCACTTCTCACGCCAGTGTTCTGGCATTATGGCGGTTTAATTGCTACTTAAATGTAATACATGTCCTCTGCTGCTATCTGATGTCCAGTCCGATGTCTGCAGCATGCAGACAGCATAAACAAAACCAGGTGAAGGTATAGTGTATAACTGCTGATTGATTCCACATCCTCACCCCTTTAAAGATCTGCAAAAGTACATTATTGCAACTTCAAAGCGATGACCCCCACCCCCCGACCCCCCTGCGTTGTTTTGTCAGGGGGGCACTTTTGAAATATCCCTGAAAAACATCTGGTTTATGTAAAGGGGCATATTGCCTCACACAATCATTTCAGGTTCATAAAGAATTGGATCCTCAGGTTGAGCAAAGCAAGAGGAATTATGGCTTGAAAGTTACAAGCCGTTCTGATTAATTATCTGAAGAAACCCTTGGATCTCCTGCATGTGAGAGCAGCGACTTCTTATCATCTGAACGTTCATCCCGGACCAGCTGCTGGTCTCACTTCTCCTCCCCAAATTTAAGGCGAGACACTTCTGCCTTCATCTTTCCCTTTAAAGTCAAGGGGCCGCGAGACAGCTTCGTGTACGACTTGCTCCGGGCGGGATGGCGAACTGAACCATGTGATATGGGATGGGCAGATGGGAGAAGGGTTTAGTTTTTTTTCCGAAAATGGGAGGAGGCGGAGGAGAAGGAGGAAGAATAGATAGTATTTTCTTTACAGGAGAGAAACACAAGGAAACAGGCATCAGGACCACCACCAAGCAACAAGATCTGGATATGTGGTCTGGGCCAAGACACGGAACAGATGCATTTAATATTATATACAACATGCAATGAACGTGCTGGTCACCTGACCTTGCCCCGCCCTAGGAATGTGTGCACTATGAATACTTTATGTACTTTTATTACCATTTAGAGTGTTGAACACCTTTTATTATCGGTAGCTGTATTTTTTCAAATTCATATTAAGCAAAAAGGTGTGGCGCAGCCATGTTGAGAGAGTCAGGTGACTGTAGATATCGTTACTGATTGGCTTCTGCTGCCCCTCCTACCCAGCAATCAGCGTAAATCACGGTTTCCGTTTTGTTTTGGCCTAGTAACCCCTGCAGAGCCTTGGTGAGCCAACACGCCACGGCGCTGAGCTCGTTTGTGTGTGCATTTCCATTTTTCCTCTTTCGTCCCTGGCGGGATGGCAATTTGGCATGTGTCGGCCCCGAGGCGGGCTGCTCCATCCCCGCCCGTTCCTCAGAGGAGCATGTCTATAATAAAACTGTGGTATGCCTCCCAGTCCCACCCAGGCCTTCCCACATACACGTTTCTGCGTCTCTGTTGACAGCGTTATTCCACTGTCTACTTTGCCAATGCCTTCCGTGTATCTGCACGCAATTTGGGCCGACTAAACACCAAGCCCATGGAGCCTGGACTGATTAATTAGCCTGTTCAGGGGAAATACACCTACCTGCGGTTAGACTCAAACCCTCCGCATAAAAATTAATCAAACACAGCGACATCTTAGACCCTCGTGAGGTACAGATGGGTCTTGCTCTATTACAAATCGTGCAATAAAAATAATGAATCGTATTAGTGCCGGTAAGTCAAGGGATTGTGAGGTAAATGTTTACATTTTAAAAGACACGCTAGCATATTTTGGTCTGCAATTTTTTTTTTCAGAGATTTAGTGGGAATATTTGTACAGAAAAGCACATTTAACTATGGCTAGTATGTTGGTTAGTTATGAACTAGCATGTTTATTAGTACATTGACTAGAACAATGACATTCTAACTAACATTCTAGATAACATTCTAGCTATCACACTGGCTAGCATGATGGCTAGCACACTGGTTTAGGACGCTCCCTAATATGTTTGCAAGCACAATGGCAAGCACGAAGAGTAGCACTTTGGCTAACATGCTGACTAGCATGATGGCTAGAATGCTGTTCAATCACACTGACACTTTTGCTAGCGCAATGACTAGCATGTTGAATAGCACTTTGGCTAACACACTGACTAGCATGATGGCTAGCACATAGGCTAGCAGCAGTGGTTAATGCTGGTTCCTTGTAGCGCCTGCATTGTGGGAGCCTGCATGGGAATTTCCTCTGCGGATGCTCCAGTTTAACCTCACAATCCAAACACATGCCTTTCAGGGGAAGTGGTAGCCATCCATAAAGACTAGTGACCAGCCTAATTGGAATTACTCTGGATCACCCTTCAGATTAGCACCGACAGATAAGCAGCCCTTTTCCTAATTAACTCCATGTGATGGCAAAACCTCACACAAATATACACTCGCATCCACACAGGATTGAGCACAGGGAACAACAAATGGTAATGTTTAGCACAAATTAACTTATGGCAGCGTAACTGTGAGGTATATTTTTAGTCAAACTTCAAAAAGTTGAAATTTGGTCTGCACCGATGTCACCGTGCTCTGCTCTACAAAGCGGCCCCACCAGGAATCACTGTAGCTGCAGAGGGTAAAGATTATGGAGCACGTTGTCAGGGGCAGGTGCTTGGATATGTAACTTTCTGCACTAAAACACTCACTTCACTCTCCTGTTGGTGTCATCAAGAAGGTTTATATCTGGGCTCAACATAAAGACAGCGTAGCGATGAAGGTAAACAACATTCATTACAGCTTTCCTGTCTAGAACAGGCCATTCGCCCATGCAAGTTTAGTACAAATAGTTCATAGTAAGACAAAAGGGTGGGAGATATTTCTGACAACCGCAAGTTGATAAATGTTGCTTACTATTAATCCGGTGCAACGTTCAATGTTACATCATAACTGTAACAAAAACAATTCCCAAACTCCAAAAACAACACCTCCAACATTAACGCAAAAGGTAACCAAACAAATAAAGCCTGTTCTGGTGTTGACACACATAAATGATATCTATTGAATCATCAGTCATTAATCAGACGCATAGCTAACCAAACGTGTCACCGTCAATTAGCACAAATCTCTGCACTTACGTCAGTACCGTGGCTAGACCTTGCTTGCAGTTTAGTGCATCTCTCCTCCTCCACGCTGTTGTTGTTGTTTTTTTTTAGGAGATCCACTGGTGTCTTTCCTTCTGAAAGGACTGGCATTTAATAACTGCGGCAACACTCACGCATGTTTTTTAATAGCGAGGTGGAAAGACTGCTCTCGGCTCGGCGAGCTCAGCCAATCACCTTCTCCTACACACACACATGCACATAAACACGGCACACACCCTTACTGTAACCCCCGTGTGCACTAATTTAACAGCACTGCGTTTTACCCCTGAGGCTACAGGGTGTCACCTACACCTAGGTGTACCCAGCCACTATTACCCCCTGCCTTCCCCACCCCCATTTCTGTCAGAGGAGGTAGATTGGTCTGGGTGAAGGAATCGGAGATAAGGGTCTTGTGCATGCACTGCCACCATCACAAAATAGTACGGGATCCAGGGTGGGGAGGGGTGGGGGGGGGGACTGTCTGGCTGGCAGATGTGTGAAACATGGGGCTCCCAGTGGAGTGAGGGTGGGGGGGCTATGCCTGGGCACAAACAAGACAGCTGGAGGCGATGTGGATCTCCCGGAGAGCCCTGCAGGGGACAAACCCACGAAACGGACCCCTGGAAAGCACTCTAGATCTTGTGCAACACCAGAAGGGCTGGAGCTCTGATTACACGGCCACCTGAAAATGCACTGCTGTCTTTGAATCATTTAGTTACTTTCAATACAGAAATTTGTAAAGTTGGCGATCTTACATTGTTTATTTAGCAGTCCCTTGTTATGTAAAGAGAATTTTGAGAATGTAGCCAGTCCCTGGAGCAACTGGGGGTTCAGGGCCTTACCCCGGGGTCCTACACTGCTGACCCTGGGGTTTGAACCAACGACCATAGCGATCACAGGCATGGCATCCTAACCCACTAAAACACACACCAGCCCTTACATATCTTAATAATATTAAGTAGATTACACATGAATGCGTATGCTGAACAAAAACGCACTGTACAATGGTATTTGTGCTATTCTTGCGTTCGGGTTCTGGAACTGATGTTAAAGTTCCGGACTGTAAATGCCTGAATTGGCTCCCAGACTGGCAAGCACATATTCCACACCTGAAAGAAGCACTATTTGCTGGAGGCTGATGAGTTTCCCTGGCATGCTAGCTTGCGGCTGGCTGAGCCTCATATCCGAGGCTGCGAATGCCATGGTAACAGCACCGAGGGCTCTTGTGAGGAGATTACGCAGGTGGTGATAGGACAGACCTGGTGACACAAAGAGGCTCATTCTGTCACATGCCAGAGGTGTTATGTGGAGGGGAAAAGGGGCCGATTTAGGCAGTAAATCACTGTAGGAATGGGGGAACCACAAACGACCCTGACATGAATACCCAGGGCCCGTCTTGGTCCGGAAATACACGGGAGCCATGATCCTTACAAAAGTGCCACCTTATGGTAATCAAGCTACAGAATGCCAGATATGGCGTTATATAGGAGAATATTCTAAGTGGTCCTTACAACCGTGTAGGAACACCATGACTTAATTACATTCCATGATTGGTCCTATACAAGGGCGCAGTTGGGGCATGGATACGCTGACAAATTCAGGGACCCAGCACTTTGTAGGGGCCCTTGAATATGTAAAATTATTGCATAAAGGAAATGGTGACATTTTGTCAAGAGGCCTAGAATTTCTAGCTAAGCCCCTGGTCCTACGTTAGGAAAAGAATGAGTGAATGAATGAATGAACGAATGTTACATTTATGCAGCGCTTTTCAAGACACCCAATGCACTTTACAGAAGCAATGGGGAGCCACTTCAGCCAACACCGCTGTGTAGCCCCCACCTGGATGATGTGAGGGCAGCCAATCTGTGCCAGTACGCTCTCCACACAGTAGCTAAGGTGGTGACGGGGCAGGAGAGAATTGACCAGTCAGATATAGGGGATGATTAGGAGGCCAGATTAGAAAGAGCCATGGTGGGCTGTTTTAGCCAGGACATCGGGGGACCACCCGACTCTTTCAAAAGATGCCCTGGGATCTTTAACGACCGCAGAGAGTCAGGACCTCGGTTTTACGTCTCATCCAAAGGATGGCGCCATTTTTATAGCACAATGTAATGGGGCTTCTCGAATACTCTGAACCATGTGAGATTGTATCATCTGCTTTTCATATCCATCCGTGACTCAGATACAAGGGCGGCCATGTTTTCAACAGGAACTATTTCTCGGGGCAGCACGGATCTGACAGAACGGATAACTGTGAAGCACAGAAGAGCAGTGAGGCTGTTTGCAGTGGGACTGTAATCCATGACCCGTGGAAGGCACAGGGAAAGCTAGCCAACCTCCAGAGCCCAGCCAGACTTCCAAGCACATAAATCTCAACAGGAAAAGGTCTCTCCATGTCAGCTGCTGTCATAACTGCTCGTAACATCATGACGCCGCCACCAACTTTAAGGGGGGTTAGCGTGCAAGTAACGGGAAAGAATAAAGGTGTGTGGACCACACCCGCAAGAGGCAGCGAGTTGCCATTGATATTCAACAGGACCTCCGAAGGTGACTGGACGTTTAGAAAGCCTCGAACGCCGGATGCCTGTACAGAACTGTGAAATGATTTTATGTGAATGTGCATTCCATGCGCAGATGTGGGGTGACATCATGCAGAAACACCTTCTTAAAACATTTTTAGCCGATTTTTCACAGGCTAGCTGTGACTCATATGGACTAACTTTGCGGTCTATCACCTAAGACGGCCGCACATGTGGTTTCATGTCATTGCACACGATTCCGCGACCAGTGCTCCATGCAAGCCGCGCGGGAGCTCAAGGTGTGGTGGGCGCATTCAGCATTTTGGACCCCCAGAATGGTCTCCTAACATCACATGTTTCTGACAGGACACCTCCTAAATCCCGCTGTGCCCAGCGGCTCCTCCTCCATGCCTGAAATAAAAGCATGGTGGTCACAAATCAACTACAGAGAGTGGAAAATTTTAGGAAGACATGGATTTCTTTCAAATAAAACACCTGTGTCTCAATCCCCAAACACTGTCTGACAGGAAGTGAACAGACCAACTGCTGACAGACACCCTCTGACCTTTCCCACCTCAACTAAATTTTCACCATAATAAAGAATATCCAACCGGTTTTCATTTATTTATGCAGAACTGGGGGTGGCATTTGGCAGGGGACACCTTAGACAGGCTGCCGGAACATCGGAAGGCACACACGATCATACACTCAGGGGCGAATACTGGGGCACTGGCCTCAACTGAAAGCTGATTGGCCCCCAGTGTTCCCTGTCCTCTGTCACTCACCAATTCCAAACATATCATTGGCTAATGATAAGGTGCTTCTGTATGAATTATAGCCCTTTAAAAGAGTCAGTTCTTCTTACACTACTGGTAATTTAGAAACGCCAGTTAGCCTAACTGCATGCTTTTGAACTGTGGGAGGAACCCAGAGCGGCCAGAGGAAAACCATACCACACTGGGGGAGCAGAGAAACCCCACACGGAGAGGAGGGGCAGGATTCGAACCCCTAGCCCAGGAGGGGCGAGATGCCGCCCACTGTGCGTAATTCTACATCTTAATTTATGCTTTGAAATAGACCGTGCTAAGAAAACACCTCCTTCCCAGCTGCTTGTACAAATCCTTCCACATTTATGCCACAACCACTGTTCACGGCATTCCAGGACAAGCCCAAGGTCATCCGCGTCTCACGATCCGGAGACGAGCCCCAGAGGTCTGACGCCCCCTGGACCTGCCCCGAGCCCGTCCTGCCCACACAGGCTGCAGAACCCAACCACTAAAGGCTCATCCTTTATTCATACCCCGGTCCTCTCGAACGCAGGAAATCTAGCGTGAAATCCAATCTAGGATCATGCTGACATTCATACCTCCCTGGGGAAGGACGTATATTATTTTTAAATCGGGAGGGTCAAACAAATGGCATCCCCAGATAAACAAAGTGCATCCAAGCGCAGGCAATGCCACAGATTTACTTTGTTTTTATTAGATTTGTTAATGCATCAGACCATTAACGAATCCGCTGCTCTCTATCCCTTAATTAGGATATTGAACCACAAGGAACAATAATCCAGATTCACATGCACATATCAGCGCTTCTAAATCCTTTACTGCATATTAGCGGTTACTTATACTCAAGATCACCTGCTCTGGGTGCTTTAATGCACTTTACACTTTGATTTCATGCTGAAAAGGACAACCTGTACAGCTCCTGGTGTAGCGTTATGTCAAAGCATTCTTACTTTGAATTCACCCCATCCACTTCAGTCAGGCTTTGTAGTCTTTTTTTCTGCTGAAGGTGTAAAGTTAGCTGTTCATTTAACACAAAGTGTCCCTGGGTGACCGCCTCCTTCAGGTTATTAAACGAAAGCGGAACAATGACTTACAATATGCGAGACCCCCGGGCGCGTTATGTAAATGTCAAACGGATCGCCTTACTTTCTCTCCATGGTCTCTCGCCTGGCTTCAGGCCGGCGCCTTTGTAGATGTGGCGCGGCCTTCAATGACGGCCATCTTAAGCTTTTGGAGAACAATCAAGACATTACAAAAGGAAGGACAATACCCGAAAACAAACAAAACACAACCCTGGAAATGAGGTTTCATTTCAAAGTCTTTCGATGCAAGAAGAAAAAAGAATTAGATGGGTGATTTTTAAAATTCAGATTAGATTCAAATTTTAAAATGGGATCGTAGGATGTTTTTAAAAACCTGAGAATATGCGCTGATCCTCTATTACAACCAGACACGATCAGGGTCGGAATCAATCAGGTGCACCCCTGGGGTGGCAGGTGGCACGTTCCGAAGCGCACTGAGCAAACATAACCCTTCCCTGCCCTCCACCCCCCACACGTGGCCCCCAGGGCCGGCCTGCTCCATTTCAAACTCCCCCTCCCTTGCTCCAGGGGCAATTTTGACACCCCGGATTAACGCCCAGAGCACCAGAGTCCGTCAGCCATGGGATCCTCCTGGGTGGGGGGCAGATATTGGGAGGCATAGTGTTGGGACTCAAAGTCGCAGAAGGGAGGAGGCTATCAGCAGATGATAGGGAAACAAACTCAGGGGGTTAATGGTCCACTGAAGTTAATATAACAGCCAGTCACAACACGTGCCTTGCGGGGGGGGGGGGGGGGGGTTTCACTATCAACGCACGGCTTTTGGAAATTTTAAAAAAATTAAACATACTCCGCGGGGAACCCTGCTCGCCGGACAGCACCTC
>JAAGVU020000001.1:5969019-5996992 GCA_011763525.2 Mormyrus iriodes
ATGCAGGAAGTTATATATAATTGGCTGTGATTATAATTATATTATAATTTGGCTGTGATAATTTAAAGGGGATTTTTCTTTCCCATCCTAGAACCCCCCCACTTTTAAAAAGCTTGATACGCCCCTGTCCTGTTTCAATTAAATTATAAATTAATTTGAGATTTTAATACAACACCTAATTTATGCGGTCTTTATTCATCTTTTTAATATTAAATTTTATCTGGAACATTTTTTTTTTTTAAGTTGCATTCAAAAAGAGCTGCAATTGCACTCGATGAATATTTTAGCATTGATCTAAAGGGGAATCTTCCACTCAGTAATAAAAATCATACTTGTTGCTGAAGTCCGGGTCATGGAGACCAGCATTTTACAGCTAAAATAAAATTGTTTTTAATGGCCCTGTCAAAACACTTTAACATCTGCAAGGTGTCTAATAGCAGGTCTGTAACAGTGATTTAAAAACACTTTTTCCCCCCTGTGGCTATTATGATACATTGACAATAAATTCACATCTGTCGGTACAGTTTAGTTACACAATCTGTTTAAAATCCTTGAAAGATAACCCTTTTCTAGGGATGTGTTTTGACCATAACCAATAGGATTAAGGATGATAACTGGACCAGCGAATCAGAACAGAGCCAGCATAAAGAGGGCGTGTACTGTTTTTCACCAGTTGGAATTAAGTTAGTCTGTTATGGACAATGAGATGGTTATGCAATAACTTCTTCAACGTTACACAAGGGAAAGGCCATAAGCAGCCCCTGTGTTTGCCTGACTGCGTGAGGCGAGCGTCCCAGGGTAACTGAACTACACAAGCTGAAAGAAGCTAGCATCTCACACTGCACTGCTCAGTGCACGATCAGTATCGACCGTGGAGATATGTTAATGCATGTCGTGAGTGTTACCCCGGGCGGGACGGTGAATGTGCGCATGTGACATCGGACTGGAGGAAGGAGCTAGGACTTTTTCCGGGTACGAGAGAGGAGGAAAACGGAAAGACTGTCATTTCGGGGAACTCACAGGAAAGCGAACTGGCTCGTGGAGAAGCTTCCAGAGGGGTGTGGACTCAGACATTGGGCATTCAGCACATTAGCTGGTGCGGAGGGGAAAACAGAACCGTTTGTGGTCCAGCAGAGACAATGCGTTGGTCATGTGACCTTGCTAGGCCACACCCAAGGACGACCCCCCTCCGCCCCATATTTCATATGTTAAGATCCTTCAGGCTGATCTGCACCTCACTGACCTGCACTTCATTGTAATGCTAACAGACACACAGAATAGAATATAGAATTGTAATGTGATTATTGCAATTAATTAATGCAATAAAAAAAAAAACCTACATAATGAAATATGTATTTGCTTTGGCAGTATTTTTACATTATATTAGTAGAATGCTTTATATTTTAGCCTTGTTAGGTTCTTGCTTTGTTATAAGATGTTGTGTAGCTCCTGCTCCAGTACTGCTGATACGTGTACCTGAGCGTTCACTGGAAGCTCAGCCTAGCCGCACTGGCGCCTAGTTGACTCCTTGAGCCATTTGCCTCAGTTATATGTTGCTTAGGACGAAAGTGTCTGCTGAATATGTAAATGTATATAATACTTTATATTAGTAGAAGTACAGTAGTTGGTGTTATCTGATTTCTGAAACGCAGAGGAGACTAATTAAACAAAGGGGGCTGTTGTCTCCACCTCCCGATCCATCCATTTTATCCTTTATGGGAAAATCCATCTGATGGGACAGGTGCACATGGAGCGAGCTCACCTGTCACAGGAGAGATCACCAGGGTCCATTCCGCTCAGTTTCATTTGAGTCTGTTATAGACGACCTGACAGTTTCACTGCAGGACACCCCCGGGTCACATATTGACTCACTGTAGCTGTTCATGTCGACGTTCCTCAACATCCATCCATCAATAGATTATCTGCAGACTTGATTACCGGATCAGTCTGTGAAGCCGCTGGTATTTCCATTGCATTCTGTCATCCTGGTCCGCAGCATTTTATGGTTATTTCAGCTCAGATCAGTGTCACTAATCAATTTACATTATAAGTGAAGTACATTTCAGCCTGAATAAAAATCAGACCCTTAGTGGAGTTTTTCTTTGGGGAGGGGGGTTCTAATATTAGCCATGTATATATACAGTTCTGGAAGAAATTAAGGGACCACAGCACAAGTTTTTGTTTCAATCATTTCTCAGTTTATGGGTATGTGCCTGTGTAAAACATACATTATTCTGCAAACTGCAGCATGGCTCTTCTCTGTTTCTCATTAATGAAGGGCTTCTTCCTAGCTTTATTGGACTTCAGTCCTGCTTCTAGGACACCAATAAGAGCTGTCCTAGCAGTGCACTTCACACCTGTACTTAATGTTTCCCATTCCTTTTGAAGGTCATTTCAGGTCATTCTATGATTCATGAGAAACTGTTAGATAAGTTGACGGTCACCTCTGGCATTAGAAAGACACTTCTGCCCTCTACCTGGCTGGTTTCTGGTCGTTCCCAGTGTCTCCTGCTTCATTTTGTTCTTGTGTACTGCTGTCTTAGAAATGTTGAGTCTGGAAGCAGCCTGCCTCACAGTGTAGCCTTCTGCCAGCAATACCAGGGTTAAACCAGGATTTAAAAACGACTTTTTAAATTTTTCTCTTAATTTTTCCCAGAGTTGTATATATAGATAGAGGTAGTAATATTCCGAAAAGCAGTTATGGAAAATGAGGTGAAGGATGGAAGGATAGATGGCAGGAATATTACTTTAATGGGAATATCTTTCATAATTTGTGTCAGGTTTTGTTGAGGACCAGCTGGACTAGTGACAGACGTCACAACAAAATGATGCGAAACACACAGGAACCAGTTTAGGTTTGGTGCAGAATAACTACTTGACAAAGACAGCAAATAAACATTATATACAATTATATAACAATATTAATTAAGAAAAACAAACAAAGTGGCAGCGGATTATTTACTGGCCTAAGAGCCAGTTGGCCTGCGGACGGAAATGTGGGACGTGTTTCATCATGGGGGTGGCCCCGACACACAAGCCAGGGAATCCCCATGGGGCAGCCGGGGGGGCAGAGCAGGTGGGAGCCCTTGCTGCAAGGGCGGTTGTGTCGCCAGGGGAAACGGCGGCCGTCTCCCAGCACATGCTGGCGTTCCCCTTCACCAGAGAACAGGAAAGGTTGCCTGCCGCTGCGTTTATTCTGCTCTAGTGCAAACGGGGTTCGACGCCAAAGGCAGGATATTAATCAGCACGGGATTCCCGCCTCCCATTAATCCGAATCGGCCGCCGTAATTTACCGCCGGCATCTGAGTGTTTTCCATTTTCCGTTCTCTGTTTCACTTTCAGCGACAGTTGGAGGCTCATTTCTAACAGCTGAAAACATACAATTTATCAAATGGGGGGGGGTATTTAATGAACGAGGTCACAGCAAAGGAAGCACAGAGGATGACTCCGCAAGAGTCATCGAGATTATTTATGGTGAGACCGATTTCATTTCCTCGCAGATTGGAGGCGAGGTTTTGCTGGCATGACTTTATGAAGCGGGGGCAAGCGGGGGGGGGCTCAGTTTCTGGACCAAAATGCCCCAAAGCCTGGGAAAGGCTTCACACTTCATTATCTCTGCATTGGATGTCCGAATGAACGGAATTCAGTCAGACTAAACATGAAGCTAAGGATTTACACTCACAGAACCGTGTGGACAAATCGTCCGGAGCGACCCTGAGCGCTTAATGACCGCCCAACCACAACAGCGCTGGATGGTTTACAGGCTCATTTAATGGATTAATTATGGAGGGAAAGTGTTTTATTGGGAAATACAGGACGAATCAGCATGATTCCTGAATGTGACTTTCCGAGGTTATTAATTCAGCTCTGGATACTTATCCAAAAATCTCGCTGCACCTTGCTAACTTGCGTATGCAGAAGAACTTTTGAAGGTTACAGCTGACCCACTTAACTCAACGACTGGCATAAAAGTGGACCTGTTGCGGGCCACGTGCTTTTTATACTAGGTTATTTTGGAACACTCGCCCCAGTCATCACGGTGCCTCTTATATGTGTTGTCAGTGACTCAGAGGTTTATTGTTTATTTAAATAAAAATCCCCCAAACCGATGCCAAATATTTTTAGATCCGCTGACCGAAATATCACTCGGACGTCTAAGCATCGACGCTGATAGCAGCGAGCATTATGGGATGCCAGTGACCTTGGGGGAGAGCCACGGCGGCGGTGTGTTTACGGTGCACCGTATCCTGTACCCGTGTTCTTCCTGATCTATTACCCTTGACAGAAAACGAGGCGTGTTGATATCCAGCCTGCCTCCCTTTCTGTTTTAGGCTGGACATCGTGTGCATGTGTGCAGATGAAAGACGTGATTAAATGATAAAATATCGTATAGCTGCAGGTCCAGGGGAAGCAGATATAGAGCAAAGAGTGGAATGGAGCCCTCCTGAAGTCCAAGTACATCATAAGAACATCTCGACTGGTTTCCCATAGGGGGACACAGAAAGCCCCACAGAAACTCAATACAAGGACCATGAGCTAATTCGGAGAACCCCCCCCACCAGTGTATTCTACTATATTACACATCTCATGGAAGCTTCCAGAACACAGCATCTTGTGACAGCGGCCATTTAAAACCGGCTGGCCTCTTCACCTTCACATCAGCAACAGTGAACCACTGACAATAGACGGTGCAGCCATGCCCAGGACCCTAGATAGCTGTCTACAGATGTTTACTGGTAGGCTGGACATGTTTATTTACACATCGTCTCATAGCTTTAATCCAGAGCAAATTACCAATTATACACCTGTATGTTTTAATGGGGCAGGGTTGAGTCAAGGGCCTTGTGCGACAAGGGCCCCTCCTAAAGATTTCAAGCAGCAAATCTCAAGTTACAAGTCCATTTCCTTAAGCACCGTAGCTCTTAATTAGGGAGGTGGGGAGTACCAGGTGAAGAAACAGAAACTCTGGACCAGATTTAACGTACGTATCTTTCGGGACAAATTACGGAACAGTCCTCCAGAGCTACTGAACGAAAGTGCAGGGTAGTATCCTAGATGAAAACAGCATCTGGTTTCTGACTCTAAACGCTTGACACTTAAAAGAACTCTTAAGGTTGTTCTGAAGGATGGAGGAGGGACATGAGCATGAACATATGTCCCTCTGTGTTGGAGCATGGTGTAAAAGCTGCAAGGCGCTTCCTCTGTGCTTTTTGTTTGACAAATAGCCTCAGCAAGCGATAGAGCATGCGCTCCTAAACTCTCCCGCCACCTGTCAGGCGCAGAAATCCAGTCGCTAACCAGTGAAGCAGAAGGTTGATGGCTGGGGCTCATTCCAGCTGCCTGGTCCACAAAAGAACTCGAATCGCTCCGGAGGTGACAGACCAAACACCATTAGGAGCTATAAAGTTCTGAAGATTGAGATAATAAAACGGAACCCTATGATACTTAAGTCCTGGAAATGTATACAGAGCATACAATCGCCAGCACACCTGTTACAGAAGTAACTGACCTTTCAGCCTTAAGCTGTTGTCTTAAGGTTTAATGTAAACACAGGCAAATCGAAGAAATTATCAGATTTCACGGTATAGCCGTGGGACCTCATTATGGTGGGGGGGGCTTTTATGAGGCTGGGCACAACTACGAGGGCAAGCACGCGCAAGCACGCACACGCACCACCCACGCGCACGCATACACGATGGGAGCGTGAGAGCCACGATCAAAATAGCGGTAGTAAAACAGAGGAAAATAGCAGAGTGGTGAATCCTATTTGGTCTATAAAGTGGTAACGGGCAAACCAACAGAGACACTCATTATCGAACGCTTGGTCAGGGAGATTTACGGGGGCGTCTGACTTCTGCTTTCCAGAACATTCCAGAAAACGGAGATATTTTAGATGTCCAAACTGCCGCTTTGCGAGGGGATAATTAATGCTCATTCGGAGCCTTTCTGTATCATGGGAACAAAACTCTGGTATAACAGACCACTGCTTGCATAAAGTCATTTTGGTTCCTTTTAATTCTATATGTAAGCTGGGTCTTGTGTTACATAGTACACATTTCTTACTAATCCATTAAGTCATTTTGAAGCAGATAGAGTATAGTATTGCCTTCTTGTTTATATAGTAAGTGTTTTGCTGTTACAGGAAACCTGTCATGCATCCATGCCATCAGCCAAGTATCTGAAAATTTTAAATGGCTGTTTTTAAATGGCTTTTACCAGAGTAACATGAACATCTACACACCATTAAACACAGCCGCAAGGTAATGCTGGCTAGCAAACTCCTCCAAGGTTCCATTAGGATACATACATGCATATATTACTCATAAATTTACTTGTGCTCAGAAAGTAAGTCGTAATGGAAGGTCACTTTTTAAGCTGTATTTTACTTCGGTTTATATCTGTCGGGACCTCGCATCTTGGACACTCATCAGTTATAAGCATCTGCTCCTCCACCTTGTGGATCATTGGGATGTTGGGACAAATTATTCCATAAAGCGCCCATGTTTAGTGGCTTTACAGTGACAGCCAGTTTTGTAAGGAGCCCACACTTTGTTTTGTCTGACATGCTCAAACCCCCAAGGCATGCAATTCATGTCCAGCCATCACCCAACCAGGCAATATCCTGTTAAAGGATATCAAGCATAAAAGTATAATTGTCTACTTTAGTGATTTGCACCGCATTTGTGGCAAACCCGATTTTCCTTCTTAAACTCCAAAATGACACTGCCAAGAGTTATACGAAAAACACAGGACATAATTACGGAAAACCCTGTCCCCAGAATGAGTCACAGAAGCCGTCTTCATGCAGAGAAGTCAGGACAACACATCTGACGCTTTGCCGCACCAAGCCCTCTCCGCAACAACGTCGTCATCAGTGAAAAATACTAAAGCATCAAACATCCCAAGATCTGCAGTGTGGAGAGTCGCTTTTCATTAGGCCCCACGGCAAATCCTACAGCACCCCCCCCCCAATTATTATCACTGTCAAATTTCCACCTGCCTTTCAGATCTCAGTGAGTTACCATCAACTGGGAGTTTCAGAACCTAACCCTAGGATTTTTGGGCCATGTCGGGTCCCCGCCCGCTTCAGGTCCATATGGTCCCAGACTCAAATAAAGCCTGGGTGGAACAGAACCATGCAGTATAAACCCAAGGTGGTTGGCTCTGTTATCTTTGCATGGAAAACAGAGACTTCCTGCAAGAAAAAAAACATTGGCTGCAGATTAGCCAGCAGCACTGCTGTTAGCTAGCTGGCCCTGCAGCCACTGCCAGAGGCTACATTCCTTAGCGCCGAAGGCGGGCGGGCCGTAAAACATTTTTGGCACCCAGCTAGCCGTTTATCAACACAAACACGGCTGCTGGGTCGGCCCGAAAAGGATTTTTCCACTTCTTATATACTTCAGGGGGCCGACATTCAGGGCGGCGGGTAAGTTAGTGGTTAACGGCACAGACGCACAGCTTGGAGATGGCTGTTTGAATAGCCCTGCCATGTTTGTGCCGATGTAGGAAAACACATCTAAATTGATCCAAAAGACAAAAGCTCAATATGGAGCTTTGGATGAATAATCAGCTAAGTGGCTACACCTTGAGAGGAAGTTTACTTTAATAAACATCAAGGGTAACATGATAAGAGACACATTTACATATTTCATTCAGCCTTTAGCTAATTTGTAGCACCGTATAGCAGTGACCGGCTTTTAATGTAGTGCACTGCAGGCTGGGATGAATGACAGAGGTAAGCGAAAGCTGAAAGCCCCCCCCCCCAAAAGGGGTTTGAATTAAATGATGAAACAGCTCCTCATGTGCAGGTCCTGGCGTGTCCCAGCAAGTGGATACGCTACAATCCATTAGCATCGTCAACCCACTACCGTTGTGGGACTCGTGTCTGTGTTCACAAACACATATTTCATTGTACCCCCCCCCCAAAGAATGCAGGTTATCCATGAAAACCCTGCTTTTGTATGAGGCCTTTCTCAGATTTTTGTGCTGCCGCACAACACACGCACACAAATAACGGCCCTTTTCGAATTAGAATTAGCCACTCGTCGCTATGTGTAAGAGAGCATTTTCATCTAGCGTGAAAGCATTCCTATGGCCAAATAAAGGGACTCTTCAGAGGCCAAGTCTCCATTGGAGTCCTTCAGACGGGAGCGTGCTGTCCGCTTCCATTGTTTAATGCAAGTGGTACTTTGGTGTTAATCTCCCTGGTAGAGAGTTCCAGCCTAGAAAGTTCAAACAGGCCGACAAAGGGGATGAGGAACTCCCTGTTTACCCAGTAGGGGGACATGTTTTGCTTGGACCTGTCCCGCTTTCACTCCCACTTGAACGGGTTCCCGGGATTGCACCCTGACGGATGGAGCTGTTGAAGGATCGCTCATCGCCGTCTGTCTTACGTTACCGCTGGGGATTTCATGGCTGATGGGGTAAGGGCCGGGTGACGCCAGTTTGGAATAGCCACAACGAGGAACGGGCAATGGTCCCGGAGCGGGGATTTTGGCCAAAGGAGAGATAGTCACGACCCGACTAAGGGTGAGAGCTTCGGTTGGGGTGGCATGCGGATGTCTTTGCTGTCATAGATGGTAAAAAATGTATGGGATCATTTTCAAAACATTCCCCGGACATTAAATCAGCCACTGCGTTAATGTTTTCAGAAAGTGCTATCTGAGGACAAGGTCTTGCCTTGTGAGAGTGGAATTAAATTACCCCCACCACCCAGACTTCCATATGCAGGGAAACGTGACACTAATTTACCCTCAGGTTTTCTGATTTGTTTTTCCGTGATAATGTGGCGATATCTGCAGGAGCGATGGCTAATCCAGTCGCACCAGCTGAAACGAATTCATTACTATTATTATTTTTAATATTTGGTCCTTTCTGCTATTTTTACTTGGAAGCATTTGATGCATTGGAAGCATATTTTTTTATTCTTATTTATATAAGGAATAAGCGTTTGCCATCCGATCCAAAGCAAATTCTTACTTTACATAAAATATTTTCAAGCCTTATGAAAAGTCATTGTACGTATTTATTCAGAAATATTACCAGTTTTTATGGAGTCAAAGTACGTAAACACGCCTGTGTCAGTGTGTAACAGAACAAAGTAGATCTGCAGTCTTAAAACATACAACGAAACAGCTTGCCACAGATATGTCGGAAGCTGAATGACTGACAATGAGACATAAAATAAGATCACAAAGAGTATGCAACCGTATAGCCCTGTAAAAGCTCAGTATAAACAAGCATAGAAACAAGTAAAAAAAAAAATGATACATTTTCGAGGTGAAGTCTTCACAAGCCCACATGCCTCTCGTTCATGGGAAAGCCTGCGGCTGCCACGTTGACACACAACCCGTCATTTGGCAGTCTGAGATCACCAACGCCTTCGCTGAAGATGTCAGTCATCACTCGGAGGACACCCGAGACAGGTCTGGCGTAATCCCAAAGACGAGGACAGAGAAAGCCAGCGGAAGACAGCGAGAAGCGTGAGGGGAATCCCTGCCACAGAAAGAGGGGAGCCTTTTCCATACCACGCCTCATCGCGCACCTTTACCACTAACGGACGTGGATGCATCTGTTTAAAAGAGCGACTGACGGACAAACTCGGCCGTGGGCTCTCAGCTCTTACATTCACGGGAAAAACCGCCATCCAGGTCCATCAAAGGTTTGGACACGACCTTCTCGGCCAGGAATATTTGACACCACTGAGAGTCAATGTCAGAGCCCGCTGCTGAAGGCGTAATTGCACAGCAAAAAAAACGGACATTCGGAACCATTAACATCGTGCGGAGCGTTAATCTGATTCGCATAATTAATATTGTGAATGAGCTGCATTTCTGGAAATTATACTACATTGCACTTATCACTAATCCCAATTCATAATTTTATGCAGCGGTTATTAACATTTTCCTTTTCGTTTTTACGGCAAAATTAATGCTTGAATGAAAATTTTATGAGTGCGGATTCTCTGCCGTGGCCTTCCTGCCACGATGGACGAGGCAGAACAGGAATATCAGCAGCCATTGTTCGTAATTGCTACACATTGGGGGTAATTGAAGAAAATTATGACTGCTGTTGATGGCCTAATTAGAGACTTCTATGTTTCATCCCACATCCCCCATGACACTCACAGGTCCTCCCAACATGCTACATAATGCTTCAAAAAATAGCATGCATTAGGCGTGAAGGATTCTACCATGAAATGAGCTTGTCAGCATCGCTGTTTTCCCCGTATGAAAGGGGGGGGGGTGTTTTATTTTTTCAAGTGCTTCCCTTCTCTTCTCTACCCCAGCCAGCAATGGGTGGTGTGGCGTGGCTGGACCTTGGGGCAGATAATGCCAGGCGATGGTGGCATTGCCCTGCATCCTGGCATGTAGCTAGAGATTTCTGTACCACACCCCCAGGGCCAATTCCTGATTTTTTTAAGGTGGGGGGGCATAATAGGGGCTGAAATTCTTGGGGCTGACCTATTTATTAACCACTGATATATATTGAATCTTTGATTGGCAGGGGCCGGGGCACTCTAGTACTGATCTGCTTTCAGCTGTGGTCCATATATATGTATGTGTGTGTGTGTGTGTGTGTGACCCCCCCCCACCACTTTTATCAGTTTTTTACTTATGCCCCCCCCCCCTACCAGGGGTGTGTGGTGGGGTCTGCATCTCCTGTTCGGATATCATAATCTGACAATAAACTGTTTTTAAACATGATGTTTTCCAAAGAAAGATTCCCAAACAATTTTGTTTTGATCCTTGTAAAATTTGCTCTTCTAAATAAAGGAGCAAAGGTTCAGCTACCCTGCAGCTGGTGAAATCCCTCCGTGGTGTTTCTCTTCCCCTTGGATGAGGGAGTATAACACAGTATTTTCAAGGTAAACAGCTCTGTCTGGGTGGCACACTTAGCAGAATGGAGCTGACCTAGTGCCCCCGAAATAATTGGTCAATGCAACACGTATCTACCGGGATTGGATGTGTGAGTCACTTCGTTAACTGAAAACCAAAACAGTAATCATCGGCGGCCCATTAGGAGAGCTCGGTCTTTAATTAGCATGGCATTCGGCGGTACCAGCCGGCCCAGGGTGCAGGCCACAGCCTGCGGAGAGCGGGAGTCACAGGTGGCTAATGAAACGACAACTGGCGCTCCGCAAGGTCAAGGAAATGAAGACGTATGTGCCAGGGTTAGCTCTCTGACAGATCTCGCTTGCACCGGAGCGGATAATGGGGCCGGAGAGAACCAGTACGCACCGTCAGTACGCATCCAGTCATGGGCTACCAGGGGATATCGGCCGTACTCCAAGCGTGCGCGTTTTCTGGGGTCCACTAATAGATGCTTGTCATTTGTTCGATCCCTGGAGTCCCATTGGCCAGCACTGTCTGCATTCATCCCGTTTCGAGTATTAATGACCCTGATCTTCTTTGCAGATGTCTATAACTGCGATTGGAGAGTGCCAACAAAACAATAAATGGACCCCGATGACGAGGGAATCGGGCCGGCCTTGCAAAATGGTCGTTTCTAACAAGAATGTGCTTGGCAACGCTAGTGGCCGCTCAGATCGACGGCTCATTGTGCTGGCAGACATCTGTGAAAAATATGAGCTCTTTGTTTCCATCTTTCATGCTTCCATGGCTCTTTTCAAGGTATCAGAAAGCCGACGATGAATTCTTAGTTCAGAGCTAATTTTTTCCCCCCGTCGTTCATTTGGAAGTCCTTTAGTTTGAGAACAGCAGACGTATGGGGATGACGAGTCTGTACATATATAAAAATAGACAAGTGGTGTGTCTGAGGAACAAAGGTAATATTCGCAGAGTGGTCTGTGAAAAATGATACTATATGAACCCTCTTGGTCAACATGGGACAGACCATGTGTGAGATTAAACCAAACACAGATGTTAAACAGATATTACTGAACTTCATTATCTGTCCAGCTCTTGTTCTCTGCTTTTGGCAACATGAGAAAGTAACAGGTTATCCAAAGCCCTAATCATTTTGCCTTGGAGATGAATAAAAAATAACGTGATAACATTCTTTTGCTACATGCCATTATGATGAGAGCTTATGAAGAAAGCAGGCCATATTTCTAGAAAAATATGGTTGGACATCAGTCTCGTTTCAATTCACCCTTGGGCTGGACTTGAAGAGAACTGGGAACCACATTCATCTTTTCATCTGTCTTGGAAGAGACTTTCATTTTCTTCCAGACTTGACCCTTAAAATTGGGGAGATTTGTTACCATAAAATAAGCTTCCACTCCTGTCAGGTTTGCCTTTTTACTGAAGTGTGTGAAATCGGAGGCACTAAGTGAGGAAAGCAAAAGCCACATGTCCCCTAACCTCCCGCTTAATCAATCTACAGCAGAAACAAGCATGCAGGAGTCAGGATGGCAGCAACGCTACATAGCAGTGAGAGACAGAGAGACACAGCGAGAGAGAGAAGGAGAGAGAGAGAGAAACAAGGAGCGGGAGAAAGAGCGAGGCAGAGACAAGGAGAGAGAGAGAGAGAGAGAGAGAGAGAGAAGGAGAGAGAGACGACGAGAGAAAGAGAGAGAGAAACAAGGAGAGAGCGAGAGAGACAGAAACAAGGAGAGGGAGAAAGAGCAAGAGAGAGACAAGGAGAGAGAGAGAGAGACAAGGAGAGAGAGACAACGAGAGAAAGAGAGAGAGGCAGGGAGAGAGAGAAGGAGAGAGACAACGAGAGAAAGAGAGAGAGGCAGGGAGAGAGAGAAGGAGAGAAAGAGACAAGGAGAGAGAGAAGGAGAAAAAGAGAGACAAGGAGAGAGAAATATGGAGAGAGAGAAGGAGAGAGAGAGACGAGAGAGAGAGAGAGAGAGAGAGAGAGAGAGGACATTTACACAAAGATTGTAATGAAGCATCACAGCTTATTTCAGAAGGAACCAGAACTGCTAAAAGAGCATCGGAATGATTATTATAACCCATTAATATCCTAACTGACACTCAGAATTTGCTATCTGCTTACAGATGTGGGTTTAAGACAATTTAATGGAGGTAATATATTTAAAACCCCAATACATTTGCCTTTGGAGTAAAGTGGTCTTTTCCAGAGTCCTTCTGAGCTGTACCTCATAAAATGACCAATATTACATACATCTGCAATGTAGGTTTCATCTGTATATTTAATCTCTACTCTTTTTTAATAAGAAACATTATTGCTAATTTTATATATTGTTATAAATTATTGTTCTTGACTGTCACCCTATTCCCACATACGTGTTTGAAAGGCTCCTGTATTTTTCCTACAAAACAAACCTTTTTTCTTTTCTCACTGATTATGCCATTTCTAAGCTCCCCAAGGAGCAGAAAGACCCGAACAGCCTCCGAAAACACAAGCATCCGCTTCGCGGTCCAGTAATAAATAACGCTGACGAATTACGGACGGTGAAAATCCTCCCGCGGTCCCAGGCGCTCTGCGCGCAGCCGCAGGCAGGCGGGGTAGACCGCGGCTGCTCTGGATGGGACTCTAGAACATTCTTGCATTCTGCATTCGTGGAGGGGTGGGGGTGGGGGTTACACAGGGTAGCCCTGCGGTGTGGACGCTGTGGACACGTACCTCAAATGTGACCTGTCACCCTCAGTGTGCAGCCCAAGCCAAGAGCTTTGGGTCAAAGTTCACCATTCACTTTACCTCTTTAATATCTGCCAGCAATTATGCATATGAAAAATCCCACTGTCACATGACTGTCATAGACCTATTCCCACGGTTTTCCTCTGTCCTCGCAATGTAGCAATTTGACTAAATGGGTTAGATAATATAGAGGCTTTCCATCTTCCAGCTGTGTACCCGGAGCAGGGTCAGAGGGAGGCCTGGAGCCTATCCCAGGCAACACAGGGCAGTCGTACACCCTGGATGGGATGCCAGTGTGTAACACGGCACACACATCAATCATACAGGGGCTATTTAGAGACACCAGTCAGCCTAGCTGCAGGGTTTGGACTGTGGGAGGAAACCTGCATGACACAGGGGGGAATGTACCGGTGCAATGCATGGAGTGGAAGTGGGATTTGAACCTGCAACCTACTGAGCTACTGTGCCACCTCGAGCCTTTCAGGAACAGCTATGTGCTGCATATTCTCTGTCAAGGTTAATAACCATAAATGAAGCCATTTCAAACCACTGTTACTCCACGATCAATGGTGGCAGGAACTGAAAGCGTGAGAATTCAGCCTTGAAAGATTAGAATTCCACATGCAGTACATTTGCAAACATTCTTCTCTCCGGAAGGCTGATCCCTGCTGAAGATGTTACGGTCAAGGTTTACGTGTAACAGCATGGCGGGCCCCCACTTTTCTGCCCCTGAACACATAACATTATTTTAAATTGTCTTTGGTCAGCTACAGTAGAAACCATTAGCATGCCCAGTGAATACAGAATGAATAACTTCTCGTGAAGCTGCATTCCAGGCATTATATCCGTCTCCCACAGCCACGATGGCTCGTCACCCTTAACGAATATTAATTACACGCTTCCCGGGCCTGATTCCAGCTCATTGATCATTCGTTGAGGCAGTCAGAGCGTTTTAATTGTTACTGTACGCGGTCTGTTCCCATTTGGCAGTATTGGGATCACCTTTGTCGATGCTCTGCGTAAAGGACAAACTGGGGAAGTGACCTTTTCATTTGAAGGTGGCTATATATCATCTTGTCGATGTATTTTTTTTTTGTTTGTTTGTTTTTTAATGGGGAACATTTATCCTGTAATAGATCACGTTTATACAGACTGTTCCTAATTATTCATCCCTCGTGCCGGTGGTAAATCGATAAGGCTGCAGCTGACTCTGCTAGGCAAAGACGTTAAAGACAAATTACTCAATTAATTTGCCCTATCGGTTGATGAGTCCTGAAGTTTACCAGTGATTGTATTGACCAAATCTGCATGATCAAGTTACCCTGGAAACAGTGAATGATGTTCAGACAAGGCTTAGCCCTCCATTACCCGCTACCCGACAGCTATGTGCTGATGATCATTTCGTCGGCAGTGCGGTAAAGTGGGGAGTCTTTCTCCTGATCCATGTTTTCAGTCGGCTAACTAGTTTACCATCCATATCCACCCATTCACTTTTTGTAACTGTTTTTCCTATTCAGGGTCTTGGGGAGGGTCTGGAGCCTATAGGGACAAAGCAGGGAACAACCCAGGATGGGACAGATGCACTATGGGCAATTTGGTAACTCTGATTAACCTTGGTATGTTTTGGGACTGGAGGAAGCGCCATGATGCCATGGGGAGAGCATGCAAGCACATGTGGAGCCAGGGTACACACATGAACCCCGGTTCCAGAAGTATGAGGCAACATCACTGACCACTGTGCCAGTGTGCGGCCCCCCCACCCTGACCCACCACCCATACTCATGTTAATATGGCCGTTGGTTGTATTTATTATGCTTATTGTTGCAGTTTGCACACTTTCTTATTAGTACTATGCTGTCTATTCCCATTTCCTGCACATTTCCAGTTACACCAGTGTTTTGTTTTGCTGGCACTGCTTCATCGCTGCCGTGGGTTTTGGTTTTCCGCTCGCTCTCGCTTAGCAAGTGTCAAGCACTGTGACAAATGAAGTGATGGCATTTTGATTTGATTTGGGGGAGACACCTGACCTTCCTCATGCAGCCCCTCTTGCAGAAATGGCCTCATAATCCCCCAATTTAAAGCATATCTTGATCTCGAGAAGCAAAATATTCCAGTTGTAAGCGATTAACCACAGGCTGATCAAAAGAAGACACAGCCTGCCGATTCAGCCTTTCCGAGACGGCTGGACAAAGGTGTCCTCGGCTCCTCGCAAGGGAAAGTCACACCCCGATGACCCCCATGGTTTAAGCCAGTCCAAGGCCGACCCATAGGTCACCGACCGTATTAGATCTGTTGCCACGGTGGCACGGCATGTCACGATCGTCATGGTGACCCTGCCATACTCCCCACCCTCCTTTAGGACGGGCACAATTAAAACGTGAGTGGTATTGACACTGCCTGAACCAACAGTGAATTAAAAGGAAGGTGCCCCGACCTTTTACCGTAACTTTCAGATAGGAGAGAATCTTCACTAGGCAATCAGATCTTAAGAAAATGAGAAGAGAAAAGATGTTTTCAGTTCTAATTAACTAATTTGTAGAAGTTCTACTGCATAAAATATGTGCACTTTTTTACTATAAGAAGACAGTTTAAAACAACAGTCTCAGACTACAAATGACAAAGTGTAATTTGTTTTCATCTGGTAAACATATGCATGGACTGTGGCCCTCAGTTTGCAGGGAAAGAAGGATTTGATTAATGGAAATTAACTACAGTGTACTCTGTGTACAGTGTGTACCGTGTACTCTGTGTACAGTGTACAGTGTACTCAGTTTACAGTGTACTCAGTTTACAGTGTACTCTGTGTACAGTGTGTACCGTGTACTCAGTTTACAGTGTACTCAGTTTACAGTGTACTCTGTGTACAGTGTACTCAGTTTACAGTGTACTCAGTTTACAGTGTACTCTGTGTACAGTGTACTCAGTTTACAGTGTACATTGTTCTCTGACAGTGAGATCCAGAAGTTTCCAGCTCCATTACCGTCCATCACCGCCATCGTGTGGGAGCGATGCATTCGAATGGCAGATTCTGCCAAAGTAAAATAGTCTCATGCACTACACTCATAGTGGAAGCAGGTGAAGGATGAATATTAGGGACAATTCTAGGATTTTTAAGGTGGAGGCCATAAGAGGGGCCATATTTCACTTCCAGCTGAGGCCAGTGGCCCTGTAGCCCCACCCCTGACGGACATAAGCACTAAAAACTCAAAAAAAAAAAAAAAAAAAATGAAAGTCCATTAGAAGTTAGTCCACGCTTGAGCAGTCCAGGTTTGGCTTCAATTCTCCTGTTGTAAATCCAGCCAAATCGTGGATCTCTGTTGAGGTTATTTATCTGTAGAAAATGGACTTCTGTGGAGCTATTTTTACTGAAGAAACGTTTCAGTTAGTGACCTGTGGCTATTGTATTTCACTCCGACGGGACGGCCGCACAGCACATTACTGTGGTATCGAGTCCCGAGCACTTCCTGCAATCCAATACTGCAGACGCTGCATCCGCCTTTTCATCCGCCCGACAGCGAGGAAGATCACCCCAAACAGAAAGAGCGTTTCGGCCAATGGAGATGTTGACAGTGTAATCCCTAAAGATGTGTCTCCTCCATGAAAGGGCTATCAATCTGCCCCCAGCCAGGGACGGAATCGATCCTGGCCATCGCTCGCTTCTGGGATTAGATGAGGTACAGTTTGTGAAAGGTTAATGTAAAGGTTACATGGCAAACATAATAAAACCATGTTTGGCCAAATCAAGCAATTAAGAGAAGTGTCAGAATGAACGTATTACATTATGGTCTTTTGTTGACATTGTGGGACTTCAGCACTGTGATTATAAGGCAAAATATCTGAACTAACTTACTTAACAAGACCCTCATGCAGTCCATGTTTTTGCACCCCCCCCCCAGCTCCTAGCACACCTATACCAGCAGGTATTCAGTGTTCTTGTTTGGCTGGGAGCTGGGAGGGAGCAAAAACATGAACTGGAGGGTGGTCCCTGTGGACTGGGTTGAGAAACACTGGGCTATAACCCTCACAAGTGATCCCCTTCAGGTTGAGACTAGCTGTAAACACAAGAAGTGTCCTCTTGCCCCCCAAGGAAACCAGCTATCAAAAGAATTTGGTCTTAGTCCATTTACAGCACTGATATACGATACAGTGCCCTGGCCCTGAAGATGACAAGGACTCACTGGAACCTGGGCCTGTGCCGGTTCTCGGATGAGTGATGTGCCAGATACAGTGTGGTACCACATTCTTCTGCACGAATGACACACATTTCTGATGATTCGAAAACAACCCTGCTCACACACCGGCTGGCACACACTCCTGGTGCAACAAGGGACACCGTTTTGGTTCACACCCAGCGGAGAAGTTGGGCGACATCCAGCCCGTTAGTTTATGCACATCAGAAGGAGCTTAGACAGTATTTATATCATCAGCCATATTACAGCCTACCAGGCTAACAGGTTCTCAGGTTCGGAATAACTGAACTCTGAATGTACACAACAATAGCATATTTTGTGGTTTCTGAGAGGAGGCCAAAGCCAGCCCACCATCCAATCTGGCGATTCGTCTCTGATATGCTGTTATAAAAGCACACTTCTGATTGGCCGCATCACAAACTCTGACGTATAACAGGCACCCAGGTGAACTTGTGCCCCGTGAAGTGTCTGTCACAAACTATTAATCCAAGTCCCAGAGCAGAGAGATGGGAGTATGTCCACTTATTGATGGCACCTCCAAAATTCCAGCTGACACACTGAAATCCATCCACATATAATACGATTTTCACATTATCCCTATTTATCCTGTGTGCTCTGCCAGACCTATAGCATTACATAGCTTTATGGAAAATCCCAGAGCATTATGAGATTTACACACATTACACTCAGAATTCTGGAGCATGTCCACTTCATCAAACAGTCACTTACTGTGATCTTTTTAGCACAGAAAAAGTAGACTTTTTCATTCAATACTGTCCTTAATAATTAGACTCTGTAACTGGATTATATATAGTATATAAAAATATGATTAAACAAAAGGATAAGAATTATTTGTAGTTTGTACAGGCTAAGCTTTCCATGTGCATTCACATTATTCTCATATAATAAAAATATCATGAAATATCCAGCACTGGATTTGTGAAAATGAGACCAAAAAAGCCATTATGACTCCTGGAAGAGATTTGAAATTCTCCTGCATTTTGTGTCCATGGTAACAATGAAATTATCACCCACAGTACAAAGGCTCAATCAGATGCTTGCATCTGTATATTTATATCTATATTTATAACAGCTAAATGCTTTGCCTGACTACGGTGTGACAGCTTCTGTGAGAGACTCGGCTGTAAAGATTATTTTAAGTTAACTTAATCTGTGTCTCAGTCAGGTGCAGACGAATGCCCTTGACGTGCTTATTTTGTCGGCATAAAACTGAATTTGCAGATTTGTTATTAAAACGTCCATAGCCATTTTTTTTCATTCAGATGCATATAAAGTAGATTTTTCCTAACTACAGACCAAGCTAAAACCGTCTAGAAACCATCTTTCACAATAAGGGCACTAGAACCTTCTAAACATTATGAATCTTAATCATATTTGAAAGACAGCAACAATAACATTTTTCAACATAAAGAAAACCCCTCCGCTGAAATCTATGTGTCAGCACACACTCTGCTAATAGCCACTGCTCCAGGCTTACCTGGGCTCCAGGACACCGTCACGAAGAATCTGAGATGGTCTGAGAATCTGAGGCTCTTCAGGAGTGCCTAGGTCCACCGGAGACAGTGTGAAACCGCAGGGTCACCGAGAAGCCGGCTGCTTGCTGGACGGGTGGGACCCAGAGGTGCCACCACTGTGTGTCTGGGACACGACAGAGACACTGAATGAGCAGACAGCATTAAATACAGAGTGAGGAATCTCTCGTTTGTGTCAGAGAGAGACTGTAAGCTGTGGAACTGAAACAATCTAAGCAATTTCTCCAGATCATATCCTCTTTAAGCGGGAGTATCTGACGCCAGCTTGTGCTACCAAAGGCTGCCATTCCCGCTGAGCAAATCGCAATAGTAGTCAAGTGAAGTTAAATAATTTTATTTATAAAGCACTATTAAAAAGAACCAGTGTTTGACCAAAATGCTTTACAACAATAAAAAAAAAACAATAAAAGTCAGGGGGAAATGTATATATGCATAAAAAACATAAATAAAAATAAGTAAAATGCAAAATATAGTAAAACAGACATTACAGTTACAAAAATTGTAACTCTCAGCACATTTGTCTAAAATGACTCAGCAAATAAATGAGTTTTTAGCCTCGACTTAAAACATTCAGTGGCGGGGGCAGATCGGACATGGAGAGGACGTGTTGTCTACAGCTCACAGGTTTGGATGCTCATACACGGGGGCAGGTGGTTATTATTTAATTCTCGAGTTACTTGGGTGTTGATTTCAAAAGACCGTCCTTTCCTGGATGAACGTTAAGACCGCGAATCAAAAAATAAACCCGGCGGTATGAAAAAGGGGTTTCTGTCGAGGCTTTGTGTTCTCATTCGCTCTGCTGTCGAGGGAAGGTATTTTCAGAATGGCCTGGGTCACATGACCAGCCCAACCCCCCCCCCCCCCCTTAGAATACTAAGTTATGACTAAACAAGTCCCCAGATTCATGAAGGGGTCAATGACATTACTACACCCCCCCAATGATCAGTATGTTACAACATGGGACGGTATGTTGGAAGGAACGGAATTAGGAAAATTAAGACAATCATTCCCTCTCCAGCTAATGCCCATATGGAACTATATCCATTAGGGATCTCAAATTCTATATTTACATTTACATACCAGAGTATGTTCACATCATCTGATGTGTTTCGGTAACGTCTAAACATGCCAGTTAGCCCTGCACCACCAGCAGCACATTGAATCGATTCTCTGTAACGTGATGTCATTCCCGTTCAATGCATTAAATTCCTGTTGTTTTGGGACCCCGCCCTCAGATGCTTGTCTCTATGGTAATAGCCTTCAGCATCTGTTTCCCCTTTTATCCCCCCCCAAACGATAATGTCTTTTATTTTAGGAATCTATGAGTTTTCTTGTTTTCTTTTTTTAGCTTGACATGAGGTATAGCTTACATACCTGATATCACAGGCCAGCCAGTCTCAGAGCACGCCCTGGCATACCAGGGGTGGTGGGGGCAGAGGAAGCCGCAGAAAGATCTACTGCCCCTCTCTGACTATGACTCATCACACAGAGAGGCACCAAAATGCCGGAACAGATGGGACTCCTCGGAGTCAGATCCCAGGCTGGCGGTAGCCCGTGTGGCAGCCCTCGCCAGTCCACGTGGACCTGCGCCTCTATCCCCCTGCAGCAGATCGCCACGCCAAGCACGGCTCGCCCACTCCTCCTTTGTTCCCCGGGCGTCTGCAGTGTGTGCTTCCACATTCACACCAGCGGCTACAGTCCTGTGTCGCACACACAAAACCCCCGATAATGACAGACCTTCATAGTCGATATATTTACTCCCCCCCACTATGCTGCTGTATTGCTTCTTGGTCACATACATGCACATGGCACCGTGTATATACACCCTTGTGTCCAGCCCCCCTGTTTCACACTGTCCTGTGTTTTGCACTATAAGTCCTGTGTAACCCCTCCCCCGTCATTCGCTCTCTCTACCTCACACCGTGGTCCTGAGGAGGACAATACTTCATGCCACTGTGTACTTGTATATGGATGGTAGGACAGTAAAGTCCGCTTGACTTGACTTAATATTAAATGTCTTCTCAGCCAGTACTGCCCTCACCTCATCATACTGCAGAGGCTACCGATCAGATTCATTTTTATAGTAAATGTATCCAAGGGACGCTACAGGGGTCTGAGCTGTGACTATTTGCTATGGGAATCCTATGTCCAATAAATGTGTAAATAACCTTAGCGGAAAGGAGCTAAGTGGGAGCCGTCCGAAAGTACTGAGTGATATGTAGATTAAACACACATGCCCAGACACACGCATGCACACACAGACAAAGAGATACATTTTGGGGGCTGGGGGAGCCGGCAGCAGGACACAGAAGCCAGGAGATGGAGGCGAGTTGAGCTCGCAGATCTGGGCTCTGTGAGTGACGGACCAAGCCTCTGACGCCAGGGAGGGGGGGGGGACCAGGCAGCTTTCAGTGGCATTGAGGGAAAGCGCCGTCTGCAATCCCTCGCTCCAGCGCTCGTGGAGCCGTCAAAATATGTCCCTCCCTGCTGGGGCTCATGCTGCTCCAAACTGGGGGGTGATTGAGACTTTTCGGGGGGTGACATCACCAGCCCAAATTTACATTGTATCTATTTATCAGGCACTTTAAATCAAAGCAACATAAGTTTTTCAAAAAAGCAGGGCCAAGCTGCTGCTGGAATGGTTAGAGGTTAAGGGCCATGCTGAAGGAACCATCAGAACCATCACACTGCTAACCCAGGCATTTGAACCAGCAACCTTCTGAGTGCAGGCACAGCGTGCAAACCTGCTGAGCCACGCAGCACCTCAACAGCCCTGCTTCACTCACCAGCAGCGCATTGAAGGCGAGACGCTGTCATCTCACACCATGCAGGGCGATAGATCTGGAGGGATCAACACCAAAGTGATACGCTGCAGACAGGAAAGACCAAAATAAGGCAAAAATAATCAACCTGCCAAAATGTACACAATAACAACAATCATTAGTAATTAAGAAAAATTACTAATACAGATATAGTGCTGATATTCTGTCTTAGTGTGTCAGCGTAGCCATTTCAAAACCTCACCTAAAATCACCCCAGTATTTGCAGTAACCATCCAATATACCCATGGATTTGCTGAACTGCTCAGAAGCAGATCTTACTTGGCTAATCAATACTTCATGTAACTAATTAAGTCAATTAGTGAGCTGGTCGTGAAATTTTACGAACACATGGACTGCCGTGGTGCCCCTGAGGAGGGGTTTGGTAAGTAAAGCTACAGTCTTTTAGTCATCAAGCAACATATGAGGAACGTTTTGGAGAAGAGAGGATTCATGTTTCTTTGTATCGTATCACTGTTCGTTTATGTATATTGAAATGTTACTTTTTTTTTTTTTTAAGCAAAATTATACTTATTGTGAAGACGACTAGCTTTTGGTGAGATTTCCTGCAGTGGACTAAGACTAGTGCACAGTTCTGTATACAGGACTCAGTTCAGTGAGAAACAGCAGCTGTTGTAAAATCATGTATGATTCCTTTATAAGCCCTGTGTTTGTTCCCAAACAGGACCACACACTTCTTTCTCCTCCGTCCTTGACAGCTGAAGGCATTAGCAAGCGTTTGCATTTCACTGGGCTGGGGGTTGGGGGGGGGGGTCCGGCTGAGCCACATGTGGCGTTTTCAGGAAACGGCAGCGTGCCCAAAGGACGAGTTGGAAGCAGTTTCCTCCCTAATCACACGCCGCACCCGAATGGTGAACACCTATCCAAGGAAGGTCAGCCATTTCTCACTGAAAATCCAGAAGGACGGTATCGGAATCACGCCGATCGAAAGCGTGACCCTGCTCACCTCCCTGATGTATCAGCCGTACAAATCGAAGGTGACGTGGTAATCTATCTCGAATCATGCCCTTCTCACCCGCGACGAGTCAGAGGGAGCAGAAAATCGATGGAAGTTCCTCTCATTGTCCAATTATACCTGCCATCAATGGAGGTCCTCAGAAGAGTCCAGGAAATAATAAGAAACCAGTTCGAAGGAGCCCATTTTCCTCCAAGATCCTCAGACCCACCATGAAGGCGTTTGTCTGGAGGATGGATTGTCAGCTTTACAGTCCCAGCCTTGAGAAATACGGCAGGCGCGGACTGGATCGAAGCCGTGCTCGCTTCCTGAAAGCCAAATGAGATCGCTATCTGTCCGCGCGCGTGATTTAAAGCAGGCCGCCGACAGCCAACCTCGACCTGTTATTCTGCTTCAAGCCGAAATAAACAAACAACACCACGTAAGTAATATGTCACGGAAAATATGACAGTCCCACATTCAGGGTGGGAATAAATAGTACCCGCAGCCCTAATTAATCCTCCGCACATTTCATTTCGCCGAAGGCGGTGTTTATTCACTTTGCAACAACATCAACAGATCTCGTAGGACAAACAGCCAAATGCCGTCATCCTTCAGCCCTGTGACTCAGTGCCAGGTTACAGAATAAGGTCTTTGTTTGGAGTAATCCTAGAAACACACAGAAATGGGAGATGATTCAGCTTTGATAATCCTTTGCATACCTTCACATAAGAGTAAAATACTTCTGCACACCTGAACAGCTCTGGGAAGTGACTAAAAGCTGCTCCACTGTTGGAATACTCTGGGAATCTCGCTGAACTCGCAAAAGACAAACACGATGGGCCAAACACCAGATGACAGAGACTAATGGGTGTCTCCAAGCATGGATCCCGTGACAAGATGTCCATGTGTGACAGAGACCGATTCACAGACCGGCTGAAAGCATGACCTCCTTCTGGTCCCATACGATGTTTACGATGTGTGATGTTTACTTTTCAAAGACCTCCCGGTGAGGGTCATGCATGTCCTGAGGTTACCTCTTTTCACACCTCGCACACTGCGCCACCTCAGAGTGTAGATTTGTGTCACTTCTGTCGTGGGCCGCAGCTTGTACGTTGACCTTCCTAACCATTCCACACAACACAAGAAAGCACTATTATCTGAGGAATATGTGTGTAATGCAGAGATATTTCCTCACAGAAACCATTTCATCCAAATATCTTAAGAAGCAGCAAAATGTAACTCATTTTTCTGTAGCGAGAGATCCATCCATCATCATACATCAAGGTCAGAGCCACAGGGCCTGCATGGATACACCATGCACCGGATGCCAGTCCATCACAGCACACACTCACACACAATCCTACACTAAAGGGGAAAGAGATGCAATTTAGCCCGAGTGCGCTTTAGTCTGGGGGAGCAAACCTGCATTATATGTATAATATTCAAATTTACCCCCCCTTTAAATTGTGCTAATTGGGGCCCTGTACAGCACCTTGGTTGACACTTGGTGTCTTTAATTGTGCTTTATAAAAAAAGTGATTGATTGATTGATTGATTGATTGATTTGACAGTCACAGAGTGTCTGCTAGTCACAGAGCCTCTGTACCCCCCCCCCCCCCCCAGGTGGGAATTGCAGAATCCGGCTGCTGTATAACAGCATTCCACCTTTACCCTCCTTTTTCAACCCCAAACTGCATCTGCCTGCAAACCATAATCACACTCAACCCTTGAACCCGAGTCCTTTATTTGTTTTTGATGTTAAGAAAGGGATTTGAATGGTTGCACCGACTTCTCGGACGATGGGGATGTGTGACACCGAGCCCATTGCACCCGAGCAGGAGCGAATGGTCAGCTGGGGCCATTAAACCCCACGACCCACGATGAGAATTTGTAGGCCAACCTTTCTCTTAGTACTTCCAGTGACACAAAACATGGAAAATAAATTTTAAAAATCTATGCAAAGTTCTGAGCATATTCTCTGCCTTTGGAAAGGGTTATATTTGCATTTTTGTATATTTAATGTACATATTTAACAATACATATGTAATAATTATGTTTAATCTTTATAGAAGGAAGTTCTCAAATCTAATGGCAGTGTGTACTTTATCAATAACAAAGATCGGTCATAACACCCACGATAGATCTATGACATAATAAAAATAATTCAATCCACCATGATACCATGAGTTCAGACCCAATTCTTAGTTATTTTGACTGTGTTGCATTGTCAACACCTCCACGGTATCGATCTGAGTGGCAGTGTGCACCGTTTTAAGTCTTCTCCCCAAACACTGTATGCTGTATATTTTCCTACAACATTTTCATACAGGCCAACACCCCCAGAATCCCATCTCAATATTAATATTTCATATTAACATTTGCAGCCTTTTTGGCAGATCGTGAAAAGCCCCCCACCCCCCGCCAAGAACTCCATTTCACCACAAATCACAAACCGATTTAATGACCAGTCTGGCTCTTTCCAGAAAGACACAGGTCAGCATTTCGATACAACCTGCACAGCAGCGAAGTTAAAACCACAACAGGACATAAAAATGCTTGACTTATACACTCTGCAAACTACCGGTGACTTCATACACTGTCAGCATAAAAGTTGGACCCTGTTAATAAAATTGTGCTATTCGTCATGCATAAAATACAAATTTCCACGTAAACAAGCGACGAGGGGAGCCAGAGAGGATGGATCTGACTGCCATTTTCACAGCCAGAGTTGTATTCATGAGGGGAATGACTAAATTACATAGCACTTGGTTCACAAAATATTTTGAAACAAGTCATAAAGATGTTCTGGGCAAAATGCCGAACGCTTCAAACGTCTCTATTTGGCTTTGTTTTGACAGAGCATTGAGCTCGTCAGAGCCTAGATTGATCTAACTTTCCCCTCAGTGACTGGCAGCATTTTGGCTGTAATGTACTGTCCATCTGGGGTCACTCGATGGAGTCTGACACGTAATGGTGTGTTATGGGATTAGCACTTGCTATCACCTTCCTCACCCCTTTACTCTCGCTTGGAGGCAGGCAACTTGAGGTGAATGGTGAGTCTAAGGACCAAGGACAGGCAAACTTTTATATCGGATGTGCTAATAGGCTCCTCCCACTCCAGGCCCCACCCCCATCAGATAGAATCCCTGGGGGTGAGTAGAGAATCTACAGGGGAAATTGAAATGGAACAAAGAGGTAAGGCCTGTGGGCCATTATCTGGAGTGTTGTAGTGGGGTGGGGGTGGAACTGATGCCATAGAAATGCTGAGGACTTCACACCGTCAGTGGACAGTGGACAACTGGGTAGCAACAACCCCATCTGACATGGTTTTCTAGTAATTGCAATGCCACCACCGCTGAAAGCATACCCACTGCGATCCTGAAATATAAGTTATTCACACCTCCCTTTTTAAAGTGGGAGTTTGAGCGAGGTGGTCATATTTGGGCCTTCTGGGTCACCCAGGAAAGTCAGCCCATGGCCGGGAGCAGGGGCTCTCTCTCAGCCATCTACCTCAGACCTATTCGCAGGAGCCATGGTGTACTTTGCGATACGCCAGGCTAATGTAACACCTTCACCTTCACACTCTTACTGTCATGTGACAGGTCATGTGATCTGGGAAGAAAACCATGTGTCCGACAGCAGAATATTCACATATCTGTCTTTGGAGGCTCAATCTGTTCCACATGCAATGTTTTTATATATATAAACTTTATATCCCGAATTTGCAGCCGTTTTCTGCTTGCTTATACAATTTCCCGTATAAAAATGTTCGTGAAAAGAAGCATTAATATTTCAGCATGCCTGAATAACATTCAGACCACCCATCTGACGCTTATAATTTGTCTGCTTATTGCCGTTTCCGTGGGCTTTCCGGGCCCTTCCATCTTCTCCAATTTCCCATGTCTATGCACATATTTTAAGAGATGGAATAATAAAAAAATCACATAGGATTTCCTTTCATTTCAGGGATTTGAGGCCAACTCAAACGGCACACGCCACCACCCCCCAGATGCTTGTTTTCTTGTCAAAAACGTCTAAAAATGTAATTAATTGCAACAAAGGCTGACTGCGCTTTAATGAAATGTGGGCAGAAAAAAAAAAAATCCATTGAACAGTTAATTACCTGCCTCTGTTCCACAATTATCAATTGACTGCGCACACAGCCAGAGGACACAGGGAGGATTGGAAAGGATCTATATTATCTCAGCATGAAATATTAATTTGGGTAAGTTATTGTGAGCTTGGGGCCGGCGGTAAATGAATTATGAGGTCGCTCTGACACTTCAGAAACCTTCAGACCACTCAAAGCTCTCTGAAAGTATATGGGCCGGAGGTCGCAGGAATCATTAGAGCCCAGGTCTGAAGGATAACCTCATTTCAAACACCGATCCGGCAGCTCCGTTTACCTCTAGGGCAGCAGGCACGCAGAAATAAGCTCCAGAAATCCCATCATGAAGAACCATTCGTCCATTTTCTGTAACTTTCAGAACGGCCAGAGTTTTAATGTCAGTAAATCGCTTCAAACTGGTCAGGTGAAAAACTCAACCCCTGAATACAATCATCTGAATCATTCTGGCCTTTAGTAATATTCAAAAGTTTTCAGACCACACAAATCAAATACCTTTCCAATATGGTTTTATAAGGTCAACTGGGATCTGAGACACCCAATTCATCCCAGTAAAACTTCCAAACAGTTAATGCCCAGCTTCACTTTAGCCCCACCCCTCCGTGCAATAGCACCAGTCATCTCTCGCTCTTACACTGGGCATAATAATGTTCAGCAAAGACAAATGCCTTGAATTAATCCATCCATCCATTTTCCAGAACCGCTCATTCCATTTCGGGTCGCGGGGGGTCCGGAGCCTATCCCGGAGGCTG
>JAAGVU020000001.1:5997092-6013414 GCA_011763525.2 Mormyrus iriodes
ATCCCTGCCCAAAGCCCCCAGTGAGCAAGCTAGAGGTGACAGTGGCAAGGAAAAACTCCCTAGAAGGAAGAAACCTTCGGAGAAACCAGACTCAAAGGGGAAGCCCATCCTACTAGGGCCGGCAAAGGAAGTCAAAAGAACAAAATGAAAAAAAAATCATAATTTAAACAGTCCAAATTTTAAGAATCAAGTCTAAATGCAAAGTACACTCAAAAAACATTAACTTTAAAAACATAAACTTATTCTTTCCTGTATATATCTGTGGAGATATGGTACATATTAAGCTTGTGCGCTCTGTACCATGTCTTGGTTAGCTAAGAAGTAGACTTGCGTGCCATTAATATCGGTACCGTCGGTGACCCGTCACAGCAGCCCAGATGACCTCTGCAAAGGGCCACCACAGGCACATGCACGTGATAATGACCCCTGTGAAACTCAATATGATCCAGCCACTCTCTAGGGTCAGAAACACTATATCCAATCAGAAAAAGCCTGAGGCAGACCCAGGTTTCACAGAGGGGGCTGGAATTGCAGTCCAACTGTTCGCAGGCTCTGGCTGTCTCTAATTATTATAATTACCTAATTATTACAGCAATTAATTATTTGTGTACATACATTATTGGATTGAATTCATTTGTGCCAGACATTACATACATAATATGTATCATTTGAGACTGATGCTGGAGTGAATTTGCAATTTGTTTGGTCAAAAAAACACATTGCCATCAAAAGGCAGCATGCCCCCTGGCTAAAAATCACAAACACAAAACAGCTAAGCTAATTACTTTCACAGGAGTGTCCATAAAAGGCCCTGTTGTGTCAAAGGCAGGCAAGGCGTCGTGCAACATCTAGCAAAGCACAGTCCACCTGCATATGAGAAGAATGCAGAGAATACAGGGCATATTGAATATCAACAAATGTGCCATGTATCTTCTGGGCTTCAAACCAGAATATCACATAGAGGAATGTGGTTAAAAAAAACATTTTCACAATCAACCAATGGATGGATGGATTGAGGGATGGAAAGATGGAGGGATGGATGGATGGATGCCTGTTTTAGCACACAGAGCACAAACATGCGGCCTAAATCAAGATCTCCAGTGGTAATATGGCGTACATTGCCTTGGAAAAGACTAGGTCTGGTACCCTGCCGTCCCATGGAATTTTCTCCATTGACGAGTTCCCATCTGCTACGTCCAATCAGCATTCTCGGCTGTTGCCGTGGCTCCTGCGAATTCGAATGCAACTTGAGCTGACAAATAACATTTCATGCCGAAGTGTTTTTCTAACATTCAATCCAAGTCTTTGATATGCATGACTGTGTCCTACCCTCAACTAACTCAGATACTCTAACGCACAAGAAAAATAGGTCCCTGTGGCACCATCCTTATACAGAACGTCTTTAAAAGATCTTATTTGTAGACTTCTGGATGTGTGCTTCAGATAAGACAAAACCAGATAAAATGTCAAGGATTTTTTAATACTGAAGGGATGTTTGGAAGGCCTGAAACTTTTATTTTCTTATGTAACAGATTTTAAATAGATTCAGCAAACATTGCCTGTGCAGTGTTAAGTGGCAGAAGACCAATCATCACGAGGTTCCTTCTCTTTACATTTCATGGCAGTGACCTTCAGGGCACGCTTCAACAGGTCTTGCATGAATAGACCTTGATTTAGGCTTTCAACAAGGAAGTCTTCCTTTGAATCCTGGACCCACAGAAGCTCCTTTCATATCTGAGCAGTGAAACTTGGGAGGGGCTGTCCTCAAAACAGTTTTGGAGAAAGATACAAATGTGGTCTAATGTGACCTTTGACCTTTTGCTATTTATCATGGATATACAAGGTTGCTTAAGTGTCTGTCTATCCTGGCAATCAATAACGTTTGGCAATATGGGAATGACCTCTTACGCTCGTGTCAAAACAGAGAAGTTTCAGATGCACAACTTGCAGATGCAGAAACACAGAACCTTCTTCATATTTTCTCCACAGTATCGGGTGTTGCACAATAAGTCTGCTGAATAAAGATGTAACGATGATGTTTTACCTCAGCTGGAAAAAGGACGGCACTAGAATTTGACTCTTAGGGGAACTCATGGATTAAAATTTTTTTACTGGGGTCGCTGAAGCCCCCTAAAATAGGGTATAGAATCACATATGACCTGAAAGAAAAAGTTTTTCGATTAAATTAGCAAATACGCTCTCTAAACCTTGAGAGAAGAGCGCCCAGAGGTACCGAAGAGGAGCTTATGATCTCCAGGGGCGGAATTGAGGTGACGATGGTCGTTCAGAGACTCCGCACGGCTCGAACGATAGCAGCAAACCCGCGTGAGCAGCAGTGATGGTGCCTGCATGCCCTGACGGAGATCAGAGGCGAGCTGAACAGATATAAATCAGATGCTGTTCACACAGGCCGTCATTACAGGCTCCAAGCGAACAACTGTTTCCTTCAGAATCGCACATACCTCCGCCCCCCCTGCCTGGGGGTACCATCCATGTAAACCACCGCGCTGGAGTCAGCGCCTGCATATGAAAGGCACACTTATCACCTGACAGCCACAAACATCTGTATGCAGGTAATTGCCCTGTAATACTTAGGTTTATACTCATTCCTTCTTGACACATGCTGTGATGACTTAATTCCGGGCTTGTTGATTGGGGGGGTGAACCTTCTCAAGGTTACTCTTTTTTTTTTGGCTCCCCCAGCAATGTTTATCTGCAGGATATCAGATCAGGAACATGTCCCTGAGGTCTAAGAAGCTGATTAAGCAATGATTCATGAGAGCATTTTCTGAATCTGTGCTAATATTTTCAACGTGTGCACCAGCTTCAGTGGATGTGGGCTTCCTGCAGCTAATGTATGATACACGGGAAATGACAACAGGCTCCACATAACAGAGAAAGCGGTGTGAGGTTCAGTAGGTTAGGGTGCTATGTCAGTGACTGGAAGGTTACTGGTTCAAATCCTGTGTTCAGCAGAGGGATTTTTCTGCTCAGCCCTTGACTAAGGCCCCTAACCTCAACTTGCTCTCTGACCCCGTTTTCTCAAAAAAAGATATGTTTCATTGGGAAAAAAGCATCTGCTAAGTAAATGAAATATAATTAAAAATGTAAGACAATCTAAAAAAAACATGGTCATTATGACGACCTGCTGACCAGTAGAAGTCTTAATCTTGAAGGACCTTTAAGCATGAACAACCAAGGGGGCTTTGGTCACTCACTGCAGAACCAGCTACTTATTCAACTTGCATCCTGTGTCCATCCACAAGTCAACCCTGAAGGGATGAAACATCATACTGCTTTCAGGGGCACGCGAATGGCGTTAGCTTACAGCCATAGCAGGTGGTCGCCTTAATAATAAAAAAAAGGTAATGAATATTAATGATTTACATTTCATTTGATTTTTTTTGCTATTAATAACCATCATGAGTTTATAAATGCATGGGTTTTGTCAACGGAGAGCTTCAAAGGTGAGGAACACATCAGCCCGGGGGTAATCATTTATCAAGGACACCTCAGAGAAGCCCGAACAGAAACGCCCATTTCCAGCCGGACGCCCAGCACTTACTGATTTTGGACCACCTCAGCGGGAGGACCCAAAGCCCCGATGGACAGGATTCCTGCCTAATTAACCCAATGACAGCCATTTAAATCTTCCCTTCCCAGTTATTTGAAGTCTTCTGGGAGTCTCTGCCTCAATCATCCACCGGAGAGCTATTAAACTCAGGTCAATTTCCTTTTGTCTGTCTGCGGGGGGTCAGCAGCCGTGGGAGACGTCAAACATCCAGAAACACTTTTCAGAAACACATAAAAATGAGTTCATAAATACACAAACAGTCCTATTATTTGATAGTCATAAGAGACCCATTATAATAGCACCAAGACCAGACACATACTGTACCTTTAAGAATGAAGACCCCACCCCCCCCACCCTTTTCAGTACCATGCCATTTCTTATGGAGGGAAACGACCTTGCTGTAAAAGGGATTCCAGGCTAAGAACCCCCAAACCAAAGTATTTAAGTTAAATTGTTTGCAGTTACATTCCTGCCAAACTTTGTCGCCATGCAGCTTCTGAAATGGTGCTGAGGCCTTGTAAGAAGCAGACATGCCATTCAGATTATGGATGTCTTAAAGCTTATATAAAGAGTGGGATATAAACGAATGAACCGCTATTTAAAACCGCTGGCGGCTGAGTTTCAGAGGATATTCATGGATGATGAAAAGGTTTTTTTTATTTGCCTCGTTACCCTTTTATAGTATACAGCGCTAATTATCATTTTTCCTCAGTTAACGTAACACAAACCCTTTTGTTTTACGACATCTTCACATAAATGCATATATGTTAATTATAATTTCCAGAAAATATTCGCTCTGAGCTGTGTGTTCGAGGTCTACAATTGCAAAGTTCCCCATGTTCTCGACCTGCTTGTAGGAGAAATTCAGATGTCACCGTTGGTATTTCGCACAGCCCAGCAAGAAGAAGGAGGTCGTGTTATTTTCACTGTCCTGCTTAACCGAGGTACCTTAGATGCCATTCCACATCAGGCCATGGAGTAGGTCCTCCAACTGCAGCTAGACAAGACCAAACCACGACCTCTGACCTTAGCGGCCCATTTACTCGTGACCTCTGGGAATTTGCTTTGAGGTTTTATTTCAGTTCCGGTTTTGGGAGACAGGTGTTTAACCGGCAACTGGCCGCTCATGGGTCACTACTTCATCTTCACAGGCCTGCAGTCTCCCTGGTGTCCAGTTAAACATACAACGATTGATTTATTAAAAGACAGATCTCAAATTTAAAGGTCCCGGTGGACTAAACCAAACAACTTCGCCCCCAGTGCCGTTGGTGATGAGTGCCGATTGCAGAGCCTGGGTTTAGCGTTATTGGTGTGCCAGCTAACTGGGAACGGAGCTGAGTTTCACAAGGCATTACTGGGATAATTTCTCTTCTGCACCATTGGCTTTTTATTGCCTTTATGACCTCCCCAGGTCACCTTATACCCTAATGGTTTTGTAAATGTCCTCTTTTCAACGTTAATGGCTGCCAGGATTCATTCGCTGCTTGATTGACCAAATCTTCCTTTGAATATCCTAACCATGAAATACTTCTAAGTACTTTTTTTGAATAATAAGGACAAGAACTAGCTAAAATAAAGCAAGTAGATGTGTTCTACACAACACAGGCACTTATTTAGCCACCTATGAGGACCTCTGGAATTTGAACATGGCATTACCCTCATTCTTTTTTTGATATTGTCAGGACGTTTGTGTATGAAGTGGGCGGCAAACAATAAATAAAACATGGTACTGCAGGAACCCCTGAATGCAGCGCCTGAAAAAGTGATCATCTGTGTTTCAAGAAAAGAGGAATGTATTCTTAAAAATAAAGCATATGAACATAGTCATTTGAAGTAAACAGATTGGACGGTTACTTCAGAATGTAGAGCAAGGATATTGTAAAGCACTTTGAGACAATTTAATGTTGTGAAAATGTGCTACACATATAAAATTGAGTTGAACAGAGGACAAGGAACACAGCTGTATGCAAAAGCTTGAAGGTGATGGAAAGGATTGGTCCTCAGATCTCAAAGCTCAGGGACTCAAAATGACTTTAGCGCACCTGAGAAGCATGGGGATAAACCTGACAAGGTGCGTATACAGAGACCAGACCTTACAACTCTATTTCCTTTTGTAGAAAGACACACTTAACATTGATGGCGGAGAGGCATCCTAATGGACGTGAGTACTAACAGAGGTACATGCAGGAAATTTTATAGTGTCCTTGAGTCAGAAGTGCTTGAGCATAGAGGCCAGGTATTTAACGGGGAGATTCAATGGTGCTGGAAGCAATGTGCCCAGAGGGCAGGTGGACACTGCCAAGGTCAGGCCCTCAGGGGAGCGGTCTGGCTGGCATATGCTAACACGGCTGGAGAAGGGTCACATGGACCCCAGAGCAGACCAACCGCCGTCACCAGTGCTCACGGCCGAAACCGGGGAAGGCGCGGTGGGAGGGCTACCCGTCCCTCAGAGAGCAACAGCCCCGGTGGACAAACCGGGGGCCTAAAGGTGAAATAGCTCTACTATACTGAAGGAATGAAACCTAAAATGGGCCAAACGCCTCAAAATCAATGGGATCTATTTACAAAGGAATTTTAATAACACCACACGCAGAGAAAATCTGAAATTTAGCGATTAAAGATGAAAATATCCCTTCATCCATCTCACCATATCAAGTATTAAAGTGTGTAGATGGACCGTACATCCTTGAGCAGCTATAATGTCAGTGATCATCATCACGCTGCCTTTGAGTAGAGTGAGGCACATCAGGCGTGACTAACGTGGGTCGCCAGCGCACGTGTGGGCCGGCGTTCACGGCTGATGAGGTTCAGATGGCCTCACTCGGGGAACACGAGTGACCTTTTCAATCCGAGAAGGTCATCGCTGGCCCAAATCCTGGGGGGTGGAGGGGGGGTTTTGTCCGCTGACCGAGCCGTGTATCTGAAGAATGGGTTGTTTCTTTCATTTGCCCAATTCAGACCTTTATTACAGTAATGCGGCGAAGGATACGGGTTAATTCTATTTAAACCATGGCACTGTTGAATCTTCAAATCTGATTGGTCAGAAAGATGTCATATTTTCTATAACAGCACATATAATGCCAGTCAGTCGTAAATTCTAACTAACGTTCCTTAAAATTGCAGAAGTAGAACACAATTTAAAATTAACGGATATTACACAGAAACAATTAACCGAGGGTAGAAGCAAGTTGTTCTGCTAATAAATGCATCTTCAGCTTGTAGACGTGAATATAATGTCTTTAGGTACAAATATGCAGGTTAAATGTGTAGCGACCGTGGTACTGATGCTCTCCAAGACGGGCATTATACGTTTTTAAATGCACTCCACGTGCGATGCTACGACTCAGTTGGTTCTTTGCCGTCCGCAGTCGCGCATTTAAGAACATATAAAGCACAGCTTGTCGTGCATTAATCCTTTCTTATTAAACAGATTTGAGAAGCGGGGTCCTGGATATGGTTTAAAAGCTTCACAAATCTTTGTTTGCTGATGAGGGAAAAGAGAATGATATATTTCACATGTAAGTTTTAATATAAAACTCCTTTCCCTCCAGGTCCTTATGTAACTAGCATTGCTGGTTATACAGACAGTTACCGGAGTTTTAACAGCAAACCAGCTTCAATTTAATCTTGTCAAAAAAAATTACCCTGGAACATCCATAGCAGAAATGAGTAATACTGCATGACTCGTGTTCAGGATAGAGAGGAGCTTAAATTCGCTTTTCAGTCTGGATAACAGAAAACACAGGCAGTTCTAAATGCACTTCCGCCTCATCCACATATTCGTGTGTGGCTCATTGAGTTAGGAAGATCAGAAGGTCATTGGATCAAATCCCAAGGTCTCCAGGGTGATTGCACTGTTTGGCCCCTGAGTCAGGCACTTAACCCCCAAATGCTCAAGGGACTGTCTAACCCTGCTTTCTGAAATATATATGTTGCTTTGGATAAAAGCGAGTCAGCTAAATAAAAAAATTAATCCCCTAAGGAACCACTGGGACGGGGGCCGTGGCAAAAGAAAACCCAAAAGACCATGCCGCATTGTTTTTATCCCCCAAACAGTGATCTAGCAATCCCATCACACCAAACGATGCAGAATAAAGCGACGCTCCAACAGCCCGCCCGCAAGAAAATCCACCGTGGCACCATCGCTACACCTCATCAGCAGCAGATGGAAAGCAACTTGAGGTGACATCCTGCATTAGCGTCCGAGGGGCACAGTTTCTATATAAAGAGCGACTGTGGGGGATCCGAGCGGGAAGGCAGCACCCCTCAAGTGAGACAGCCTCCCGCCCAAGGCGCATCCAATACGTGTGCATCACGCTTCCAGAAAAATCCTCAGGAGGTCCAACCTTCTGATCAGGTGTTTTGTACCTTTTATTGGCAGTTAGAAAATAAGACACTGTGTTATTTATAAAGTTACATTAAATGTACAGCATTGGATGAGAACAGACCAGTTAAACAAGGAAACTGACGGACTGGATGAATTGAAGAGCAAATTTACAAAAGTCACTCAGTCCACAGGGTACGTTTCTGAAAACTTCCGTGGACTTAGTGAGTTTTGGCAAATTTAATGAAAGTTCTTCATTGGATTACATGAGGACTGAGTGAGTTTTGGTACCCAGTATTGTAACGTAGGATGAAGAAGCCTGACTTCAGGTTACTGGTGGTCTCATCTGAAACACAACTAAAAAAATGACCTGAGTTTTGGAAATTTTTGCTTCAACTTGCTTTCAGGAGCTGCGTCCAGTCTTCATCCAGCAGAGTGCTGAAGGGGCCGCTTGGAATATCGGGTTTCCAAGATCAGCTTTGAGCAACGAGAGACAGACTTCAGCATAGATGGGAACGCTGGCGTTGTGACTTCAGCCACACTGGTGGAAATTATTTGGTTCTACGAATAAAATTTGTAGAACCAGAAAAGATCTTCCACGGCGATACAGAGGAACTACGATAAGTTAAAATTTTATACTAAAGGGGTTAAAACATAAAAATAAATACCATTTAGAAAAATTAATCTACCTAAATAAAATATAAAATATACAAAAAGAACTTTGTACAAAAAAAAAAAAAAAACTTTTTGTCTGGTTACCGTGATCAGTTTCCCAACAGACTTAATAATGGCTAACTAATCCATGCTCACCTGTACAGGTATATGGACTATTTACAAGTTATTCAACATGAATACTGCTTCATCGCAGCCATCGCAGGAAAGGACTCGAGACAAGGCGTCGTTTTTCCGGAAGCTTCCCGGCCGGTCCTATGCATGGTGCCTCCGGTTGCGGCTCTTTTTCATCTCCCGCAGGAGTTTCCACTTGCCGGGGGTGGGGGGCCGGCCCTTCTGGGCTTGTTTGCGCTCACGGAGCCACACGCGCTCGCAGTACTGGTCCACGCTCTGCAGCGGGCCACTCATCAGCCGCAGGTAGTCCTTGTACCGGTGGTGGGCCTCGGCCACGGCGGTGGCCATGTCGTCCCGCTGGGCAGCCGGCCGCGGCTCCATCTGGCCCTGCTCGATGACCCGGAGGCTGAACCGCAGCACGGTCCGGCTGAAGCTGTGTTCCTGCGCCATGCAGTGGTACGTGCCAGCGTCCTGCCGCTGCAGTGCGCGGATCAGCAGGCCCAGCTCAGTCCTCATCACCCTCTCGTCCAGGTTCACCTGTGGGGGGTGAGGGGTGTGGAGGACAGACCCCGGTGCCATTAGGTAGCAACTCGAAGATGGGGGCATTATGCCAGACTGTCCAGTGTGGGTAGCTACCTGGGGGGTATTCCACAAAGCAGGCTGTCTTCATAAGCCAGATAAGTTAAGTCCAATGTAAGGATTGTCCAATAGGAATGTCACTTACCTCTCTTCCTATTGGACAGTTTTCACATTTGGTTCAAGTTCTCCCGCTAACTGGGAAATCCTGCTTCATGGAATACCCCCCAGGGAGCTCTGCAGCACCTCCAAAGTAACCAATAAGCATCATTTTCATAATAACTCAGCCAATCACTTGACTGCATTCATTATTTAGGACAACTGATCTGTAACCAAGACCTATGAAAGGGGTTATACAGGAAGTTCACAATGTCCATACCGGAAGTTTACCCTGGTACATCATGGGGTCATGGCCCCCAGTCTTTCTGAGTTGCAGAGCCAACACCCGCCAGTCTACGCCAATGACTGATGGTGTTTTACGCCTCATGGTGTGTCAGGGGCTAAAATAATACAGCTGCAAGCGTGCAGTGGGGGGCAGGGGAGGGGCACCTTCAAAGCATACCTCAGAACCAAAGGTGGTTTCTGAAAGGCGTAAACATGAGTTAGAATTGGGGAGGGTGGTGGGGTATAAAAGCAACTCACTGCATCCCTTCAGCCATGTTAAAAAAATATATACATACGAATATATACAAAATATATATAAATAATACCCACGCAACCCCCCCCCCCCCTCACATGGACAAGTGCCGGATCATTCACTGGCGACCTGAAAAGTCTTTTTCTGATGTTGACGTACTGGGTTATGGTCAATCTTCAAAACCCAAGCACAACAAAGTGATCAGCCGGTTTACACCCTGCTAGCATAACAGGCCACATTGTGGGAAGGGCATCCATGCCTCTTGCACATTACAGGTGTCACCGGTCTGTTCCCGGCTCTGGGACAGGCATATTTGGGGAAATCCTGCCAAGGGGATGTGATGAGACAGGAGGACAGGGAAAACTAGGCACGGAGACCCGAAGACTGCCCCGTAGACGTGAGGATCACCTGACCAACGTGACGGATACGAGGCACGAGTGACCGACATTGACGGACATGTAAAACACAGAGTCTGATTGGTCTGAAACACAAGGAGGTCACACACCTTGAGGAGCGGTACACCATAGCGGCATACAGAGGTCACACATGGCAGGAGGATAATCCATAAATCTATTAAATGCATTACAGCTCAATAAAAACGTACGTTAAGCCCAGAGGGTCAAGCGCTTCACATGCCATTTGGGGAAAGATGGTCCTAGTTAACAGCAATATGCTCAAACTCCCCATCCCACCCCCTCTTGGGAGGGTGAGAGATGCCTCGGAGACGGAGTGACCAACCCTGCTGCCCCGGATTCATTCTGCTGCTACGGGACGACTCTAGAATGTCTAGATGTTAAAAGCAAATGGCCCTGTGAAAAAAAACTCCCCGAGGCCAAAGAAGCCATGCACTGACGCATAAATCTTAAAAAGCAGGAATAATGATGCAGGGGGGGGGGGGGGGGCTGGCAGAACACCTAGTGCGGTGCCGACACTGGGAATGTCACCTTCAGGTGGGGGAGGAGGGTACGGCGCCGCCATGGCGACAGCCACACAGTAACTGGAAGTATATCGCCATGATTCCATCAACAGGACAACCCCCTTGACCGTCTGGGCTGTGGAAAAATGTCCAGCTTCCCTTTGCAGGCTGCTGGGGAGAGGGAGTGTGGACCAGACAGGCTGGGAGGCACACGGCGGGATTGCCTGGATCCTTTGTTTTCCTGTCTCGGCTTTGCATCTGAAGCTCCGCACAGAGACACGGTCACTTCAGATCAGTCACAATAAACACTTCCTCTGGCACAAGCTATGTTCATACATGGGGTGGGGGGAGGCACCACAGTGCTCTGCAAAGGCTACAGGTGTGCAGACCGGCTGTACAAGAGCATGAGGCTGTGGGAACGACTGGCAGCAATTTTCATCAAGACAGAGAAACAAGTAGAGAGAGAAACCGGGAGAGCAAAAAAGAGAGATAGAGAGAGCAACAGGGAGAGCAAAAAAGAGAGATAGGGAGAGCAACAGAGAGAGCAAAAAAGAGAGATAGAGAGAGCAACAGGGAGAGCAAGAAACAGAGATAGAGAGAGTGACAGGGCGAGCAAGAAACAGAGATAGAGAGAGAGAAAGGGCGAGCAAGAAACAGATAGAGAGAGAGACAGGGAGAACAAGAAACCTGGAGATAGAGAGAGAGACAGGGAGAACAAGAAACTGGGAGATAGAGAGACACGGAGAGCAAGAAACAGAGATAGAGAGAGCGACAGGGTGAGCAAGAAACAGATAGAGAGAGAGGGAGAACAAGACAGAGAGAGGAAGTAAAAGAAATAGAGAGAGATAGAGAGAGAGACGGAGAGCAAGAAACCGAGATAGAGAGAGTGACAGAGAGAACAAGAAACCAAGAGATAGAGAGAGAGACAGGGAGAGCAAGAAACCGAGAGATAGAGAGAGCGACAGGGCGAGCAAGAAACCAAGAGATAGAGAGAGAGACAGGGAGAGCAAGAAACAGAGATAGAGAGAGCGACAGGGTGAGCAAGAAACAGATAGAGAGAGAGGGAGAACAAGACAGAGAGAGGAAGTAAAAGAAATAGAGAGAGATAGAGAGAGAGACGGAGAGCAAGAAACCGAGATAGAGAGAGTGACAGAGAGAACAAGAAACCAAGAGATAGAGAGAGAGACAGGGAGAGCAAGAAACCGAGAGATAGAGAGAGCGACAGGGCGAGCAAGAAACCAAGAGATAGAGAGAGAGACAGGGAGAGCAAGAAACAGATAGAGAGAGAGGGAGAACAAGACAGAGAGAGGAAGTAAAAGAAATAGGGAGAGAGTGAGAAACAGATGAGAGAGACGGAGAACAAGACAGAGAGAGGAAGTAAAAGAAATAGGGAGAGTGAGAAACAGATAGAGAGAGACGGACAGCAAGAAAATGGAGCGAGAGAGACAGGAAGAGCAAGACAGAGAGAGGGAGAAAGGGGGAGTGAGAAAGAGATGGAGAGCAAGAAACAGGGAAAGAGAGGGAGAGAAACAGGAAGAGCAAGAGAAAGATGGAGAAAATGAGAACAAGAGAGAGAAACAAGGAGAGCAAAAAACAGAGGGAGAAAGGGAAAACAAGAAACAAAGAGACAGGGAGAGTGAGAAAGAGGGAGAGTGAGAGAGAGGGAGACGGAGAGCAAAAACAGAGCAATAGAGAGACAGGGAGAGCAAAAAACAGAGAGAGAGACAGGGAGAGCAGGAAATGGAGAGATAGAGAGAGACAGGGAGGGCAAGAAACAGATAGAGGGAGAAACAGGGAGAGCAAAACCAGAGCAATAGAGAGACAGGGAGAGCAAGAAATAGAGGGATATAGATAGACAGAAAGAAAGTAACAGATAGTGAGACAGGGAGAGTAAGAAATGGAAAGAGGGAGAGAAATGGGAAGAACAAGAAACAGATAGAGAGCAAGAAACAGAGATAGAGAGAGAGAACAAGAAAGAGACAAAAAGGGAGAAGAGAAGAAAAGGACAGAGAGGGAAACAGACAGAGAGAGAGGGAGACAGAGAAAGAGAGGGACAAGAAAAGACAGAAAGAGGGTGAGGGACTGAAAGAGAGACCACAACAGAGAAAAAAGAGAGAGGGGAAGACAGTGAGAGACAGAGAGAGAAAGAGTGATGGAGACAAAAACAGAGATGCTGACATATAAAAGGCATGCAGTGAGCATGGCACCCTCCCTTGAAACAAGCACCTGAAAACCCTTTTTCTGAAATCAGATCAGAATGCCCAGGTGGGCAGGATGGCACGGAAACCGTTGGGCACACAGAGCGGAGGGCAGTCAACGTTGCACTAAATCAAAGCACCGTACCCCAGACCGCCCCCGGTCCCGAGCGTGCTGGCGCGCCGCTATTAATTAACGCCGCAATCGATAACGAGGACAGAGAGCCGGACGCGGAGGAAGCCGTTAAACAGGCCAGCTATTAATCAGTGGAGACGGCTGGGGCGAGAGCAAGATGTCTGCCTTGCCGTGCGCCACAGCTGGGGGGGTAGATTTATCACGCTGCAGGAAGCGGCACTGCTGTGGCGGCAGTGGGTCTTTGTGAAAGACGTCCTTCGCAGGGAAGCGGTGCTGCGGCGAAGAGACCGACGGGAACGGCAGCGAGCGCGTCAGGCTGGCAAACTTCCCGCTGTCGGCACGTTGTCAAGAAAAACGCCGGACGGGCGCCTCGTTCCAAACCGAGATCCAAAAAGATAACTCTGCTCAGATTTCTGAACTTCCAAGCAGCCAAAAATCTTATTTATTTGGGTGGCTGTGGTCAGCACTGTTTCATTAAAAAACACCAGGAAGTTCTGTTCTTTTTTAATTGCACCTTTCTAAAAACCTAAGTAGTTAATAAAAGCAGAAAAGCATTTTTGCGAGGTCTGCATTCTGGCCATCAGAACGTCTGCTCCACAAAACGGGGGAGTGTAAGAACAGTACAGGATCATGGCTCATCACAGCCATCAATGTTTCTTACCTTTGCCATCTGCATAGCTCTCTCCCAACACCAGACACGGCGGTAAACATGAGAGCGCAGTGGCTTGGCGCCAGGAAGGTAGGCATAATGACATATTCAAAATAACAAAGAGCTGGCTAGAGCTCTCACTGCATTTTTGGATGATGAAATTTTATTAAAGTATAACTTCTTTATTTAGCAGATGCTTTTATCCAGTGATGTACATTTGCAGCATAGAGTTTTTGTTCACCACGGTTGTCTAGGGCTCGTCTAGGGGATTTCATTTTGTATTAAGCCGACACCATCATCAGTACATTTTTGAGAAAGCAGGGCCAGACAGTGCCTGGAATAACTAGGCGTTAAGGACCTTGCTGAAGGACCCAATAGCGAGAACATTCCAAGGACCATGGGATTTAAACCAATGACCATTCTGTCACAGACACTGCATCCTAACCCACTGAGCCACACGCCACCTCTTATTAAACCTACATGGTTAACAGTACATGGTTATGGGCCTGCACGTTCTCTGTTGAAATACTTGTAAACCAAACAGCGGTGCAATTGTTGAGATGCAGTTCTGACTAGACCCCCCAGCTGACCCACCAGTTGGATCGGGTCGAGTGCTTGGCACGCATGTCATTCCTTATTAGCATGACGTGCTCACTGCAGATCTGACTGTGGCCAGGCATGCAGAAAATCTGCCTCCCTGTCATTCCTCAAACTGCTACACTACATGGATAATATTTCTTTAAGCACAAAAATCCGCCGTATTTCAAGTCAACGTAATAACTATCAAAGTCCAGGGCACCGTGACTCGCAATCGCTTAAATCCGCGAAGAGTTACGGCTGGCTGACTGGTTGGAGAGTCCGGGGTAGCTGGAAGGTAGAGGGTCTGACCGGTTAAATTTCTGTCCACGCCTTGCAGTCGTAAACATGTCCACATTTTTTAAATATTATAGAGAATATACAACCAGGACTTGGGGGGGGGGTGTGCTGAGCCAATGAGCGGTGATTAAACAATTATTGCTGTGTGTGATTGTAGATAGTTCCGTTTGAGGCTCCTGTATCATCCCCAGCAGGCCATATTTCTTGACGTCTACTGGAGACGAGACGCCTCTCCACGCAACTCCAACCACCTTGTAAGTCTCACTCATCTCTGGAGCACCTATGTAACAAGCCACATCCTGGCCACACACATCAGTGAGGCAATCAGCAACAGCCAGACACTATGATAGAGAACACAGAGATAATGAGTCTACAGCTACTCTGTTGGTTGGTAATCAGGTCTTTAAACCGTTAGGAACACAGAAGAATCGATGGCCATGGATGAACAGGGTTCTCAGACTGAGGTGGGACTGCTAACGAACTCAATACTGAAAGAGTAGGTTAAATTAGCTTAACAAGGAACAGTTTCTCCAGAGATAGTCTATAAGCTTGAATAGCATGAAAAATTCCTTAAAACCTGGACCAGCAGGACCTGGGTGGGAGATACTCAACTGAAATTACAATTTCACAGACAGATCACCACTAAGAAGCAGGTCAGTCTCTGCGGCCTGTCAGTCATCACCGAGAGCAAACGACTCCATCATGGAGATGGGCCCTGTGGCCCGGATTGTACCTTACCTCTTCCCGGTGGTTAGAACCAGTCCTCTGCAGGAACCAGCGGATCTGGGCCTGCTGAGACTTGGGGACGCACTCCAGGAAGGTGGAGTTGTGCTCCACCCCGAACAGCAGCTTCTCCTCGGACTCCTTCCCCATGGCTACACCGCGGGGATAATTTCACAATAAATCATAGTAGACCAACCGCTGCAGTCTCTTGGCACGCGCACAAAGGGCAGATGAAATGTTTACTCAGACACTTTCGTTCTCTCGATGTCCCCCCTGCTGACATTAACGTTTTCCCCCATAATGCAGCTAACGTTTGATCTGTTCCCTGGCTACCATCCCAAGCTGGCGGGGCACTCACCGTCGTCGAAGTCCCAGCACTGGCTTGAAGGATCTCCATTCTTGATATCCTGTCTCCGGGCTCGCCTGTGAAGTCAGACCCATCCCCGATTAGGGGCCCCGTTCGGACGCATAGGGAGGCGAAACAGGAGGCCTTAAAGTCGGTGCACTTATAGTGGCGTCAATATCCTGTCCGGGCTCCTTGATCCCAAATTAACCCCCCACCCCCACCTGCATTTATCTTTACAGTCTAACAGCAACACAGGAATACACAGGAGGCCTACAGACCCACAAACCACACCCCCCCATCCAAAACATCAACCCTTGTTTGCATCTTTTGTACCCCCCTTACATTACTCAGATCAATTTTCAAAGTTTAAAAAAAAACAAAAAAAAAACAAATCCCGAAATCCAGCCGTGCAACGACCTCCCAGGGAAGAGAGGGCCGCATGCTTCCTGACAAGGAGCCAAGGCGTGCCACGTGCTGCCCACCACCGGGGGGGGGGGGGGGGGGCGTATAAGGCGCCCAAAAAAAGACAAAGGAAACAGGAAAAATTAATCATCGGGCCGGGACCCCTCCCCCAGCCCCAAAGA
>JAAGVU020000001.1:6013514-6066448 GCA_011763525.2 Mormyrus iriodes
AAAAAAAAAAAAAAAAAAAAAACCCCAAAACCCGGCCGGGCAACGCCCCCCCGGGAAAGGGAGGCCCGCATCCTTCCTGAAAAGGGGCCAAGGGGTGCCACGGCCCGCCCCCCCCCGGGGGGGGGGGGGGGAGGATGTATAAGGCGCCACAATAAAGACAACGGCAACAGCTAGCATTAATCATCGGGCCGTGACCCCTCCCCCAGCCCCAAAGATGCAGCAAAAAGGATGAAAATGAAAAAATAACTCACGCCCCTTCCCTGGCGGGCCAAGGCCCAGGCTCCAATTCCCACTACGACCTTGAAAACAAACAGCCAGGGGGCGGAGCCACCTGAGACCTCCCGAAGCACATCGTTAATCGCACACCATAACGAGCAGCCACCTCCACGTGCCTTCAAAATGAGAACGTCTGAACCCACGACCCGCCCGAAAGCCAAGGGCCGCCAGATCGGGACCCAGTGCCGACGCCTCCTCTGCCTGATGTACCTCTTAGAGGCCGGGATGTAGCGGGAGCAGGAGTGGCCATCCCAGGCGCAGTAGGGGTCGCGAGCCAGGCAGCACTCAGCACAGCCCTGCCCATAGAGGGTGCAGCGGTGCAGGGACACCTGGGCCAGGCCATCTTGGGAGCCGATGTATAGCTGTTGCTATGGAAATCACAATAATAACGAATAAGACAGACGAGCTACAGGGTGCTCCTACAGAGTGTAATGCTCAGTGATATTTTACCAGGGCACGCAGACCCTGTTTTCAGAAGGCCTCAACATATGAACACAATAAATATGTAGCAGAAAAATAACATCATAACATTATTGGGGACATCTTTTAACGTGTTTATCTGGAGTATCCTCCGTCACCATGATGACACAGCAGCGTTGACATCATGACGCGGCATGTCTCATGTTTTTCCCATGTTTTCAGGCACGTGGCTGCATGTAAACAGACGTGGTCCTGCACCATCAGGGCATAGGGAAGGCATGCAGACGCACAGCAGTCGTTCCACCAACTGATCCACGCATCACACTTAAACCGGTCATGGTGGCGGATTTATGCAAGACTCCCCGCGGTGCTGGCTCTCAGGGAGAGACGCTTGCAATAAATGCGCTTGACAAAGGAATTAGCGGCCTCCTTGATGCCAGCATGGTCACGGCTAAGGAGCCGTGGTGCAAAAACAGCTGAAATGCGAACGGGGGCTCCGACACAGCAGCTACGCTGGGGGCACTGTGGGGGTATGTTCCTCTGACCCTCCAGTGAACCTGGTAAGATGATAAAATGCAGGGGGGTGTGCTCAGTGGCTAGGGCAGAAGAGCCTGGTGCCATCAACCCCTCCCCAACACAAACACCAACCCAGGGGGATTTTTCCATGGGCGTAACAGCCCCTCCCGACAGCCGTTCATCTCGAGTGCCAGGGAGACACCCCTGCGGGCTGTCGGCACGGCAACGAGGGGGAGCTGGGTGGCCGTTTACACGCCCCGAGCAGGGTGTCGCTTCATGGCGTGCGGTGCAGCAACACCGTCCTTCCGAGGGATTTTATTCACTGGATAGGGGAGGGTGTTACAGATCATGACTACGTTGCAGATTGCGAACAAAGGTGTATATGGGTGTTCTTACTTTTTTTGAGGAGATTTCCATGCTCAGAATCGGTGACGGGACCTGCAAGAGAAACAATGTTAGGCAAAAATATTAACCGTATACACCAAGAAGGTATCCAGACACATGACTGGTACAAAGGGCATGTTTTTCCTTTGGATCACTCTTTAACCAATCAAACAGCTTGTTTTAAAATTGCCCCCTTTGCCTCTGTTATATCTCATTTTGCTTTAATTCAATTGTGACTTTCTGTGTGCCTGTGCGGCTTAAATGTAAATGGTGCTGCGGTTTTACAGGTTCTGTTTATTCTGGCTAAATGCAATCCAGATGAAAGAGCAGATAAGAGACAGGCAGAGTGCTCGGGAGGGGGGCAGGAGGGGGGCGGGAGGGGAGGGGGGCAGAATTAGGAACACCTGCCACTCAGAATTCTCCTCTCCTGGAAAACGTCCCTCCCCGCCGCCGTCTGTGCACCCAAGTGGGGCGTCGATTGGCCCCAGCCCCCCCACCCGAGGCAGACGACAGGCAGCGAGCAGATCAGCATTTAAAGAACACGGCTGAAATGTACAATCTATCCATTCAGGGAAGTAAAGCGTAAACCAATTTGATGCGTCAGTTAGCTGGAGCGGTCAACCGGGTTAATTAACAATTTAAATGTCGAGAAACACCAGAAAATTCAAAAGCTGCCCTTTTTTAATTTAAGCTGTGCTGCTACATCCCTGAAACTAAACAAGCATACACCCCCGATCTGGGAAAAGACCCAGCCTTGGCCGCAAACAAAGCATCAGGCATCAGACCTAGCGACGCCTGGGATGGCAACCGCCAGCTTCCTGTTCCTGGTAAAGTCTCCTCCTCACCTGGAACACCTGGAGCTCCTCCAACAGCACCTCCTCCGTGACCCAGTCCTCCTGTGTGATGGTCACCACCTTCAGGACTGTCCCTACATCTGATAAGGACCACACAAGCATTAACTGATGTGGTCAGGTCAGGAGACGTGGTCCCCCCACCTTAATCCAATATGGTTTCACTCTCTGCTGACTGCAGTTTATTAAGGATGATGGAGAGGAACGATTTATAAATCACTGCTTTGTAAACTATAACACATGGCCCTGCCTCAAATTCTGCTCCTGCGTATGGGTGGTAGTGACCCATCATGACCAACAACATCATTGTAAAGGAAACATTTGCATAGGATCAATTTTTATATGGTGACGAATAACAATAAATCATGGAACTGCATAATCCGATCCTTTGTTTAATTATCAGACCAGACAGCAAGAATATGTAAAAGAACGCGGACAATGCCATTAAAGAGAATGACATATTCTGCATATAAAACGGATAACGTGGACAACAGCGCCATCTGCTGCTGAAATCGAGATGGTGCGACACTAACAAAGTTAATCGTTAAATATAGGCAGAACAAGTTAAGTATCGTTAATTTTTCTAGTTACTTCATAATTATAAGATTACATAGAAAAAAATCATCATCCCAAAAATCACTTGATATTACGATGGTGACAGCAGCCCTTTTTAAAAAATGTACAAATGTTGTAAAGTTTACAGATTTTATGCAAAGAATTACAGATTTCATAATTCATAGTTAAGTCAATCTGCAATTAATTGTAATCTTATTCTGTATGTGAGTTATGATTCATAAGTGCTAAGTTGTTCCCAAAGTTTGCCAGTACCTCAGTTAATATTAAGGCTACAAAATGACGACATAAACCGTACCTGTTCCCAGGAACATGACAGCATACTGGCCGTCCTCAGCCGCCACCTGGTCCACGACGATCTGCGTGAGCCGGTAATGGGCGTTGATCCTGGTGAAGACCGGCCTCCCGGTGACGGGGTACACAGCCTTGTACATCATGGGATGGTACTTTATAAAGCTGATCACATCGTCCGGGAAATCCTTAGTCGTTTTTATTCGAGGGTCGTATGTCCTACTTGGACACTGTGAAATAACATATCAATAAACGACAGGGAACGTGGGTCAGAGAAAGAGCGATTTATTAAACTTTGTATATAATACAATAAATTATATACTTTGAGTTGTTTTATTGAAATTAAACATTTTCACCGAAATTTATTATTTTCACAATGTACTTAGCACAACGCCATAATTTCTCTGGGCTATAAAAAGGGAGATGTCTCCCCCTAGTGGATATGAGCGATATACAGCAACGTAAACATGTGTTGCCCAGACTCTCAAACGCTACCTGTAAAAATAAGCAATCCTGATGGGAAAGGCTATAGGCTGATTATTTATACTTGAACTATTTATATGATCTGACCTGATGTTCTTTTCCCTTTTGATCCATGGGCCTCAGAGGGTTTGCAAAAAACAGCTGGATATTCCTAACATTCTTGAGAATTTACTTTTTGGATAAATATGATCCCTTTATCTCTGCTGCTACAGAGTGAAAATATACAAATACTACTCTGACAGTGTAATACTACCCTATACTTATGTTTTATTGAAAAACTGTCAATTAAATGTATGGTCTCATTACTTTAAAGTACCTAAGTTACTCCATTATGCAAGCATGTGACAACACGCATAGTTGTGATCCAGATGTTATCATAATAATAACAGTTTTATATACTGGTGTGTTATTACTGTGCAAGATTCCTTATGCCAAACAATAGTTAGAACACAGTGCACCGTTTCTTCAAATCAAATCCTGTTTTCTGCTGCAAAGTCACATTACATTAATAAGTGGGAAATTAAGGGAAAGTTACATTTTTTAAATACAATATACAAATATAGAAAGAATGCACTGCTAGATCCAATCAAATGGTTTAGCATCAAGCAAGCATTTCTGTCACTCTTAAGCTCTGATGAGGATTGTTTACAGGAGCAGTAATACACTGATTTTATTTCCAACACGGTTATTTCCATTGACCTTTATCCCACAGTCAGGAACTTGTGGTGTTCAAACCAGATTTTTCAGGATGCAGTCCGGGGGAGTGTGGAATGCCACTATGGAAAATAGATCCGGACATATTTATGAAACCCTGATTCCACTGTTTTACACTCTGCTCCATTTTAACAAAGCAGCTACTTGACCAAAACTGCACTATCATACGGGGAACGAAGCACTCGGTGCTCAATCGCAGCTGCGTTAATGCAAGTGGAGTTCACGCTTACCGTGCCAGGCCGTGGGTATGGGATCCGCCCCTCGTACTCCACCCAGCGGTGGTCCGGTCCTTCTTTGTGGGTGTACGGCCCATTAAATACGGCCCGGATGTCAGCCATGGTGTAGACACAGACTGCAGAACCCTTAAAAATGGAGCTGGACACACGAGTACAGCAAAATCACAAAAACGATGCAGGATTCCCACATAAGAAACAAAATTGCTGGATGCTGAAACTATGGGACAAATGGCACGATAATCTGTAGGCTGGATGCTCCTTTTGAGTATTTTTCCATGGCATAGTGAAAACCTGGGGGGTGTTCCACAAAGCAGGATTTCTCAGTTAGCTGGGTTAACTTAAGCTAGAAGTCAGGATTGTCCAACAGAAATGCTCCTTACCTAAACTATTATTGAATGATCATGACTTCCAGCCTAAGTTAACCTAGCTAACTAAGAGATTCTGCTTTGTGGAACACAAACTTTGCATAGCTCGAGCTTCCAGTGCTAACTTGTACTTGTTACCGGTCCCTCATTTGAAGCTCAGCCTAGCAGCACTTGTAAGTTGGCTGCTTGACAGCATATACACTTGTGATGCATTACCTAACTTGCTTTGTACAATATGTATACAGTATGTGAAGATTTAAGCCATCTAAAGTAAATCTCAAGTAGAGATGCAGGGCAAAGTTTTTACCTTGTAGTGGTGAAGACTCCATATATAATAGGGTTCTTCTCATCTCTTGTGGCGAGGAAGAAGATATCCTCTGAAACAGCAAGCCAAAGGCTCTTAATTCCCACTCAGCAGTAAATGTCACGTAGACCTCAGGGTTCAATGGAGAGGGTGACTTACGCAGCTCGTGGAAGTGTGTGTCTACTCCGTCCGGCCCTGGGATAGAGCACACCAGCCTGGCTTTGAGGAACGTGGTCCACTTGTTAGGCAGACTCCTTAAACCTCCAACATCATTCTAAAGTCCGAGGGAGTAAGAGATGGGAGGGGGTGGTTGGCATTTTTAACAGACCTCACAGGGACATGCACAGATCTGCACTAAAAATACCACTAATTTGATGGCCTGATTAAATGAGAATGGAGCATAGTTTCCCCTAATTTGCTTTCAAAGAAGCAGGATCTACTCAAGCCACTAAACAGAACAGGGGGGATTCAATGTGAGACAACCCCATCAATTACTAACTTCATCCGATTTGCATGTGTATGCTTCTGGAGGGGCCTATGGAGGAAAAAAATAACAAAGGAAGGACCTTCTTAGAGGAACGGTGAGCATCATCATGCGGATCATCCAAATGCGCTACTGAGGAAACTTAACAAATGCCTGGCGAGACCCCGCCTTGCCCACTATCCAGAAGGTAAAAGCCAGGACATAATATCGAAATGCCTGGCAAGCAGTAGACGTGCTAAATAATCTCAGGACTTATGTATAAGACTTCCATCTTCAAAAGACGACAAAATCAGTGTTACACCAGTTAGCCGAAAAAGGACACCAGCTTCTGCTGCTATCACAGCTTCTAGCTCCAGAAGAGTAATCGTGATCTGTTGTGCTTTTGTTTAGTTAAAACAGGAGTGTGTGTGAGTGTGTGTTTGTTAAAAACAAACTATTTTCATTAAAAAGTACCAAATCAGATTAAATAACGATAATAATAGTAATTATTATAATAAGTATTTCAAACTCTGAGGTAATTCACAATATATTGTATTTTGGGAAGAAGATTGTTTAAAGATCAGGAACAGTCATCAGTCCATCCACCCATCCATAAAAACGTGTGGCAATTCATCCCAATTTAAACAATGATCCACCATAATCGACAAGAACTTCTCACTAACTTTCCGCCGGCTTACACTGGCTCATTCGGTCACTGACTCTCTGGTCCTACCGAATCACTCAAAAGAACGACGCCGCCAGTGAGTAGTTCGATAATTGGCACGTTCCTTTCGCGCGGTCACGCGGCGAGATTCGTGAGACTCATACGACCCGAAACTATTGAAGCTAGTTACAAAGTCTGATTCTGCCGAAAGTCTGTTGGAGAGTTAAAAGAATCGGTTAGAAAATGAGAGCTGAGCATTTAGGCAGACACAGCTTAGCACAGACTAAGCCTTAACTAGGCTATGGATTCTATATATTAATAAACTAAAGATATGATATACGGTTGTGGGTTTGGTATATATTTTTTACACTTTAATTACATTATTTTTATACCAAATGTTTGCAAATATCATAAGGTAACTCAGATTTTATCAGGCTGTTGGAGGCTGACTGTTCATTTATATTAAAAAAACTAAAGCCTGTTTATGTGATCGTTTTTCATTTTAATTAGACCTGAAGAGTACTGTTATTGAAATACATTCACGATACTCTGAGATTAATAAACAATATTTTAATAAGAACAAGACATTAATAAACATACAGTCTCAATTAAAATGAAATAAGTGAACAAAATGCAAGCAGCAAGTAACATCCCACCCCCAAAAGATTCTCTGAATTGAACGCTCGATTCATTTAAAGGAACAGTTTGATAGAAACGGTTACGTAAATTGACCCAAACTTCCGAACAAAAAGTAAAGCGAAAATATATTGGGTCTGTTTGCATTTAGAAGATCGTAAAAATAATGCGAATGGAAGCACCAGCTCCCAAAGGGGTTGTTTAATATTGCTTATCCAAGGCAAAACCGCATTTGCCAGTTAATGAAGTACCAACGCCACGTAACGTAAGTAGCACAGCGACGCCGCAAGTCCCAAACCTCCAGCCTCCCCCCTTACCTGACAGACTCGCGCCACTCGCGACAGCACACTCTTATCGCCCGAGCCTCCCTCGCGGGACGCCTCGCGGAAGAAGAAGTAGATCTTGTCGTCGTCAGGGTTGTAGGTGTCGGAGACAGGATGGGCGGCCACGAAGCGGCCCTCTGGTGCAAGGAGAGGAAGAGGCGACACGTTTCACCGACGTTTCGGCTTCGATATTCCCGCCAGTCAGAGGCGACAAATATGTCCGACAGGATTTAAAAGGAGCCGTCCGGGAAGTTTCAACGGACAGAGCATACAAACCAAAATGGAAGTGTCTCCTAAGCATTTAGCTTCAAATGTTTTAAATGATTATGTTTCATGCTATTGACAAACTTTTTCAGTTTTAGATCTGTTTACTGAGATTTACTACTATTAATAACTTTATAATAATATAAGTTGTTTTCTTTATAATTAATAATTACTACATAGCAAATAAAATAATTGTTGTTATTATTGGCTATGTAGTAATTATTTATTATAAAGAAAATTTATGATAATTATTATTGTTTTGTATGAGTCATTCAGTCATGCACTGAAACAAGAAAAAAACACTTTGAGGTCATATCACATCTTGGAAACCACACCTTTTACTACTGAACATGTCTACTGAGGTAATAGGTCTGGCCCTACTTACAGAGATGCTTTTGTTAATTCCAGACAGGGGTGCCTTCCAGAAAATCCAACACAGAACAAGACGAATACACACAACTGCACGTGAGGCAGGAGAGTGGCCAAAGGCTTGCGGTAAGCATGTGTCAACATCTGGAGCCCAGTTAAAATTAAAATGCCGATAAGTTGAAGTATCTCATAAAACAGCGGCTTTACACACACACACAATACACAATAAGTGGCGTGTGAACTCCCGTAACAGGGCCCTGGAAACACTCGCCGTGGCAACACAAAGCCAAGAGCTGTCTGTGTTTTCCTCCTATACAGCTTCCAAACCAAAAGCATGCTTGAAGGGTGGGGATACAAACTCCAGGTCTTTGTACTAATGGATAAGGCTGGCTCTAACTGAACTTTGGAAAGATTAAGGTCAACGGAAGAAAGTTATAAAACAATGGAAAACAATAATCCAAAGAAATTGAATAAGCATTTAAATGCTCACATCAAAAGAAATCATAATTTAATCACGTTTACAACTAGACACGCAGCTGGCATCTCACAGTACAAATTTTAAATCAAATCTGGATTTGAATTTACCGTTGATCCAGTAATCCTCAGATATGTCGGTTCTGATGTAATGTTGGTCGGGAGGGGGCCCCAAGGAACGGGTGAATGTTGTGTCCTTGCCCAGAAAATCGGACGCTGTTCCGACGTACAAGAACTGATCTGCAAACAGAACAGAGGATCCACTACATTACCAAACCTATGACATCACCAACGATCTGGTGGCTCTTGATTTCCACTAACGTCAGTTTTTGTTCATTCTTTAAAATTGCATACGATTGTATCTTCTTCATTGATTTATTTGAGAGGGAAAATTAGCTTGGTTTGATGAACCTGTTGACTGAAACTGGCTCAAACAAAACCAACAGATTTGACTGGCATAACAAGTCAATGATGACATTGCTCAGAATCCTCGCTGGTCTCAAGAGACAGAGGAAAGTTCAGGAGAATGGAAGTCTGGAGTTGCGACCTTCTCAAGGTCATTTTTTTCTGGCTAATTCTGTGAGTTTCCCTTTCTACACAGCAGTAGTAGTAGTGGTAGACCTGGAATGAAAAAACAGTACCCCACACATCAGCTGGAGCAGGGCCAGCCCCCCTAGTGAGTGTTTACAGGAACATCGCAAAGGCGTTTGGCCCCCTACGCCTTAGTGTGTGAATAGTAGTTACTCCCCTAGTAGGGCAAATGTCATTGTACTTGAACTTGACTGGTTAGCATACCCGGGAGGGGAGGACGGATAGTTGACCTTTGACCCCCCCCGAGGTTATTTCCCCTACTAGTCCCACCTAAGATGTTTTTTTCTTCTCCACTTTTCCTACTTAAACAGTGTGCTGTGTTTGTATATGTATACGTGAGACGCACTGGAGCAACTACATTTGAAGGGCGATTTATAAAAATAAACGGAATGTAATTGTGATGAATGGCTGAGATAAGTAACGGCCAGGCTGCCCATCTACAGTGAGATTCTGCGAGACCATGGATACCACAAGTGGGCTTCAACGTCAGCATTCCGAGGGAGATACTTAGATCTGCCCCCAATATCGCGAATGATGCAAGCTGCAGAATAGTTGTAAGGTTTCACACATCTTGCAGAAAAGAAGTCCCTCACAGTTCCAAGTCACAATTCCATCAAGTTAGTCCACACCCAGAACATCACTCCAAGAACAACGTTACACTGAAATCTCAGAGAACCATAAGGGTAGAACTAAGCACTCCCCAGGTCAGTACATCTCCAAACAATCAAGGGAAACAGAATCATTGAAACAGAATTCAGTCTTACAAAGACTTGGTGCTATTCAAAGGTGAACGCCCACTGACTGGACTCCAGCTCCTTATGACATCCTGGACCACTTAGCCTTTTCGGTTTTTCATGTGGCCAGCTAGAGGAACAGCATACTAAGAGATATGAAGTGGTAGCTCTGTTTGAGGTGGATGAATTAAGACCCTCTCCCTCCAGGACGCCATGACGATGGAGCTTCCACAAGGGGCTCTGAGCCAGACTTCAAGGGTAATTATCAGTGTTCATATCCATACATTCCTTCACGTGACAGACAAAAGACGTCTCCCTGCAGGAGCAGATAAAGTCGGATAAATGAAGCAAGATTAGGATAATCGCTCTTCCCATTTCAGGAGGAGCCCATATAAATTTGCTTAATCCTCTGTCCCTTCAAACATTTCTGAGTGTAATTCATTTAATAAAGATTCACTGGCTCCCTATTCCTCTTCTCAGCTGCAGCTCATCACCAAGTTATGCAGTCAAACATTGTCAAAAACCCACAATGTGTTTTTTTTTTTCCATTTAAAGAATTCCTCTTTTGAGTTTGCATGGATACGACTTGGGGGTGGCCCATGGTTACAAAGGAAGCAGACGTGAAAAGACAGCCTGAAGCGCATGGACGATGGTGAGCATGACAGCATTGCTGGCAACTCCCGGAAAAGGGCCAGGACCTTTCCAGACCTTTGCTGACCTTTCAGAACAGAGGCAAACGGCTGCCAGGGGTCAAACGGGCACTTAAGCCTCCCAGACTCAACGCTGTTGGTGTTCAGGTGAAACGTGGCTTCCTGTGGTGGACGACAGTTTAAAATATGGATGAAGTACCATGGATAGGTTTAAATTTTATTAAATACAAACAGATTCTTACAGGGAGCTTAATTTTTTTTAAAACTCTATAACTAAAGGTAACTAAAAAAAAACTCCCTTGAATTTGTTCAGTTCAAGTAAAACCCTTAGTTTAATTCTGTCCTTCATTCAAGTTTAAACACAAAAACCCATCTGAGAGACCGGTGATAATGTTTATCAACATTGCAGCCCTGGACCAAACTGCAGTAATTGCAGGGAAAATAAACTTCAGAAAATTTCAGCGAAGGACAATTAGCCACTGATGTTGGGCTAGCGTCTCTGACGGACTTCAGCATGCGCCTGGCCCCACTCCATCTTCTGCAGAGCTTCTCCTACCTCTCCTCGTCCCATGACCTCCACAAAGGCACACAAGGGAAAGAAGGCCCCCGTGCCGCAGGCGTAGACGTGAGTCCTGTTGTAGCTGTGGAGGACGCGGATGAAGTTGGCGCACTCCGTCTGTGGGCAGACACACCCAGATGTTGGACACTGACTCGGGAAATAATTATCATCCTCATTAAAACAAAGGCGCAGTCGAACATTGTCTTACCTGAACACTTTTTCCAGCGAGCTTACACATCTCTACTCTTTCTTTTGGTGCAGGCCAGTTAATCTGTCAAGGGGCACAACAACATCCAGCCAATCAGCACCAGACAAAGTGATCTCCAAGTATGACGCTTTCCCTCCCCCAATCATCCAGTCATACGAAACGTCCGCCCATCTTCCATGACCGCTTTCCTAATGTAGGGTCACAGGGAGCCACAAGGCAGGAAGCAACCTGGATGGGATGACAGTGCATGCACAAACACAGCTAATCTGTATGTGTTATAACTACGAGTGGACTGGAGGAAACATGCACAGAAAGAACATGCAGACTCAACACAGTGGGGCAGGAATGAAGGCCACCTTGGAGGTGCAAGTAGGAAATATTTTGTGGAATAATTTTGTGGAACTGAAACACAGAAACAATGTAATACCGACCTTTCCTCAATGTGCATAATTTAAGGTTTTCGGGTATGATTTGTGATATAACTAGTGTGTTACTCCTGAAATAAGGCATAAGGACACGCTTGCCAAACCCACACATGCATCCATGTCATAAAGAGTAGGACCGCTTTACATGCAAAGCCTTTACTCTCACCAGGGCCAGTCACCCAGTGTTAAACGGATCCAGGGAATCACTAAATGACAGCTACATACTATATTCGTTTGCGTTCTTGCAAATTGACTTTGGAAGGCAAGTCATGGAAGGCTTTGGAGCAGCTTGGCGCAGTCAGTATGTGAGTGGCCCAGAAAAGAAACCCCACAATAAAGCGAGTAATGACCTCTCTCTGCCAAGAGAATGAAATCCTGGGGCTCGGGCAGGCCGGCATCTCCATCTAACTTGAGTAACTGTGTGACAGCCCTGCGCTCTCGTTTATCCCACCCCCCTTCACATCAAGGGCTTGGCCGTGCCAGGCTGGGAGCAGAACCATTGGCGGCCTGTCTCGGAATTCTGTGACCAACCACCTCTGCATTATTAACCAATCAGGATATGAACACAGGGATCATGGCATGCTTGAATCCCCCAACACACATCTTACCCTATTGTTATATTTTGTCTCACTGTCTTTCTCACCTGGTAATACAAAGACTGTCACCTAAGAGGCTCAACGATGCAGGCACCCATTAAAAGGACAGACCACATATCTTGCTCAATTATTAAAGGAGAATTCAAACTTTACTGCTGTGGCCTTTTCAGGATAATCCCGGGGACAAACGCAGTCGTAGCTACGTCATTCCGTAGCCAAAGCAACAAGTAACATGTGGAGTGGCTGGAAACACATGACGCTCTCAAAGCCTTCTTAAAACAAACACAGACGTGCCTCTTTCCGGTCCTCCGCTACCCATGAGCCTTCTCCATGCCATTGTGAGAATGGCAAGAGGCTGTGAGTTTATCTTGGTTTATTGGATTAACAAAGTGGGGGCTGCTGACTCGCCTGCCCATAATCTGGTGAAATATGTGGCAGATGAACAAGGTAACAGCTGGGATGTGTGTTTTTTTTTCTCCGCGGTGAATGAGGTATCGCTGTTCCATCCATGATAGCCCCCCACATAAATCTATAGAGTCAGAGTGTTGGTGGGTGCTGTGTAGGAAATGCAAGATTTTATCTAGACTGATAAAATGCCTAAATGATAAATGTTTAAAAGACTTATTTCTATATTAGGTCAAAATCATCTTGGCACCGTTGCACGATAGTTATTTTATGCTTTACATTCTGTGAAAACCTCAAAACAAAAAAAGAAAGATGCTGAACTATAGCCATTGTAAAACAGGAGGAGGGTCTTGATTCACATAAACGCAGCCTGAAGGAATACTGCTTGACAGGATCAACACAGCACTAAGTGAAGTTATTTTAGACTTCTGGTCTGTGTCACATTTACAGAGTCTGCAGTGGCCGATTGGAGTTCCCGAGCAGGCAGGTGACAGACCAGGAAAGTAGAGAGATGGATCTGGTAGCTGGCCAGCTCGAGAACGACAGACGTGAGCGTTCACAGGGGGCCTCCTATTAGCAGGCAGGAAGTGAGTGTTTCTTAGGCAGAGCTTAAAGTGCCTTGGGCCTCTGGTCAGACAAAATCCACGGAAACGCCATAGCGTCCCGCTTCTGAAACATTATCATACTAATGAGCTGTCATTAGGCGATTGCATTCCTTTGGGGAGCAGGAGGAGGAGGAGGGGCTTTGTGCATTCAGAACTATGGTAGAGGAGGCTGTTTCCTCATTCCAGGGTGGGGTGTGACAGACAGGCACTGCATCCTGTCATCAGACATGGCATGCTGATGGGGGTGGGATCTATGCTGTCTCCTGTGCTGGTCCCAGGGTTCCTCTGATAATGACTGGCATGTTCGGCTGGGACAGGATGAAAGGAACTGACCTAGCAACATCCCTGAAATGCATTTCCATGACACGTGCGTGGGGCAGGGTAGCCAGCATTGGACCGGACTGCCACTGCCTGCCCTCTGTGTACCACACAACTGGCTGAGATCCAAGACCTTCAGCCCGGAAAGGCTTGTGGTTGCGTGGTGTTCCATTGTGTGTGTGTCTGTGTGTGCGCACAGTTTTTTGGAACATGTTAACTGATATACACAGAAATGTTGGCACCATAAAAATTGCTAATTTATTCACTTAGTTGTAAAATACCTCAGAGAACAAAGGCGAGACTCATAAAGCCTTTGGTAAAGAAATGGTTTGAAAAATGGCCCAGTGTACGGCATATTTTCACTTGAGGATTTTATTTGTTTAGAAATGGATTCTATAGGATTGCGCTTAGAATCTGTTTTCGGGTATGAAGAGGACACATGCTTGCATTCTGATTGGGAATTTAAAAACACAGGAGAGTCAGAAATCAACATGGATATCATCTCCTGACCCTGAATGGAGCACAGCTGACCAAACAGACTGGATCGGAAGTCTGTTGAGCGAGATCACAGCTGGTCTTTGGTTCTCTGCTATCAGAAGCTGGACACCATAGGCGAGGGACATGTGGCAGCAAAGCCATGACCCATGTGGATGCTGAAGGATACTGCAGTGGAGTTTATTAGTGTGCTGTTGGAATCACTTGGGGCACCGTGTCATCCACGATGATTAAAATGTTATCCAAGGGGCACAAGGGGGAGGAGGCCAAAGCCCCAACTTGGGTGACGTGATGCTTTCCTTCTCACCCGGGGCTAAACAGTACCCCTGGCACACAGCCAACTCAAACCTCTGGCAGCACCATTATCCCAGAAGGCTGCAGGCCTTGGGTGAGGGTGACGTATAGGGATCGCTTTCAAAATGCTTAAAAAAGCCGGAAGACCTCATTCAAAGACCACCTACGTGTCAGATAAAAGTGATGCAAGCACTCGACCTCACCCATTCACCGGTGAGCCATGGCCGGCCTCACTTGAACTTACTTTCACTCTAGACGTTCTCCTAATTCAAATTTCCTAAAGGTTACCCTTTAGCCATACAAGCCAAGCTCTTCTATTAAAGTTCGAGAACTTCAAATTTCAAAACATGTAACGTGTCACACATCATTAGAAGATTCTCAATACTCTCACATCCTCCCTGACAGGACAGCTGGGTGAAACATCCCACTGTTTAATCAGCGCTAAAGAAAAGCAGGCTCTTGTCATCAGTCGCATGACAGCCTCTGTTTTTCTAAATCATGCCACCAAACAGCCCTAATCACACAGACCCAAAAGCCAAACAGAGGAGGCTATTCAAGCAGCCCTTGACGTGCATGAAACCACATGCCTGTTTATTTTGCTTGCTAATCCTGACAGGTCAGAGGTGTCCATCAGTGCTCCTGTGACCACTGACACTTGAACATGATGTTTTTCATAACATAACTGACAGCTTTCAGGTCTAGTTCATCTTTTTCAAGGACTTCTGGGAAAAGGTGTCTTGACTAATGCTTTGTGAGAGAAGAATGAAGATATCTGGCATTTAGAAACATATCTGAATTCCTGGGCTTGCGTATTTCAAACTACCTCGACTAGTCATCAGCCATCATCGAACAATCACAGCAGCATCCATACTCCTGAGAGCTCCTACAAAAGCCAGGCCTGAGGAGACAGCCACTCAGAGGGAAAAAAACTGTACAGGGAATCAACAAAAGTGTTTATAGACTCAGTGGCCACATTATTAAGTACACCTTGCTAGTACTGGTTTGAACCTCCTTTTGCATACAGGACTGCATACTTCATAGCATAGTTTGAACAATGTTCTTGAAACATTCCACAGAGACTTTGGTCCATGTTGACATGATAGCATCACACAGTTGCTGCAAATTTGCTAACTGCACCTTCATGATGCGAGTCTCCCATTCCATCTCATCCCATAGGGGCTCTACTGGATTGAGATCTAGTGACTGTGGAGGCTATTTGAGTACAGTGAACTCATTGTCAAGCTGGGTACACTGTGGTAATTAAGGGATGGACATGGTCAGCAACAATACCCAGGCAGGCTGTGGCATTTAAATGACGCTCAGTTGGTACTAAGGGGCCCAAAGTGTGTCAAGAAAACATCCCCCACATCATTACACCCCCACCACCAGCCTGAATTGCTGATACAAGGCAGAATGGATCCATGCTTTCATGTTCTTTACATCAAATTTTGACCCTACAATCTGAACGTTATAGCAGAAATCGAGACTCATCTGGCCAAGCAACTTTTTTCACTCTTCCATAGTCCAGTTTTGGTGAGCCTGTTCCACCCACTGTAGCCTCAGTTTCCTGTTCTTAGCTGACAGGAGAGGCACCCGGTCTAGTCTTCTGCTGCTGTATCCCGTCTGCTTTAAGGTTTGACGTGTTGTGCATTCAGAGATGCTCTTCTGCATACCTGGGTTGTAACGAGTGGTTATTTGAGTTACTGTTGCCTTTCTATCAGCATGAACCAGCCTGCCCAGTCTTCTCTGGCCTCTGCCATCAACAAGGCATTTTCACCCAGAGAACCAACGCTCACTGGATGTTTTCTTTTTCTATAAACCCTAGATGGCCGTGCATGAGAATCCCAGTAGATCAGCAGTTTCTGAAATACTCATACCAGCCCATCTCACACCAACAACCATGCCACATTCAAAGTGACTTAAATCACCTTTCTTCCCAATTCTGGTGTTTGATTTGAACATTAACTAAAGCTCTTGACCTACATCTGCATGTTTTCATACATTGTGCTGTTGACATTGACATTTTCTGATTAGATATTTGCTTCAATGAGCAGTTGAACAGGTGTCCCTATTCAGGTATCCCAGACCTGAAAGCCTCGGTACTCAGAGGAACAGGTTCGCCAACAGCTTCCTTTCTCAGCGGTAAGACTGGTGTCTGAGGATATACAGGGTGGGGTAACCCATCCAGAACCCACAGCCCAATAAAAACATGCATTTAGGTAGCCCATTATACTCCTATAACCCATTCAGTCAGATAACTGTGCACTCATCTTAGGGGCTCCTGCCTGTGAATACACTCCCTATGTCTGACCATGTAATGCACTATAGCAAATCACTACCATCATTTTCTTCTTACAAGTATTCTGTACATGCATGCACATACCATACTTTCATACACGTACATACACGTACCATGCTTTCATATTGCATAGATACACATGTACTCCACATATTCATGTGTCTTATGCCTATCCATGTGTATGTCCTGTATTTAATGATGTCACAGTATGAACCGCACTCCTGAATTCCGACATACTTTATTTGCCATTTTTATAGGTATCTTATCTTATTTACCATGCGGCTCCCACGCCTAAGGGCGTAAAGACTAGATCCGAGAGGTGCCCCAGCCACCCACCTTCCTGGGGTTGCTGTTGAGGTCATCCAGCTCCAGCAAGAAGATGTGGTCCCGGGCACCAAGTAGCAGACGATTCTGCTCCTCGTCCAGCAGGAGGCTCTGGAAGCGCAGGCCCGGGGCGGATCCCAGGAACAGGGACGCACCACCTGACAGCTGCAGGTCTGTGCCAGGGAGAGGAAGTACGGTAAGAGTGTCTCACTACTCCTGGGACGTTTACAACACATTCACGCACAGAGGGATTTCCAGACACCATTTCCACGAACAGGTGCATGAACACGCTTAGCTACACACTCACAGACGGGCCTGGAGAGCTGGCATCATCTCATAAGTCCTTATTTATTTGTTCTCCTCCAAGGTGGGCTTATCCGATCAGTTTGCAAAAAAGCTGGTAGCTTGCAAGCTTTCTAAGGGAGGTGCACAGTGTATTTTCACTTTTTAAAGTAAAGGAAAAATGCATCAATTTGCAAAGAAAAAAAAACACGTTGTATGTAATTTTGGATATTCAAGATCACGTTCTCTCCTCATAAATTCCAGTAAATTCCAAGTGTTCTAGGCGTGAAAAGACTGTAATGCCTTTACCCACACAAAAAAGCCATGAGCATCAACCAAACAAAAATCCTTTAATACATGCCTGTCCTCGCTTGTACTGCAATCAAATGTATTGAGAGATATAGTTCGGTTCCAGTGACCGTAGGATAAATCTTTAGAAACCATGGAGAGATGGTTATGACATTCTCACATTGCTGTGTTCAGAATCAACATGAAGATTGACATGCCTCTGAGCACAGTCATTAAAGTTGTTTCAGATGTAGTGTGAAGATTGAGGTCATTCATCAGACGTCTTCCTTCCTTCACACATCTGGCAATCATCCTCCTGGGGAGGGCACCCCAAGGGCTATGAGTTACAGGACAATGAGCAATCTGGAAAATTATTAGCAATGCTCAGCTCAAGAAAAGACGACCACGTTCTCCAGAAACTCGACAAAAAAGTTGCACGAGGGGCGAGGTTTGAAAGGATGGACAGTCTGATTAGACCTGGGTGCAAGGGATAACACAGGTCACTTTCAACCAATATTTGCAGATCCACATCCCTGGACATCCGCCGCCAGTGTCCCTGCTAAGCCTCTAAATAGATTAGATGAGGTCCAGCTTTCTTAATCTGCTATGTAAACACACAGAGCCAAGAGCCAAACTAAAGGCTCGGCCTAAAGCCCTGCTACATGCTAATTCAACAACCCCTGATTAATGTGGCTGATGAAGATGTAATCCTTTCATTTATTTGCGCACGATAGCGCATGACATTGTAGCCATACTCTAATCCACCCACCGCAGCTGATCTTCAGGATCAAAGACTTTGCTACTGCACTAATGAAGAAGAGACTACCCTTTGGTTGAGGAAAAATGTAACCATAGTTCTCAGTCTGGTGTGGGTAAGTAACAAAATGCCACATGCTCCCGTAATGACCGTGATGCTGGGGGGGGCTGGACTTCATTTGAAGAGACAGTGCTGATGCACTTGCCTGGGCGTGTAGGATTCCACATCTAATTAGGAATGAGGGATCGACAGTCTTGTAAGCTGGATTTTAAGTCTGCCTGCCTCAGTCTACCTGGAACTCATCAGACGGTCAGTAAATCAATTTCATTCATGACCCCGGTTACGTCTGCAGTTAAAAATTGATGGGTCAAGTCCGCAATTATTTGTTTAGGCTAGGAAACCATGCCTCCCATCTAGGGCAATTCAAAGCAATACAGTAAAATAAACAAAAATAAAACATGAAAAGCAAACTTCTGGCAGACGAACAGTAAGAGTCTTAAGGATTTGTGAAGTTTACTTAATGAACGATATCTGTGCATATCTCCAGAGTTCATCTGTACTGCAGAGGAAACCATTTCCCACAAACGGCCCCATGGGATTCCATCAAGCTCAGGATTCATCCAAAAACAAACATCTTCACGTAAAAAAACATTGTTCCGTTTCTATGTCATTCCAAGTCATAGCTGCCTGGAGGTTTTCCTGAGCTAGCTGTCTAGCTGATGCTATGGGACAGTAGAATGTAAGACCCCGAAAACCTCATTCTTCATCTTGCTCCACACGTCACCATATGGACAGCACTAGTTCGAATATGGAGCAAAGACTCACGGCCCAATGAAGGGATGCTGGCAACAGTTTTTCCAGAGAAAGCCACATAATAAAGGCAGAGTATTGTCTTGAGATGTCCCCCAAATTCCTCTTCAAGATGCTTTGAATTGTGTTCCAGGAGATATCAAAAAGGAATGTTCTTCACCAATAGTAGGAGGAACACCAAAACCAGTCTGCATTCTTGGCTTATAAGCATATTTTTAGAAATCAGTGCTGACATGTGGATGATAGACCCGGAGTTGAGGGATTTAACACTCCCAGGAACACTGCGCGTTTGAAGACCGATCGCAAATAGGGCAGCATTAAAAAAAAAAAAATCTCATTTATTAGTGACCACAATACTTTGTAATTTATACTTTTACAGGAGATTTTCCAAAAGCTGATTTCCTGGTCGATGAAAAGAGAGGCCATTGTTTTCTGAGATGCCTAAACTATTTGGGACCCAAATTCAAGAAAAAACAACTGTGTACGATATTCTTAACCATCACATTACACAATGACATAGATGAGTATTCAGTAGCTGAACTTGCTAAAATAAAAATCACAAAGCAAATGACTATAGCACCAATATATTATTTAATCTTGTCAATTCAGAGGAGGCAGACCATGAGCTCTGTCTGAGTCTGCTGCTTGTATTTAAAAGACTAATGATGAATGACGGCAGTATCTGTGGTAAGGTTAACATACAATATATATACATACAAACTGCCTGTAGACTTCAGACTACCTTAAGCAGTGTGTCCTAGGTAATGAAGTACGCTACATGCATTCATTTATATGCATGTAGTGAAATATAGAAAAGTTATTAAACACATAGTAGCTAAAGCAGGGGAAGGAAAAGACTGATGCTGTCATAAAGTGCTTTATAACTGTGGTTACTGAGGTTAAAGAGCATTTTAAATACAACCAGGCGGCAGTCACACAGACTCCAATGCCGCACGCATCAGAATGACACATACATGCCTCTCTGTCCCCACGTATCTATTTTTCCTCAGACAGTCACATGTTGTGTTCCAGAGTGAGATCCAATAACAGGCACGCTTTTCGGATCTGAGGCATGGGCAGGGGAATTTGGCACAACGTTCATTTGAAGAAACTCCTCAGCAGTAACCTAGGAAGGGTAAGGAACTGCTTGTAATGCTTTTTTATGTCTGTGGTGGGTGTGTCAGGGTCATGTGACTGCCTGCAACGGCCACCTTAGCAGCAGTTAATCCTCGTGTTTGGCTCTCAGCCCCCAATGAAACTACAATACATCACACATTCGTAAATCAAATGGGGGCACGACGGGGAGCTGAATGTGCTGCACGGTCTTTAGATTACGAGCATCTCAGTTACACCATTGGGTGCTGAAGCAGCAGAAGAGCACGTTAAGGTCGGGGCCAGCGATCGAATGCCCCTCTCAGGATGGTCGCACGTAACAGGGTGCGAAGCTGAAGACATGCCAATTGATTCAGAGGAATGCCCTTTGGGGTAATTTTGCACCCTCAACAGGATGTCGCGGGGCCAGCTCAGGGGTCGGGGGTCTGTTTAACTCTCAAAACATAAGTGATGAGTCATGACAGCACATTAACAGGACATAGCTTTACATCCTCAGGTCAACAAACTGAAGTAAAATTAACGTGTCGTGAACTAGAGTGTTAAAAAAATAAATGCTCATTTTGAGTCATTAAATGAACAACTGGTCAGGGGAACCACCTCACTCACCTCTGAATCCCAGTCGGACTCGGGGTACGGCCTGCTTCATGCCGGCTGCCCCGCCCAAGAGCGCCAGCAGCACCCCGCAAAGACACGGCCAGAGAAGTACGGGGCACCAGCGCATGCTGCTCCCAGTCTTGTGGCTGACAAGCGGGGCTGCGTCCATGGCGTGCTGGAGGTGGTGTCGGAGTGCCCTGCCACAGCTGCTGCGGGGAGGAGGGGGGGGGGCAGGTTAACCCTCAGCCACAGCGGTATTTGGAAATCCGCCTCTTGAAACTGAGGATCCTCCCTAATTTGGGTACTCCGCTGGTTGCGATGGTACCTCCTTGGCGTGCCTCGCCCCCGTCATCCCCCCCATCAGCTGCTCTGCACCCTCTTTGTCCACAGACTTCTCTAAATCTGTTTGCTGCAAACACAAAGTCTAGCTGACAGAAATAGCCTCAAAGTAGCAAGTCCGCTCGCATCCCCCCCCCCCTATCCTTTCTCATGTAAAACTGCCCCCCCCCCCCACCGCCAGCCCCATCTCAGCTCCCCTTTGACGTGCGGCTGGCCGTCCTTTTAACCCAGTCCGCCCTCATTAATCAGCCCCCCAATGCTGGACCCGCTGTGACAGCCGAAATGTAGCAATGTCACGGGCCCCTTTACTTCTGGGTCAGAACCTCTGTTTTCAGGGCCGGCCCCAGTATAGTCTGGCCTGGCTATAAGAACCTCAAATGTACCCCAGCTTTTCCCACACATACACGCTCACTACACCCCCTGTCAAACAATCCCCGACCCACGGAATGAATTGCGTGAACACAATGTACCACTGTGACGCGGCCCGATGCTGCGCTGCAGATCAAAAGCAAAATTCCCATTCACACATTCATGTTGACGCCCTAACGGCCCTATACATTGAAAATGTATTAATTAAAAAAAAATGACAGAAAGGAAAAATAAAGGAAATTCAACGACTAAACACAGCTAGTGATACTGTATCACTGTAGTTGTTGAGAGGAGTAGGGCGTCACGATAGCTGCACTATCAGTGCATGTGGCAGCTCCTAACACCCAGACGCTAGAGCGGGGGTAGGTCACGACGTGGGGTCATCGCTGATAAAAGCAGACAGCCTGTTTACCTGAAGGAGCTTCCCACTCATCCCAGCTACCAAACGAAAGACAGAACTATGAAAATTGGCAGATGAAGCATTGCAAAACTCCAAGGAATGGGGAAAGCTGTCATCGCCCCCCACCTCCAGGATCCGCCTTCCCCCACGAGGCCGATGCTAGAACACCCTCGGAATATCGATTTCAGTAAACACTAGTCACACATTCCTCACCTTCTGATTTAATGTTTCACTTCAACACTATTATCCCGAGTGGGAACTTCACAAAAATACTTTCCGTTAATAATTTGCTAACAAAAACACACACAAAATTTGTTTGCTTAAATCAAAAAACAAAATGATAATATCATGATAAACTGAAAATTACATATAGTCATCCTATGCCAAGATTATAAAATATTAATTTATCGTTCCTGTGTAGAAGAAGCGTTTTGGAAAAATTGCTGTTAGGTTCACTGAAAACAGTGAGCTGTATCAGCACGTGTCTGTAAAGTTTGTACAGAAAAAGTGTCTTATTTGCACAGCCAAGGGGAGGGGGGGTCAGTTTGCTCAGCAAGGCAAACACTAAAAAACGAGTGGACAGCGATGTGTTCTACGAACAGTTGGGAGCGGCTCGTGCGGACAACCCCTGGTGACCTCACACAACTGAGATGACCCCGACGTGGTGGAAGGAGGAGAGGGCGTGGTGTGTCACTATTGGCAACGGCAAATGGCCGGACCGAACTTAGGCATGCGGAGAAACCTATTATTGCACTGAGGGGGAAAAAAAAAGAAAAACAGTGACTGCCAGTGAGAGACCTGCGTCATGTGATCGCTATGTGCCCCACACACACGGCCCAGCGGGCGACCAGGAGTTCCGACAGCACTGGGAAGAGCCCTGCCACACGTTCCCCCACATCAGCACTGGCAGCCTGTCAGGGTCGCTCTGCCGTGGCGTGCAGACGTGTCTGGAAGACGCGGTGTCAGCAGGTTTCCAGGGCCCGTCGTTACTAAGCCGGACTCCCCAGGAATTACAGGGGAGGAAGTGACATGCTGCCAATCAGATCCTGCTTTTTCTAAGGACACTTCTGTTTATACTGCCAATTAAGGAGCACTTACCTTACAAATAAAACACTGTGGGAGGTCCCTGTCATCTGTTTAAGGTGATGCCTGCACAGACACAGAAGCACCATACCATAATTCTGCTCCTTCACCCGTCTCTCTCTCACGCACTCTCACAGTCCTGTTTTTTTCAACATAAATTGCCATTTTTAGCTGAAAAAACTCATAGAATTAAAGAAATTCTGAGAGACCGCCAACATTCGAATGAATCTCGTAGCCAGGGGGACCAAGTTCCCCGATTCAGAATAAGCTCACCTTGATTCTGAAAAATGCACTTTTCAATCGCCATTTCTATAACCTTCTGTCAACAAGCTTGGAAACACAAGTGTGTGACCAAACCATCTGGATGATCTTACATGCTTAATATTACTCATAACCCCCTCTGCTACAAGCAATGTAATATTAAAATGCCACCTTTCATAAAGCTCTTTAAAAATGGAAGTTATGAAAAGCAATCATTTTTCGTGGTGCCTTGGCCCCTCCTAAGGCCATCTGGAGTGTTTTTATAGCAAAACGGGGAAGAACAGAAAGTTCAATTTAAGGGAATTGAGAAGCCTTTAGATAAAACATGTTCTTTTGCTCTTTGAAGTCTCTGAATCTCTATAATTCAGAACCAGCAACGGACAAACAGCAGCAAACGCTGGATCAGTTAAGAATTCATTCAGTTCATATTTATAAACAGAAACATAAGAGAGACAAAATTATACTCCCGAAGAGCCAAGAGTGAAGTGTTGATATTAGAGTGGAATCTATGGATATTGTGTGCTTTGTGACAGTAAATCCGTTACGCTGTGTGAGCATTCTTCCCAAACCCAAGAGGAGTGCCATCGAGGAGATCTTAAACTGTACAGAAACATACGGCTGCAGCCCGTAGGAACTGTTCAAGTCTGTCAGAGTCTGGCAACAGAACACCGGTTCCCAGTTTACAGTAAAGATGGGGAGGGAAGGGATGTGTATACATGAAACACATTCACACATGCTGCTCGTACAGGCACTTGGTGAGCGCTTTTGTATATGAACCCAAGGAGTTTGTTGAATTCTCCACAACAGCACAAAGTACTAAATCATTTAAAGGAATGCAGACAAATCAAACAGACAAAGTATCTGACACATCAGCTATGTTCTCTATACATCCTTAAAGGGGAAAAAAAAACACCCAGAGAATGTCGAATTTTAAGCACTTTTTTTCAAGGTGATTTATTTCTTAAATCTAGACATGTTTAGTATCTGATCTCCCTCTCACTCACACTGTAACAGCCAACTGGTTAACAAGCGGTTAATTAACACAAACAAAGAAGTTCAAACGTCTGATAAGCTTCCAACAGTAACGGCATATTATTAAAAGTCAAAAGATTTACCGCAGAACCAGAGATTAGAAATATAAAGTTACAGCAAATCTGATAACGCTTTATCTTTATATACTTTTTCTCTTGAAATGGGGCCCCTTATCTCCATGGGATGTACCATCACAATGCGGCATTCATAACGTTAGCCTTCAGCGTTGGTAAATGATTCAGGTGTCGTCTCGGACAGTGTGAAAGCACACCCACTCCATAAATCCTGCTGTAAATCGGCTTATCCCTGAAAAAACCCCCAAAAAAGTGGAGTCAGTCAGTACAGGTGTCACCCTAATTCCATCCAACCCCCCCGACCCACCCCAGGATAATCTCATTGGGCTCCTCCAAACGATGCCTTGCTCTAAGGAAATGGAATCAAATGTTACCTTTTTTACCAATCCATTTAGCTTAAATGGCATCAGTGCTCAACGTTGCACTTTCAATCCTCATTTACCTTTAAAAGGCCAGGTGTTGGGTGCGAGTCACTTGTCTGCTGTCACTCAGAGAAGGCTGGGAAAAAGGACAGATGTCATAGGGGTGACATGAAATCCCTTAGATGAAATAATCTTTCGCATTAAGCCGGAGCAAATCGCAGGTAACTCTATACATTCTGGACGGCCGCACTGATACCCTTAAAGGCGCGTGATTGAATAGACACCACCCTTAGCAGCCTGCTCATATCTGCACCTCCCAATTAAAGTTGGGGGGTTAAGCAGTAACCAATACCCCTTACAAATCGTCCCTGTGGCTCGAGGTTAATAGTTACAGGGATATCACTCATCTGCATGTGGTTACAGCCACGTAAGTCCAGCAAAAATGCAGCTCGCACTAGCCGTGAAAGTGCAGCTCTCTCTTCTACTTTTCCCGGGCACGTCAAGCGCTCGCGGCTCAAAGGGCCCTTTGTGCTGAGACAGGCCGTGGAGGGATACCGCGGAAGCAGCAGCAGAGACCTGGACGAGGAGCCCAGGGCACTTCGACGACTCACTAATTTAGCCCTATGCCTCTATGCTGTTTTTCCTCTCTCCCTCTGTCATTTCTGCCTGTTTTTTCCAGAATATTAAAGTACAGAGGAATGGCTTAAGTGTACAGGGTATGACAGCCATGCCCGAGTGCAGTACCAAGCCTTGATTGCCCATCCCCTGGTCCCTGGCTCCGTTCCTCATCACCTCACATACCAGAGGCAGGGGCTTGTCACCGTGTTGCGATAAGGCCTCTGTACTCAGATAAGGAAGCTTCACAATAATGCAAAGCCTTCTACCACCTTGGCATTCGGAATGGTCAGTCATAATAGGACTTCTTAAACACAACTGGACTAAAGCATTTGCGGTGCCACATTCTGAAGCTGCAGAATCACTAACCATAACCCTACATGTGTGAGTTATTTATTTATGTGTATAGTAGTAAACTGTGAGCACAATTTGGCATGTTGCCCAGAAGGCACAGACTGTGATGCAGGACCTAAGCGCAACAACCTCCACAATGACACACGGAGCTGTGTAATTTGTCATTCATGTTGGGGAATTCCAGCCACATTCAGCAATCATCATTCTGCCCAGAAAAGAAGCAATTAAATCAGCCGGGCATCTCTACCAACCACCGTGTGGCCTAAGTTCCTAATGGGTAGTAGGTGGTAGCTAAAAGAAACTTGTCTTGTGGAATTAGTCATACTTTACCAGCATGTATGTTGGTTACAAACGTGTTACTACAAGGGACAAGTGCAAACCACAGCCGGCTGAAAGGGAACAGTCAGTGTGGTTGCCATGCTGCTGTCTTTTTCGTCTTTTAAAAATACAAGAATTAATTCCCCTCTCCCCTCGTTTATTAGAGGAGCCCTTTGGTAGTCTTCCAGAGATTGTACACCAACAGAAATCATGCTAATTTATCAGTATAAATTAAAATTAAATAAATACTCATTCAATACCCTACCCATACAAAAGAGCCCCAGGCAGACATTTCATTCACGTGTTTATATTAATAAACATAATTAGTACTTTCATTATATAGAGATACTTAAATAATAGCACAGAGTCGAGCTTAACGTAGTGATTGAAAAGTCTAACTATTACTGAACATGAAAACCCTTAGAGCTGACGGTAAGTATAGGGTTCATGAACATTCCAAGCAGCTGGAGAAAGTTTACAAGAAATGATCGCGCTAAAGTATTTCATTAAGTTAAACTTTTCTTAATAATTACAGTAAGTGTTCAAACTGTTAAATTACGTTAATAACATACTTGGGGGAAAAAAAACCTATAGGCAAAGCAAAGTGACACCGATACTATGAATTTAATTTATGAGTACTGTGGAAGAACACAGCAGAAATGATGTATAAGATGAACATCGGATGCTGAACTGATTGTTCGCACATGATTTTAACAAAAATATTGCGCAAAACTGTTATTTCGACGTTCTTTTAAATCTTTATCTTACCATACGTGTTAGCATAACTGCAAAAGTTTCATTACCCTTTAACGCGTACTCACTTAAATATACGTGTGTAGCAAACAGTTTAAGCGTTTGCATTATCACACCGGCATCAGTGAAACACCTGAGAGCTATTTTCGGGAATTTCGTTTTATTTACTGCAAACACCTTTGTTAATCTAATAAACACTGGGCGGCCTGAAGCTTACCTGTATGCACGGTGTCTTTAGGCGGAGGAGAAGGTTTCTAACACGCGAATAGATGCCACTTGAAGATAAGAGATCATCCAGTCGCCGCGAGGCATACTCTGCCAAACTGGGGAGGCTTGTTTAACGGGGCCGGGGGCGCAGATGATGCAGGGATGTTCAGGACAAGACCCTACACGCAGCCCGGGAACGTATGGCCGTAGGACCGCGCCGATGGAAACGCACGGCAGTGCCGATCGCTGCCGTTTTCGCACCGTTTTGTGACCGAACTTTCCCAGTCGTTTGCGAACTGTCAGTGCACCCAGTCCTGTGGATGAGCAGCTGGATCTGGAGCCTGTGGACCTACAATTAGGGGCTGTCCGTACAAGGGAGGAGCCCCGTCTCAGCCGCCAGTCGCTCCGCTTCGAGCTGAATTTCTCTCTTTGTACCTGCCAATGTCTTCACAATACAACATGATCCCCCTCTTCCAGCTTGCCCTTATTATAAGTTTAGGTTTAATTATCAAATATTCGCGGCATGATAAATTCTACACCCTACCGCATCATCCTTAAATGATCTTGTATAAATTTAAAAGTAACTTTGTAAATTAGTAGCTATATAAGGTTTTACTTTGTCTTTTCACTTCCATTATTTGCATAAATTACTGCTTTAAACGATTTTGTGTTGTACTGGACATTTTTAAGGTGTGTCACTTTCACAGAAATCCTATAGGCCTACTGAAATAATCAAGATGCAATGATTTAAGCGACTTTTCGCACATTTAAGGTTGTGCATTAATAGTAATCCACCCAATGTCTTTGCTTCAGATCAAAACATCGCTGGAGCGTGAATTAAGATCGTTTTTAAATGACCAGCTTTTTACATAAAAAGAATGCACTGCACGTTCTTGACGGAAATAACCCATAAGATGACCTGAACTGTCATTCCCAGAGACCGAAAGCACTGTAGGCTGTTGGTTGCTTTTCGGCCGCATGTAAACAGTGTATCATTAATCGCTGTTTATTATTAGGTGCCATTAACGCTAAAGAGCAAATGTGTGCGTTTCTACTCGTTCTATCGGGATGAGATTACAGTAATGTAATACATACCGTTAATTACAGAGTTTATTTTAACTTGTGTAGTGCAGCTGTCACGTGCAGTTAGAACAGAGCACAGTTTATGGTGCAGCATAATTACAGGGGAGAGCAGCGCGCTTTGATATAATCCGCGTTTCCTTATTGACTATAACATATGCGCCCTGGCGTAGCGCACTCAGCGCGGTTATTTCGGACCGCTGAGCTGCGGGAGACGGACGTCAAAGGACCGAAGGAGCTCAAAAGTCACCATTTATGGACATAATATAAGTCCGTTTTCTCCGCACTTCATAGGCAGTGACAGTCATTGTAAACATAAGATGAGTGATGTTTTCAGTTAAGGTGTAGCTTCAGCAGCTGAGATGTAAGTGAAGCTCAGCCATCACAAATTTATCGGCAGGAACACCACGAAACACTGCAGTCTGGGATGCGGGCACACTTTCTAAGGGCAGTGATGCCTGATTTGTTTATCCAGTTAACACTATAAACTTTTTCTAACCGTTCGTCGGCACTGAGACTGATAAGACTGGGTGATGTACAGCGTCAAAGAGCGTACAGACAAGAATGGGCAGGCCAACAGCGGGAGAACTCCCGGCGGCCCGTTGTATCATGGGCCGGGAGCGTGGAATAATCTCCGCTCCCCTCCCTTCCCCTCCACTCCGGAGTGAAAAATATTAAAGGGGAATGCAATTTTCCGGGCTGACTTTTGTTCGATCATAGCCAACTTTTCCACCCAAAGAGGTAACTGTTTCATAATAAAAACAACACAGTCACGCTCTTCTGTCTGCACTGTTAAATCTACCTGTTTTTAGGCAAAGAACAAGCATAGGTGTAGGTATGTCTGTATGTTTGTCTTTTCCAGGACGGCACAGCGCTGGGATAACTCGGATCACAGGGATCATTTAACTGCGCCCGGCCGTCTGACACATAGGGCGTGGCGCAGTGCATTTGAGGGTTTCCCCCCTTGCCCGCGCCAAGCGCTGTCCCTGGGCGGGAGTATTATTATTGGGGGCGAGATTCCAGCGGAAACACAGAGCGGCGGCCAGTCGGGGCGCGTGCCCGACTGCGCGCACCCTGTGGTCTAGCCCGGGGCGCGTGCGCACCACGCAGGCAGGGCTGCCTCGAGGCTTTGTGCATTCTGCGTCTGTACGAAACACGTCGGTTTCAAAAGTTTATACAGATCGACATAACGGTTTCCTACTGAAAACAGGTCTAGGATTTTATTGGACATACATCGCATTGCTAAAAATAACATTCCGTTGAGGCAGTCTGAGAAAAGAATGCCTAATGAAAACACTGGAAACATGCTAGCAAAACCTTTTAACAAACTGGTCGGTGGCTAACTCAACATAAGGTATTAAATGTGTTAATAGAGAAGTGCATGTGTCCAATGGCATGAGAGGGAGTTCGACACTGCGGAGGTCACACAATCTAATAATTTAAATACTAAGATCTGTTCATTGGGAGGATGAATGAAGCCAAATTAAATATTGTGGGGATGCGTCTCCCCGGGTTCTTACAGCCCTGCTTGTTTAAGACGTTCTTCTAATAAACTAAGTCATGTTTATTGTCCCCATTTCTGTGTTTAACAAGTTTCATTTTTAATGCTATATCCAGTGTTAAAGGTATCGTCACAATTATTGTGAAATGCCGTTCCTGTTTTGAAGTGCTTCAATTTGAAATGTCATTTTTTTCACATGCATTGGAAGTTCCAATAACTTCACATAAGCTCCTTTGAAGAGACAGGAGCGCAAAGGACGTATTTTTAAACTCCCGTTTTTCCATCTTAGCATGGGTGATGACGCATCTGCTCCCTTCTCATTTAAGGAGGAAAAAACGCTATTCCTTCAAGCTGCTCTGTTCAGTCCTGCTGCTCCGTGTTGGATTAGAGAAGGGAAAACATTTTCCTTCAGATTGCGGCCCAGCAGGTCTGTGGGAGACCCAAATTACAATGCGGCAGAAATCTGCGAATAATTTCTGGAACAGGATTAATCAGCTTGCAGATCTCCAACAGGCAAGGCATTCCGCCAGCCCTGTTACCCCATACACTCTGCTCAGAAAGTGAGTTATTAGCCTTAAACGGGCCAGCCTGATTATCTAATCATGCTATTAGGGTACCATAGATACCGACCAAGGGACCGAACTTTTAGTTACTGTAATAACGCTTATCAATAATTAGGATAAGAATCAATAATTATGCCTTGTAGATGCCCTGTCTGTAGTTATCAGGCCCAAAGCAACAGAGTACACCACCCACACAGAACCACCCAGAACCTTCCAGAACCACCAGACCTCCTGGCAGTGCATCTGTAAATAGGATACCAGTGTTTCTCCAGTTTGGATACTTTAAACAGGATAACCCACTGTGTATGGTTTTTCTTATATAGTATATTCCTGGGTAAATCCTTTAAAGCTATCACTGATAACCTTATATCGGGTGGCGCAAGTTTATACCAAACTTTGTAAAATACAGCCAGTTTCTTAGCATGTACTGTAAGTAAAACTAAGGCTTGCCCATTACTGTATTTAGGAAATAGTGGTACATTATAAAACTAACATTTACTGTATCTGAGAAATTACAGTACATTGTAACACCATCATGGAGTCCCTAGTCAGCTTTATGTGAAGCTTGAGGAGGAGAATCCAGCATGATACGTTTCAGGCAGCATGATCTGTTAGGTGGAATGTTAGTTACACTGGCCATGAACCCATTTTATGGGCCCTAGGCAGGGGTGTTAAAAGCCAAGGCCGTGCTCCAGCAGACTGCTTTGAGTGGGTAACCATCCTTCCGAGAGCCTGTCATCACTGTGGCCTGCATGCTACGCCCCACTTTAACACCCTCTTGACTTTGCATTTTCTCCAAGAGCAGTTTCATGACCTGGGGTACTGGTTGACTCTCGAGAGGACAGCCTGAAAAGCTTCTGATCGTAGTGTTGTTGAATAATGGACCCGTTGCTGGTTTCAAGGCCCTGAACGGTCCACCTCCAGTAGGAATAGTTATGGGACAGACATGCCAAAGACACCCTGTAACAACGAATCACCTCCGGAATACTGGGCCCCTTTCCATGACCCTCCGTACCAGAGCTAACATAAAAGGTATTATCTAGCCAGCGGAGCACAAAACTATACTTTATATACATATAATACACATGTTTGTTTTAGGGAAAAATTATGGTGAAAATCCCATGGGGTATTCATTAAGTCCTTGTTAATCAACTAACAGATAAATGTCCTTTGGCGAGCACTCATATCAACGGGTGCCAAGTTGCCGCCTTTTGAGCAGATTTATAAGTTTGCCTGGATCAGTGAGGATCAGCACAAGGGCTACACCGTAGGTACGTCAAGCTCGAGTTGCGTAACACAATGCAGGCAGATGTTCAGCATTTTCCTTCATGGCACTGATGGCAGGTCAACATGCCACAAGTTCACAATATGGATACATTGTGTTTCTCATTTATAAAGTTCTCCCCAGCTTGTGTATTTTATTAATTCCAGAAACCACTTCTAAATAATTTTCCCCTCTGTATTTTACTCAAACAAAAAACACTTATTTTATCATTCGTCGATCGGATGGCAGTCAAACAGACAACATTTCTGGCTAAAATGGCACTGAAAATGTTCAGTTTTACTGGCAGCAGCTGTTGAACTATCAATACTTGTGGGTGACCAACAGTTAATTTTTTTTTTCTTAAAGCAAAACTACACACATAAAAACAGACCTCAAATTAGTTAACTGTAAACAAACTGAAAGGTCAGGCTCTACAGGCCCGAACCTTCCCTTAACTGCAGGTGCTTTGAAAGCTCTGAATCAGATGAATAACGTTTTTGTTTGACTTTCTCATAAATTCGTCCAGAAGCACACGTGCACCACTTAACTGTTTATTTGTTTCTGCTGGGAGGCGTTGCTGGTCAGCCCTGCTGACCCTGAGATGATCTCAGACCCAAGCAGACACATCTTGCAAGCAGAAGCCTTGTGGCAGAAACCCAGTATCACTAACAGTGAGTTAATTCAAGAATTATACAGATGCATTTTACATGTTTTTGTTTGTACTGCCACAGTTCATTGATAACTTGAGAATGCAGCGTAAATCAATCAGTTTTTAAAAGTACATTTTCACACTTGCGTGTCCTTGTGGGTATGAGCCCTGTGATAGACTTGCATCCAGTCCAGAGTGTGCCATGTAAAACTCAGGATAGACTCCAGGCTCACACACTGCACTGGATTAGTGTCTGTGCATTCTTGAAAAGCAACATTTAAATTAAACACAATTATTATTATTATTGTTGTTGTTGGCAGCAGCAACAATTACAAAAAATGATTGGAAATAATAATTATGATTAATTTGGCTTGAAAAGTGCTATGTCATGTCCACCTGACCCTCCTATCTCCTCCCTAATGTGACCCTGATGAGCCACACCTGTTGCTTGTTGCCCATTATTAGTCTTTGTATTAGTCTCCCCCCCCACGGCCTCGTTTGTTTCCGTGCTCCTGTTCAGTTGAATAAAACCCCTTTTTGTTTGCCAACCGACTGTCCTTTAACCTGTATGTTGTGACAGAATGATCGGACCCCAAAAAAACCCCAGCAGTTTTCCCCTCCACTCTGGCTTCCATACCTCGAGTGTCTTGGATTCAGTGCCAAGGGAGCCACCCTGCCTTCAAGTGGAGGACTTATTCTCCCTCCTGGATACCCACCTGGAATGGAGGTGTAATCCTGTGGTCGAAAGGATTCCTGAAGCCAAACTCCTTTCCAGTCTGCAGGGATGATACTAGCAAGACTCACCCTGGATGCAGATCCCGAGGACGTAGAGAGGGTCTGGCAATTGCTGGCTGACGCTCGGTGGATAGTCGTGAGCAAGACCGCTCAGGCCGCAGCCCGCCGACTGGCCGCTGCGGGAAGCCTCTCAGCCCGCCACCTCTCCGCTGCAGGAAGCTGCTCAACCAGCTTCCTCTCTAGAGCTTGCCGCAGATTATCCCACCAACACTCCGCAGCTTCCAGCTCTGGCCAAAGGAGGAGGAAGCTAGCTGTGTCCACATCTTTCATCTCACCCGACACCATGCAACCAGTGCCGTCTTGCCTGACCCCATGCTGCAAGAGCCCTGCCCAGGAGAAGCCGCCAACTTGCCTCTGGAGCCCTGCCCAGAAGGGGCTGCCACTCATCCGGAGCCTCCACAGGCTGGCCCAGAACAGGTTGCTGCTTATACCAAGCCTCCAGAGCTCAACCACACCTCTAGTGCCTCCAGAGCCCATGCTCACCTCTGTTGCGCCCTCAGGGGCCACTCTCCAAACTCAGGACACCACTCTGTCCATATTTCAAGCTCCCGGCCAAGAGGGGGCTGCACCACCCACAGTCCAAGCTTTAGGCCCAGATGAGGCTTCTTCACCTAGGTTCCAGGCTCCCAGCCCATAGGGGCTACTCCGGCCGGGTCCCCAGCTCCCAGAGGGGCAGCAACGCCTTCACCCAATCTTGCAGCAGCTGTGGCATCCCATCGGAAACCTCAGTGGTCATTGCAAGTGCCCTGGCTGTGCCCCACTCACCTCCAGGTGCCCCGGTTGTGCCCCGCTCACCTCCAGGCTGCTTGCCACCTTCTAATGGTGTCCCACCAGCCCTCTCATCTCCTGGTATCCCGTCGATGCCCGTCTCGTTTCCTGTCATTGCCTTGGCAGCCTCATTCCTTGAAGGTCGCTGCCAATCAAGGTTGGGTCAACCCAATAGGTGTTTCCTTGGACAACATACAGTGGGACCCTCTGGGACTTACCCAAAGTCCCGCTCCCTAGGCCTCTGCCTCTGCTCCAAATCCACACCGACCCGATCAGCAGAACCGGCTGGAGCCCCAAAAAGGGGTTGGCTGAGTCTCCATTTCCCAGAGGAGGAGATGGGGGCACACTATCTGTGCTGGACACCATGACTCTTGTTTGCCTGACTTTGCGTGCATGGCTGATTCTCCTGCAGAGGTCCAGAGGAGAGGACCCATGGCGCCCCTCTTGTTCCTGCCCTGTGGTTCCCCTGGCGCCCCTCTTGTTCCTGCCCTGTGGTTCCCCTGGCGCCCCTCTTGTTCCTGCCCTGCGGTTCCCCTGGCGCCCCTCTTGCTCCTGCCCTGCAGTTCCCCTGGCACCGTCCTGCTCTAGCTCTACTGGCCCCTCAGCGCCCTTAGGCCCTGCAGCCCTGGACCCCCAGGAGGGTCCACGTCCCAGGGTCACCACCCAGCTCCCAAGGTCTAGAAGACTACTCGGACATTCCCCATTCTGTTTGGTCCCGGCTTGATCCCTCTTGATCCCCTGTCTTGCCTTGGTTTTTCCCTAGCCTGTGTCCCTTATTACCCCATCTGTCTATCTTCATTGTTCCCCTTGTCTGCCTTGCTCTGGTGTGGTATGTTCCGTCTCTTCTGCTTTTTTTTTCTTATCCCAGGTTTGTTGTCCTTGGTGCCTGGTCCTGTCCTGTGTTTGACCTGTTTTGTTGGTGTGGTTTTTGTTTCTTGCTCTTTCCTATTGTCCTAGGTCTGGCCCCTGCCCATTCTGTGCCCATTGTGATCCCATGTACCATGTTTGTCCTTCCGTCGCCATTCCTGAACTGTGTTCCATCTGTCCCTGGCCCTGTGTGTCCACACTAGTGTTTTGTCCCCTCCCCTGTTCATCCTTCATTCCTAGAGGGCACACTTTGGGGGGTGGGGGGGTACTTTTATATCTGGTCTGTCTGGCCCACCTGTGTCCTCCCTGATGTGGGCCTGATGAACCATGCTTGTTGCCTCTCGCTAGTCTCTGTATTTAAGTACCTGTTTGTTTCGTCATTGCCAGTCCGATCACTGACATCTGCCCATATTCTCTCCATGCTAGCCTTCTCCTTTTGACCACCTGTAGCCTCAGTTGTTGTCCTGTTCAGTTTAATAAAACCCCTTGTTTGCCAAATGACTGCCTTCATGTCCTTTGTCCCATATATCGTGACAAACAGTACGGTATGACTTCCCCCCCCCCCCCCATTAGGGAATGTAACTGGATTTTTATAGTTTGTTTATTAATCTGTACTAACAAGGAAAAAATGACATCAGATCAAGCACATATGATTTAAGCAGTAAGGATATAGCAGTCTAATCTGAATGTTTGTATTTTTCAGTTTCATTTTGTTTTTATGACTGTTGTCCCTAATGAATGTGGTAGGTGGTCTGAAAGGAGGATAAACAATTCCAGGCAAAGTGTGGCTGCAGTACAGATTATTCCCAGAATTAATATCATCTGGACCTGACCTGCACGATTGTAGTCGGGGAATATTTATATATTTCAGAGTTCAGCAGAACGCCACATTCCTATTTGCTTTTGCTGAATAAACATGATTATAGCATAATCTAACACACCCTGCTTCATATTCGGTGAAAACACATATATTAAAATAAACGCTGAATTAACAAGTAAAATGGACACAGGAAAAGGCAGACAGCATTCTGGGTGATATCTCTGGGGTACAGGGGATCTGCCTCAGGGATGGAATGGGTGTATCCTAAGGGGCTGTTATCTTGATGAACATAGCTCTGAATCAGTCTTCTATTCTAATGTCAAGGCATTTGTTCCATGCACAAAAACAGTCTTGCTTAATCAGATCCTGCCATTTGTTTGCTCAACACTGGAAAGTGAGACCTGCAATGACTGGGCCTGGATTTCATCAAATTAATACAGCCAGAGGAAAGGGAAGGAGGGAGAAAGGACAGGAACGATACTAATTCGCATGAAACACTGCATGGCAGACGAAGGTTCTGTTTTCACCACCGTTTCTCAGCTTGGCTATGACATCCCCATAAATCTGCCCCCAATTCGTTTCCGTAATAACTTCGGTCTGCATGCTAAGTCGATTTAACCTGTGTCATATAACTTTGTCCAGTTCAGTAAACACGCCATTGATTTAGGAACAGGTTAACCCTCATGCTACAAAATTACTGACCTACACAGGTCAGAGACAGAAGCAGCATTTTAAATATGTGTAAATATTTATCTAAAATATGGTGACCGTTCTATGGGGCCCAGTATAGCAAGTGACATATTTCACACCAAGCATGACATCATTATCGTTAAAAAGAACCGCAATCAATAGATCCCCAGGTTATTTCCAGGCTTGCATGCAATGCAAGAACCACATGAACCATAGTCTGCTGGAAAAGCTTTACGTGAAAAAGAATTTAAGGCGTGATGATCGGGTTCCCAAGCACCTCTTTCAAAAGCAGCTGCTGTCATTTGCACGCAACAGAAGCTAAAAGGGACAAGATGTCTGTTTGCTTCTGTGCCACTTAATCTGTCTGATCAGGTCCTTAGTTGCCGTGAAGACAGGCTGGAATGTCCAGCCCATGCCGGGCAACTAAACACACGGAGCCAACCAGCATCACAGTCAATGGAGTGCTGTTCAGTGACTAATTAACCTTTGATACACCATTCACTTACAAATTTACCAATTAAGGTAGCTGTAGCTGCCATTCACTGCAGACTAAGGCACCAGATTGGTGGAAGCTTTTATTTTTGATCATTGGGCCCCTCCCTCAATGCAGTCTTAACATGGCTCATACAGGTTTTATTTATTTTAGCGTTTTTTAAATAATTATCCCAAATCTTGAAAACTAGAAAAAGAAGCAAGATTTATGGCATCTCCTTCTTTGGGAGGGAGGTCCATAAGTTCATTTGCTGCTTAATACCGGAATTTTGTTTTTCCGCCCATAGAACTTCCAAAGGAATAATTAATGCAGAGTCTGCAGTCTGCAAATGTAAGGTATGTCACACCTCCCCACCCCCCTCCCAGGGAAAGTTAGGTCAAAGAAATGTCAGGGCACCTCCGTCCTTCAGCAGAAGTGCCCGTACCTTAAGACAAGAGGTGACCTTCCAGAAAAATCCCAGCCTCACCTGAGCTGGGCTTTATGGGAAGTGAGCTCACCCTCCTTATTTCAATGACAATGCCAAATGACAAATCTTAAGAAAATATGACTTGATAATATCGAGGCAATTATCGGTAATTGCGTGGCGCACTTGAAAGGTGGCCGTCAGCCAGGGGCGGCCCATTCCTGCTGTCCCAGGGGCGGCCGCTCCAATCACCGCCATCGGAGCCCGGCTCCGTGGCATTTCCTCCGTCGGGGGGGACCGGAGCAGATGGCCCATGCTGAGAGACGTGGCTTCTCCCATATTAGTGTTGCCATGGACATGGTGAGCACCATTTCCGAATTACGTTTTTCTTTTTCACTCCTTTTCCAAGATGAGTATTTGTCGCCCGCGGCATGTAAGAAGATAGATGTGGCATGACCATTCGAAGAAGCGCTTTTTTAGAGGACAAACACCTTTTCTTAAGTGAAACCTGCAATCCCCACTTGACACAAGAAAAGCATGAATCACCAGCAGAGACGTGCTTTTATGAGGACCACACTGCCATAAGTCTTTTATTAATCTCCCCCTTAGATTTTTGGGCATATAGTGAGGTTACGGCGGGAGCAGGACAAACACCAACAGTCTATGAGGAAATGGGGGTGAGAAACACATCCGTTTCTCTTCCTTCTGACACCATAATTGGCCCATGCTGGGGGCCGGTGTGCCCTCCCATTGGTAGTTATGAATAGTCATCTTCATTTATGCCCGACTAGCTGTCCGATCGAATGATAAGGGACTTTTGCTGAGAAAAAAAGTTTTTGTGACACCAACAGAAGTAATAAAAGACCCAAAGAATTTCAGCAGGAAAGACAGAAGCTGAGAATATTTACAGTTACAGCATTCAGTTGGACTAAACTTAGCTGAAGCCAAACCTCAACTCGACTGAAGCCAAACTTGAACGGAGGGAATAGTTCTGAGGTTTCTTAATACCGTTATGGGAAAAAAGTACTTCTCTTGCAAACATTTATCCATCTTTCTTGTTGCTTGTTCTATTCATAATAAAGCACCATTTTCCAGTCACTTTGGTGCAGCCTTACATTGGGAATCATTGCACAATGTTTCTAGACTGACTCAGACACACTAGAGAATGCAGAATAATTATTTCAGGAACTAGCAAACATTGTAGGCCGACCCTACTAATAACGCTGGCAGATAAGCCCTCGACTCTACGCTCGGTTCTCCCGTCGGCCTGATTAGAATCAGCTCTCACATGGAGCCAAACTCCAAGGCTTCAGGCCCAGGCAGGACCACGTGGCGGAGAGCGATGCCTGTGGTCTGCAAGGCCACCAGACCAGCGGGCTGTGTGATCGTGCAGCTCGCAGAGCTCACTGATGGGAAAGACACCAAGAGCATATAAAGAAACAGACTGCATCTCGGTATATAAGTGCTGACACCCACACACTAAGCAGTATGAGAGCATTAGTTTTATACGTTCACAGCATAGTACTGTTTCCCATGAGGAGTGACAGCATCACTGGTTTCCTTTAGGATGAGCCAAACCATTTGTTGTGTGGCAGTCATACTACATAAGTAAATGCCATGAAGAGTTGGAATCACTTTAAGGAGCTTGAAGTGACTCTTAGCGCAAGATCAGTTTTCTTCATATTTTACACTTTTATGTCAAGCTTTGTTGTACATAAATCGGGATGAATCCTCCTCTTTCTGCAGGAGCTTCACATGCAGACAAGCGTTCACCCCACAACGGGTGAGTTTCTTCAGCGCAAGAGCTTATCAAATGATAAACGGTTTGGTTCCCCCCCACCCCCGACTGCTGGAAGTCATTTAAAGATGTACTCAAAAGCCAACAGGGCTGCCTGCAGCTGTTACAGAGTGGAGGTTTACCCCTGAAACCCACACCTGACTCACATAGAGTCCAACAAATGAGCATTAGCTCTATTAGCCGTTAGCCTCCCAGGCTATGGAGTGGATAGCCTTGGTGAATTCGGCTGTCGACTGCTTGCAGCAAGGTCATGTTGTTTGTGAGCCCCCAGTGTGCAAATCTGTGTCTAGTTTGGGGGGGGGGGGATATCCCACATACCACAGATGAATCAGTTAACATCGATTCGACATCCTGCATTTCCACTAATGGCTGCTGTTTTTAATTGCAGTTAGTGAAGTGGAAAAGGCTGTATTGAGATAAACTTCATGACTCTGGTTAAGTAAACTTTGGAGTTCGGGGGGGGGGGGGGCATGCTGATAGGCTTTCTTATTCCTTCTGACAATTAACACATTTCCAATATTCAGAGACCTGGCTGTGCTGTTTGTTGTTTTTTACACAGCAACTCTCCACCCCCCCCCCCAAAAAAAACATTTACAAAGTAGACTGTTTTCCTGTCTGGGTCATTTCAAGATCATCGTGGAGATTGTGTTGATTTGACTGAGGTATGAAAGTTAGTGACACAGGTGGGTTGCCGTGGGAGATGCTGTATTTTCACGTTTGTGAGCGCATTTTTGATTAGGACACAGATATGTCCAAAGCCAGAAGGCCTCATCCAACTCATCAGGGAAGATTTGAGCTGTTTCGCATTCCAGACGTTTATGGAAATTTCTCCACCATTTTATAATTTTATATCTACAAGGTAAGAGTGAATTTTTTCCATTTAGCCATAGTGCTGAACATGGGGTTAAATATCAGAGCATCTGGTCACCACACACAATAACAATATAGAATTTCTATATTTCTCAGCTGTCAAAAATGGAGTAAGGCATAATGGTGAACCTGTCTTGCACGACAAGAAACAGAAAAAATTGCAAAAACACAGGGTGTTATGTGTAAAAACAGAAATCAGCTGGATTTAGCAGGAAGTCACAGCAGGGCAGTTGGGTGTTTTTATCATTAATGGGTCATTATTGACACTGTTAGCGGCACGGCTAACGGTCAAGCACAAACACGCACTTGTGTTCAATATAAAATTATATATAGCCCTCACTCCGATGCCTTTCAGCATGTCATAGCACTGGAGCCCCGAATAAATTCCTCCAGTCAAGCTCCACGGCTTTATTATCGCTTAACGAGGCAGCAAATACAGCTAACGATTAATAAAAGCAGTGGCTGTGCAGGCAGACTGCGCTAAGCCGAGTTATTGGGCACCTGCTGAGTTCTGTGTTAAGACGGGATGAAAACACCGGGAATCTGTAAAGACGATGAGGCAGACAGCGGCGGCGCCCAGTAAAAAGCCGACATCTGAGCGCAGCCTGTAAACGGCGTTAAAAAGGCTCAAAGCCAGAAACTGTTACTTTCAGTCAGGAGGAAGCAGAAAGCAAGTAAATTGGCTCATTATGGTCAATTTTCCCTTCGCTTGGGTCCGTTAATGCAGTCTAACGGTGTTAGGGCTACGAACGAGTCAAGGTGGCGTGGGTAGGTTAGAGGTTAACCAAAAAGTATCCTTGTAAACTGCCTTAGTTGGTCATTTCTTCGGGAAATACAACAGAGCCTATTTAAGCATCATGCCTAGGTAATATAATGAACCAATGGCAGAAAAATTCCGCAAAAATGTCTGTTCAAAAAGGGGAGGACAATTATGAAAATTGTTCCCATAAAGTCTCAAAAGATTTAATTTGGTCCCGGTGACATTTATTTATTTTAGAAAACATACTTTAGTCTTTAACATGCCTTCATTATATGCTGAGTTGTTTTTAAGACATAGGCCTCAAGCTGCAGGAAAAGAAAATCTATGTACAATTTCAAGGCTTAAAATGATTAAATATGTATTTTGCACTTGCTGTAGCATTTTAATGGTGCATCTTGACTATATGGTTTTAACTTAATCTAATTTCTGCATGAATTTTCCTTCACATATATTAGCTATAACATATATTTCTGTCTCATCATCCCATGCAGGGTGTCCCCCAGCCTTGTGCCCTGTGCTGCCAGAGACAGGCTCCAGCCCCCCCCCTCCCCCCTCCCCCAACCAGGATAAGCAGGAGGAAGATGGATGGATGGAAGGATGGATGGATAAATTGATGGATGAATGGATGGAAGGATGATGTCTTTTGACACACTGTCTGTGGTCCAAACAAGAGATTCAGCTTCCAGCAGTTTCGTACTTGGAAACACGGGTAGTTATTTTGCACAAGCATCCAACATAACATCTTGCTATAGATTTCTGCTCATTAAAAACTACCCACATATATTTTCAGGGAAAATGTTAAAACCTATTAGAGACTCACTCGCTTGTAACAGACAGAAACTTACATATAAAAAAAAAATACATATTTTTGTCATTCAGCACATTGTGGGCCAGTGTAATAATTTTAGATATACATATTAAAATATCCATATATTTAGTATATTGGTAGCGTAAGACACCTGCTTTTCGGCGACATTAAGATGACTACATGATGTAATGCACCTCACATGCTCAGTATAGGACAGTCACACTGTAACACCTGGAACGGTTGATAATTAGAAAAATATGTTTTTCTTGTCTATGCATTAGTCTGTTTGACAGTTTTGTTAATACAGAAAAGGTGAAATGACTGTGTACAGTAGTACAGAATAGGAAAGGAGCCACAGCTGAGTATCAGCTCTATTATTAAATCTTATGAAATGGATATTGCACTGTTAATTATTAATTATACTCTAAGTCTGTATCATGCTAAATATCATAGACACAAGACAGTACGTCTTTTTCCACTGATAATTAAGAACATAAGTTTGACAAACAGGAGTCCGGTTCTCCCTTCTTGTTCGTTTGGAGAGGCAAACATTATGAGCAAGAACATTCCAGTACCCCTTTTCTGTCTGGCCTTTGGATGCGGGGGGCAAGCTGGCTACCCGGTTAGGTTTAAAGTTTCAACGAAGTCAGGGTCGTTAATTACGTGCTTCCCATCAGCTTGGATACAAGGCGACCGGTCCCCTGGAAGCCCATAGTGCATTGGGGGGGGGCTTGGACCAGGACCGTGTGATTAGTAGGGTCCTCCAGCCGGTGGAGGCGTCCGTTTGAAGTGCTGGAGAAATGAGAGTCGCGCGCATTAATCACCGTAAAAAATTAAACACAGGTGGGAGCCCCTCAACACAGCCAGGCACTTTGACCCTCCTTCAACAGGGATTGAAGGGCTTGGGGGGGGGGATGTGTACAGAAAACAATTACTATGGTGTTCAAAAAGAGTTTACAGTGACAGAGTTACCATCGCCATGGTTCCCGCAGGACAATTTTACTATACTGTGCTCAACACCAAATAAGTCATAAAATGATTTTTCAAGGGGCTGGGCTCCACATGGACACCTTGGACCCATGAGGTTTAACCACCTGGCATGTCATTAATAACAATATACAAAAACGGCCTTCAAGAAGCGAGCGCTGTTGCCCGGGGTTGCAGTCAGACATCCTCCTTCCATGTCCCGACATGATCTGACGGACGTCCTAACAGGCCGGTAATTCTTCAGCATTTAAACTACGACCCTCTGTGAGCGACAGAGCAACAGAGGAAGAGAATCTCTTCATCTTACAGTTTTTATTGTTTTCTTTTTTGTATGAGGCTATTATATCTTACATTTTTGGCATGTCAAACTTTCATCTCGGACAGATCAAGTGTGTCGAGGCAGTATGGATTTATTTAAAATAGATTTATTTAATTGCTTTTGTATGCAAGTACAGTCAAACTGTGAGAACCCACTGAGCCGGGGAAAATTTAAGCATTAAACGTACATGTTTTAGGAACACGTTTAATTTACTGTGTTACGTTAATAGCACGGTTCATTTCTGCCGTGACTGTAAACACCATCTCATCACGCATGCTGAAGAAACACACACAGGGCCATCTAAGCAGTGGCAAACAGGGAATGTGTTCTGTCACCATGGCAATAGGATCAAACAGGCTTTCCACAGAGCTGGCGTCGGAAGTGCACGTCGTAAACACATCCATCAAGGCCTGTGTCATCTCTGTTTACATGCAGGGTGCGAAGTTAGCCATTTTCCTATAAATTGTGATGCTAATATCTATTTGCTTGGAAGGACTTGGCCTCTAAATCAGCTATTTCTCAGGTTTACCGTCAGATAGATGTATCCGGCTTGAATGAAACTTAAACAGCTCAACTTTCTGCTTTCCACTTTTGGACAGGCGTCATCGATTCAATCCGACCCCAGGTCTGAACTTTGAAAGTAAACGAAATTGACATCCAAATATTCCATCGTAGGTCACGCATAACACATACACACACCCCTTATCTCAACCCAAACAGAGGGATAAACAGATCAGCTGCTGGAATACCCTGGTAAATCTCCCAAACGTGAGTTGGGATACACTCAGTGCAATCTCCTTTCTGTCAGGGTGCAACTGTCAGCATGCAGCTTCTTGAAACAGCCGCCACATTCAATGAAAAATCACACTGGTCCAAAACACCAGCCGGCCCAGAACCATCTACAGAGTGAAAGTCCGATTAAAGCGCTGGGCGTCACTAGCTGAAGGCAGGATCGCAAACGCATGAGGTATTCTGGCAAAGTCTGCAAACCAGCGGTTTACATTAGAGGAGATGCAGTCTTAAGCAGCAGATCATAGGGGCTCAGGTCAGGTACCAGAATCGCGTACCACTTGTTCACTTGGCTACAAATTCATATAATATTCAGGCGCTTCTGTGTTCAATGGAGAGTATTCATTCAAAGCTACGCAAGTGTACAGAAATCCAGACTTTACTGTACAATCCCAGAGAGGCCAATAAGGGAACACATTTCGTGAATAAACGCAATGTCTTCCCTTCCCTTTACCATTAATTGGCCATTAAATTGACTTACTCCAGCAATCAATCAGAATTATTAATTCTGTTAGCACTGGAGCAATAAATCACAGTAACTACAATGAAACCTTTTCTATATAATTAGCTTCCTGATTTTCTGCTCGGTGAAGTCTCTGGAAACGATTATGAATATGTATGGAATATAATGAAAACACATGTGGCGTGATAAATCACACCTGTTTCACGGGGCATTTTAAAGGGGGGGGCAGAGCTTGTGTGACTGTACTAATATAATCAATGCCGGTCAATCTACTAGGTGACATAGGCGGCTGCCAACAACGCCATCTTCCCACTTAGCAAGCCAATTTCATTTTGTGTCAGACAGGGGGTGTTGGCGGTGAAGCTTGCCTAGGATGCCACATGGGCTTTTACCGGCACTGTATATAATAATCAATTCACTCCCAACCCTGCGAACCAGGCTCATATGCTCTTAATGGGTGGGGGGAGGGGCTCAAATTCAGAAACCAGAATGCCAATCTTCCACATCCAGTCACTTCTCTTTCAGAAAGTCTGCTTGTAGTTTACAATGGCCTGATGCTCCCTCACTCCCTATAACAATTAAATTTCCAAGGCCTGACAGAGATGGATGGTCCCACACTCCGGAACAAGGCAGTCCCAGCGTGTAATAAACAGTCCTACCATCCACAATATGTTCCTTCTGAAGCATATAAATATCGGTCGCACTAAAAGAAAGATCAAGGCCTCTGCAGAATCAGGAAAGAGATTGCAGGCCATTGCCTAATCGGCTGATTACGTTTCCCCAGCTGTACTGCAGAGAGTGGGATGCCCCCCCCCCCAGCTTCCCTCTTTCCTTTTTTTTTTTGCCTGGGACTCATATCCATTTGTCTGAGACCAGACAGCCTGGGGCCCGAAACCCGCCTCGACCTTCTTCTCGGCATCGATCTCACAGACACGCTTAAATCAAACCGCCGTGTCGAAAGCCGTGCCCAGAGGTTCGGATGAAGCCTTGAGCAGAATTACCTGGAGGTGGAGATGGAGGTGGGGAGGAAGGCAGTGAGGAAGCGTCACCCTTTGATGTGTCTTTTAGGGATACTGGATGCCTGGTGGATCAGTAAAACAATGACAGCTTTTGGGAGCGACATGAAATTCGCCTAAAATTAGCTGGAAGAGAGAAGCTAACGCAATTAGTTACTAATTAATAACACAATAAATTCTTGAGAAAATGAATCTGCTGAACGTTGCGGCTGCTTGCAGTGAGGTGAATGCCCCAATGGAAAAACACATCAATTAGCAAACTAAGAAGACAAGGCTAAACAAGCAGTTACATATTTTACACCCTTTCATTTATTCACATTCACAAAGCTTGCAACTAGTTAAGCTGTTCACTTTGGGGTCAGTGTGCGGCTCCGCAGGTTAGGAACCGGTACTAGTGATCGGAAGGCAGTCGGTTCAAATCTCTGGGTCAGCCGAATGATGTCACCGCTGGGCCCTTGAGCAAAGCCTTTAACCCCACTTGCTCTGGGGACCGACTGACCTTGCTTTTTCAAAAAAATGTATTTCGCTTAAGATAATATTCTACTAAATAGGAAACTGTAAACCAGTCATCGATCAGCAGACAAGTCCCTCACCTCATAATATCTTACAATTACATTAAAGGCCCCTTCTGTGTTTATTTTCAATCCAACATGTACTGGCTGGATATGTAATTAAAATCTGCAAACATCCAAAAATACAAGGGACATGGTTTATTTGCATTACCTAAACTGCATATTTATATGATGAAACAGGAGACAATCCCAATTAGCTCGACCCTAAATTCAATTTGAGCCATTTCTACTTGTATAATGGAAACGTGGTAGAAAGACGGCAGTTGCTCTAGACTCATTTTTAACATCTATATGCGGAATCTCGAGAAAAACATCTCTTAAAAACTTGCAGTTTTTAAATAAAATACTAGCAAACGGTTAAATTTATTGTAAGCCATGCAAGCGAACAACACAGTCGAAGTTGAGTCAGCGAGCCACAACATCCCCCTTTATATTATAATTTGCTCTTAGTCTCGCTTGTATGGCACTTTGGACAGAAACGTCTGCTAAATGAAAACAAAAGTAGGAGTTACCGAGGAAGAAAGAAAAATTGTTTGAATGGGAACATAGTTCAGAATTATGGAATCCCCTCTCACAAGGAAACCAAACAGAATGACACCAGGGGAGCTGAAACGAAGGCGCGTTGGTGAAAAAGGAGATCTGGTCACTCACTCATTCACTCTCACTCTCACTCTCTCAGCATCGATAGCGAGCAGATCCTCGGGGTGCTGTGTTTGGGGTGCTTCTCACTCCCTGCGAGATACAGGTGGAGACGGGGCCCAACTATTTAATCTGTTTAACAGATGGAAACTTGTGCTCAAGGAGTGTCTGTATTATATCACTCTAACTGCACCTTCAAAAAGGCGAATTGTAGCTAAGGATGACTGTGGTCTGCCAGTGCTGCTCTCAGGAACTCTTAAATCGGAGGAAATAGGCCTGTGTCTTCTGTGCATGTCATTCACTACCAGCAGCAAGATGCTAGGGTTTGTGGGGGGGAGCTTAGTGATGATTTTAAGATGGGGCCACAGAGATTTTCTTTTCAAATGCCCCATCATTATAATGAAATTCAACATGAAAGGAGGATTGATGTTGGCGCGTTTTGGCTAAACATCAGTTTTCAGCTCAAAGAAAACAGAAGCTGTGGGATGCAGCCGGCTAATTTTCCACAAAATGTCAAAAGTATGGAAAAGCGATTCCCACCTCTGCTGTTATCCGTAACCTTTTCACAGATGAAATGTTGAAAACTCTGTCAAGAAGTAATTCTACATTTATTTAATAATTCTCATTGGAAATCATAAATACACCATCCACGGTTTTCCAGAATGCAGGGTTAGAGTGAGCCTGGCGGCTATCCCAGAAGCACAAGGCAGGGGGCACTGTGGATCGGATGCCAGGTCATTAATTACATTCTCTTAAAGATTTTGTTTGTTGATACGTTTTAGGACTGCTATAAAATTGCTAAGCATAATTGTGGCTCCTTCGGTTGAGGGAGGGTCCGGAATATTCCTGGCTTAGTTACTACAGAGACACCACGGGCCAAACGCGAGAGCATAAGTAAGGCGCCAGCAAACTGCGCCCGCCTGTGCCACCCGAGCTCACCTCCCTGTGGGTCGAGCTGAGTCAGAGTGCGTTGGCATGGCGACCCGTTTCTGCCCAGCGGGGGATGGGAAGGGCATCAGAAGAGGGGAGACCCGGCAGCTGCCAGGCCGCCTTGCCAGTGGCACGTTCACCCCGCCTGGTGGACCCTGGCAGCTCGCCCGGCACACTCCGTTTATGCTGGACAGGAATGGCACTGACACAGTCCTCGCAGGCCATGATGAAGGGATGAAGAGAGAGGCCACTGGGGCTTCACAGCACGCATCTTTTACCAGAGTGATGTTTGGTTTGTGGCCATTTCTGGAGGATGTAATAAGGATGGCAAACGTGCCTCTGTCCGACTGATTTTTTGAATAACTCCTCATTCCAGAAAGGTCATGGTGATCCAGAGCTGTGCATGTAGGCGTTGGACAAATGACAGCATCCAGATGCGTGCACACACACACACACACACACACACACACGCAAATTTGTATTCATATCTTTGTTGGGACCGTCCATTCATTTCTATGGCCAAAACCCTAATCCCAGCAATGACACCCTTAACCCCTACCCAGCCCTGACCTTAATTATACAAACAAAATAGAAGACTTTAGACATTTTTAGTTTTTTGATTACAGTCAAAGATTTTTTTATAAAATTGACTTTCCCCTTGTGAGGACCAAAAAAATGCTCCCCACAACGTCAAAATAACAGGTTTTTACCACATTGTGGGGACATTAGGTCCGCACAGTGTAATATATACATAACGTCCATATACACACAGACCCACACACACTCAGAAAGGCCAATTTCAGAGTCAATAATTCACCCCAAACTGAAACCTATTCCCGCCGCAAATCTGTATAAAAGCAGCGCAATTAATATCTGACAACAAAAGTGGGGCGGCTCAATACAGGCTTTCCTTTGAAACCTGATCCTCTTTAAAAGCCCCCCTGCAGCGTGCAGGAGATGCATAAGGCTTCTTTCAGGAGCTCATAAAATAAATGGGGGGGGGGGGTGAAGTATGTGTGGTCATTTTATAGGCTGTGAAAGGAATTAATTCATTTATCATCCTTCACAGGATATAGCACAAAATAAAGACCTCTTAATATCTCTTATCATTATTAAATCTAATAAGCCCAAATGTACTGAAAGAGACGGTCTCCTGCTTCCAACGGGCTAAAAGGAAAATGCCTCTCCTTAGCAGAGCTACGTTAAAGAACTGCGGAGTGAGGAAATGGAAAATTCCGGTGACACGTTTTGACCAGGCATGAAACACGGACGTAATAAATGCCAGTGATAAATGTAGTCACACTCAAGGAAAGACGCTGTGATGTTAATTTGCACCAGGACTGATGTTTCCATCATCTTCGACTACCTTTCAAGATAAACACCCATCAGAGATGGAAGCAAATACAGGGACTGCCAGACCGCTCCTGCAACCACAAAAACAAAAAAAAATAAACTGCTATGAGACCAACAACACAATCACCATCATCATCATCCCAGAAAGTGCAACACTGCAAAGCAGAGAAAGCAAGCATCACGTCGACATTAATCAGGACACCACACAGGCACAGAGGTCTTCCACAAACTACTGCTGGAAAGCTTGGTGCATCTGACAAGAGAGAAGGCAGGTAAATGCCACGTAAAACCCCAATGTCAGCCTGCTAAAAGCTTTAAATTGGATTGAAATCCCCGTGAGGCTGGACAATGACCAAAGACACGTGGATAACAATGTCAGAGTAGCTTACGATGCATCTAAGTGGCCCAAACTCCTACCTTCAGTCCTATTTGGAAACTCAAAACTGTGGAAATACTTGCAAACCTTCTGTACATGAAAGATTCCCCGGTAACCTGGTAGCCTGAGCTAATTCAGCCAGACGGAATTCCAACGATAACCCACGTCCAGCTCCAAGCGGGCAGCAACGGCCCATCAGAAGTCAAGCAGCTATGATTTCTGCCCAAGATCCATTCGCTGTCTACCAGGAAAGGGTTCGCAGGTCAGAATACTCAGCACATTCAGACCTACCAGCAAGCTTGCTGGTTTATTAATGCTCTCATTTTGTAATTACATGACGTGGGACATCGCAGGAGGACTTTGAAAGCCAGTTTGAAAGTATTATGCGCACACGCTCAACAACAGCGTAAGAAACATGATTCCGGAGCATACAATTACCCAAAAACTTACATAAATGCCTAAATTAAGACTATAAACGTAGACTAGACCCTATACCGTTTTAGGGCCATGACAATTAGTGTAATGATGCAAGTTCAAGTATGCAATTTAATGACCCAAAAGCAGGTGGAGGCAGCCAGGGCAGAACGAAAACAGGAATTAACACACGGTATTGCTATGGGAAGAAAATCTGATTTTAATTAGTGGAGTAATTAGGGTAAAGTTAAGGTGGGGGGGGGCGGGCGGTTAGCCATGGAAGGGAATAAATTAGTGATAAAAGGGATCATCCATATTATGTGTCCATAAAATCACCAGTTAGAAGTTAAAAGGAGTTCACTGAAAAAAAGGAGCCAATGACCTCATAAATTTAATCGTATTAAATGCTTTTAGGCTGCAGGGTTTGGGTCAACGGACTGGTCACCAGTTTGTATGTTCAACATTTAGACGTTTTTTTAAATAGCAGTTTTTATTTATAGTGACGTACATTTTTTTTTGGAGAAAGCAGGGTCAGCCTGCAGCAATTGGAGGTTAGGGGCCTTGCGCAGGGGCCCGACAGCAAAATGACTCTGCAGGCCCAGGGATTTGAACCGGTGACCTTCCGAACACAGGCATAGTGTGACCCACACCACCCCCTGGACAGCAGCTGTTGGAGGGAGAGCTTTCAAAATGTACCTGCTAATGTGGGTGACGAGTGGGCATTTGCAAAGTTTACCTCCAAGAGACAGACCAACCAATCAGTGAGGGCCGTGTCTTTGTGTAACTGAAGGTGAGAAGAATCACATATGCATGTCAATAAATTCTACAAACTCATTTTCCCCTGTGGGGGATTCAGCAGGTAATTACCGCCCAGAAAGATTTAAGATCAAACCCTCTCCCTTCGTCATTTGAACAAGCGTAAACAGGCGGCCCAATAAATTCAGGCCTCCCTCGATCTCCTCTGCAGCTTTCGGTGGACGGGATACGAGGCAGTCCCACAGGGACAACGGAAGTCCGGATACATGGGGGGGACTGATGGGTCCTGCGGTCCCGGCAGAATCCGGCCTCTCTCAGATGGTTCTCACAGGGATTTACAGCCCGAGCGGATCAGGCAGCACCCGAAGGCTGAGTCGTTAAAAAGTCCAACCGGGCTACACCTCTCATTTGTCACGTCGCGGCTCAAAAGGCCCATGGATTACCATGAAACAGGATGTCTGGCTTATTGTTCTGGCAGGAGCTGTGAATTTCGGTTTTCTCTCGCGATAAATGGCCATTTCCTCTAACCGGCATTGAAACGAGGGAGAGGACAGGGAAGATCACACTCTGGCTTAATACTTTTTAAGCACTGTGCTAAGAAGCCGAGTGGTGGGAAGACAGGATAACGGGCCTTGAGCTGAACTCCTGTGGTTCCGGCTGGAATGGCGATGACACTTTTTTGTCGAGATCCCGAAACATGAAGCTGGAAGAAAAGAAGAGATTCAGTCGCCTGAAAGCCAGAGGAGAGACTCTGGGCTGGAGCCCAAAGCTTTGGGATCAGATTCCGAGCCGGATAATCGTTTGTTTGGAGGATTACTATTAAACGAATATGAAACAAAAAACAATCACAACACTATATCTGTTTGGACATAAAACTAACTTAACTGTGTTTCATTTATATAGCTGAGACTTTTATCCAATGCGATGCACGTCAGAAAGCAGGGTCAGTCAGTCCCTGGAGCTATTGGAGGTTAAGGGTCTTAGTCAATGCCCCAACACTGATATCGCTTCAGCCAAAATTGGGATTTCAACCTGCGACCTTCTAGTCACAGACACAGTGTCGTAACAGATATGGTGGATTTTTTAACACATGGTTGCTGCTCAGACCCAGATGGATTATGTGGTCCTGTAGGGGCCCAGAGAAACAATGACTGCATGGTTAAGGACCAGCAGCTGTTAGCTTCTGCGGATCCACCGGCTCAGCCGTGCTGGTCTCGGTTTACTGAGATTCCTGCTCACAAAAGGAGCAGAGACATGCTGAAATGAGAACTGATTTGTCAATGACCCCCCCCCCCCCAGAAGATCCCTCCACCTCCATGCCTACTCTGACAATCAACATGGCGGTGATTCCTTGATTGTGCACCATGGGCCCAGGTGCAGGTGGAACTTGTAAAAAACTCTCCGCATATAGATCCAAGACAAGCCCAATAATCAGTGCATAAGTGACCTCCGAGACAGGGTAACACCCCCCCCCACAGAGAATTCGGTTTACATATCCGCAAATCTTCTTCCAGACACACCAGTGATAATGTCTTAATCAGCCATGGTGGCCTACAGAATCACGTGATGTGGAGATTTAACAGGGAACTGGTGGGGGGGGGACAGAGGATAGGGAAAGGAGGACAGGTTCAAATGAGACAAATGGGACAATTCGTTGATAGCGGAGCGGTGTCAGTGACGGCGGTCGAGGGAGGGGTGTGAAGCGCCGCCTGAATGTAAACTAGGGTCACGGGGGCTGAGAGGAGACGGCACACGGATTTATCACCCCCCTGGCAACGCGGGACGGGTGCAAGCAGTCACCACAAAACACGCTCACCTCACTATCTCTGCAGCCCCTGCCCCCCCTCCACTTCCCAACACCTTATCGCCAATTCTAAACTCTCAAAGCGATATATACAGACCTTCAAGTGCTCCTTTTCAAATAGCCACGAGTAAAACAAAAACAGGGAGAATTAATGATTTAAGAGTGCCCCCTTCTGGCCACTGGAGACATAGCACTTGACGTAAACAGAACTGATAAGACGTTTCCTCCCACGGTTCTTTCAATCTGCCGGCACAGTGGCTAAGCTGGGAGTGGGCCGCACCCCCCCAGTTCTGCCGCTCCTTCCCCGCATGCGGAGCTCTCCCCGTGGGCTTCCTCTGCCTGCCGTGGTTCTCTGAGATCTTTGCGGAGCCGTTGGATCTTCGCTGCGGTTGTGCAGTCAGCCGTCTAATCAGGACCGACACAGCGGGACGCGGCGCATTTGGGACGGGGAGAGGACTCAGCTCCATGGACAACCCTGGATAACGAGTCTGCTGCTGCTCCAATTACTGTGTGACAATCAAAAAATGAAGACAATCAGTCTGAAAGAACAGAACAAAGCAAGGGGCTGACCTGACCATTGAACCTGACCTGACCATGAAATGACCATTACGTCGTAGCAGTACTGACCTGAAAATCATCTGTGTGCGCAAAGTACCAGCATTCTATTTGATTCTGAAACATTACACCATGAAATCCAGTGACAGGATCTTCAGAAAAATCAGTTCACATTTGATTCATTTTTAAGGGGAGAGGTAACTTTGACATCCTATAATATGCCAGCGTACTTTAATAAAGATTAATGCAGGCACGGTCAGAGGCTTTTCGCTTGCTGTTTTTCACCACCTCCTTCCCAAACCCCAGTCCCCCCCCCAACCATTTTCTAGCCTCTGGTATTTCACGTTAATACCACCAGATAACATGCCGCAGGAGAAACAGCAGGTGCTGTGCCGGGCATCCACCCAACCGCACACACTGCGCCCACCCAAACAAGCAGGATGACAAGCCGATCGTGTTAGCATAGCAACACGCTGCTAAATGCCACTGGCAGGAGTCAGTGGGACTGGGCAGCGATTTGTAAAAATTTCTGCCCAACATCCTGGACCTCCGGTTCACATCTCCTAGGGAGGGAAAATGCTGGGGCCCCACCTACTACTAACCCAATGTCATGGGTGAAAGTTATCAATGAGGGAAGCACAGGACCGAGATGGCTGCTTTCCAAATAGGCCCGGCTCCAACTCTGAAATGCTGGGGGGGGGGTGAACAGGAT
>JAAGVU020000001.1:6075417-6085733 GCA_011763525.2 Mormyrus iriodes
TGGACCCCCCCACATCAGCGAACCTCCCCAAGCAAAGCACGATCCAACCGCACCCCCGCCCCCCCCCGTCAGGCAAGGCACCTCAGAATCGTCCTGACTCACCCCCCCCCCCATAATGCTCCTGCAAACACAGGCATGGAGTTAAAAATGGACCATCATCCTTTGCTACTGTGATTGGAAAGGGTATATTAAACCAAACCATTCATGTTTTCTCAGGAGAGCAACGATAAAACTGCAAGAACATTCCTGGATTAACTTTACACACACACGCACACACACACACACACACACTCATAACATAGATTACTTTTGGGGGTCATGTTCCTGCAGGAGAAACATCAGCCAGCGGAGAGCCAAACCCGGTCACAAGAGACAGGGGCTCAGCACCACATCGGGTCATATCTCTCCCCTACATTTGGAAGGACATTATCTGCAGCTCTGAGCAAACACTAGCAATATTGCAAGTTCTCTGAATCATCAGGCTACAGGAGTCAGCTATCTGACAATAACTGGTTAATGGTGTAAGTAAAGCTTGCAGAGATGTGTGCAAATGTACAGTATAGCAGCACCGACTTAGTCAGACCAGGGTTATAAATGTCTTTAATATAAAAGCTTAAGAATGGAGAGATTAGCAACAGTTAAACAATGAATCAGCAAGCTCCTAAATTTAGCGATGCTGATACAAATGTATGTCCTAATATTTAAAAACTTTATCAAAACAAATAATATACAGTAGAAGCTAATTTAAGCTGGTATGATGACTCAGAGCGCAGCACCGCTCCTTCACGCCTTCGGGGTTGGGAGGTTTGTCTGAATCCCACCCCTGGTTGTGCCCGGACAGAGTGTGTCACGATCATCTCCACATGGCTTTCCTCTCACAGTCCAGATACACAGCCAGGTGAAGTGGTGTCCGTAAATTACGGTGTGCGTATTTAAAAAGCCTTGTGTGTATTAGAACTGCAGGATGTAACCGTTTTTGTGTCTTTGCAAACATTTCAGCTGTGAGATTTTACAAAGCGTACAGCATTTAGGATTAGCGGGGAATGATTATCAGCTGAAGGGTGTGTTGAAATATCTTGTTGTTAATGACAAATAAACTGAGTACAAAGGTTCGTACTTCCTGGTAAATATATAAAATGGAAACCGAGAGGTTCATTGCAGTGGAACAAAGAAGCTTTTTAGTATCTTTGGATGGAGACAAAGGGTCCCGGGCGTCCGCGGCGCCGAAGGACGCCGCTCGCCCGTACCGTTTCTCTGCAGCGCATCTGCTTTGTTTCGCGAGTTCGGGCTCCGATCCCCGTCGCCGGGCCAGGGCGACATCAAATAAACCCAGTAAACGTGATAAACTGCGGGACAAAGACACAAGTTCAAGTGGTGCCCCGCTCCCGAACGGGGAAATTAGCAAAATCCGGGAAAACTCTGTGTCATCCGCTCCCGCATTGTACGACACACACCTGTATGTTCCCGGCCGCTTTGCATATCACAGAAAGCAACCCCTCGTACGCATTTATTTCTGAAGATAATTAATTAATAAAAAAACAAACATATTAAACATTCAGGTATAGTTTAGGATCTCTGTTTTGGAGGGTGGGGGGTGGAAAACAATGAAGGCCAGATACTATTGTGGGAAACAGAACATAGCACGCGCATCGAAAGCTATCAAATTAACATAAATTAATGTTTGCGACTGATTAGGTGCCACGCAATTAGCAAGTGAAAGGGGAATCCGAATACAAAAGAAGCCGGGTCGTGTCGGTGGCCTCGCGCGGAGATGCAGAGAAATAATCTCGCGCAGCTATTAACGGGGGAGAATGGATGTGCAATTCTAATCTGTTTGTTAGGAAACACTTATGGAAACATCTGTCTTCCTTTTTCAGTGCCCGGGAGGGAAAGTGGGCACTCTACTCAGCGCAGATAAAAAGGTTAAGAGCGTCAGTTTTTCAGGGACAGCGTCCAGCCGAACGCAGATCCACTGCGGCTTTACTGGTAGCGACTTACTGGTTGCACCAGTAGCGGCAGCGGAAAGGATGGAGGTCATTTAGCAGACCGCGTTTCTACTGCAGTCTTCCAGCTCATTACCTGTACAGGGTATGACATCCACTCACTGAAGATTCACGCTCGGTCGGTCATATAAGCACAATGCAATGACTGCATGCAGTTTTTCTCAGTCCATATGGCAGCGAGCTGGGCCAGACAATAGGCGCCTCTTTAGATGAGATTACTTAAAATCATTATTATTGAGTTAACTTTCCTTTTGGGGACCAACTGAGTTGAATCACCGAATCAATTATTCTGCAGAATAAACAATTGTATATTTAATTATTAACAGAGCTCAATAATGCAGTTGTGCAATGTCTATTGACTTTTTAAATGGCATATCAAACATACTACAAGGACAAAAAAAATGCATAAAAGAATGAAATTAAAAACTACAACTGATAAGAATAAAAAAGTGGTCAATGATCTCAGAACACAGGTGACTCTATTCATTTAAAACCACCATAAAAATGCTGTATTCTGTAACTCAAACTTATCCCAAATAACTGTCACCACAGGTTATCTTGGCAAAAAATGTTTACAGTTTTTTCTCTTTTAATAATGTCGAAGGTTCTATGTTTAACAACACTGACAGTAGACTGCCTATTTAATGACCATGCAATACTCAGTTTCAACTATCACTGGGATTTCCTGATAAAGTTATTAAATTAACTTTGTTCTATTTCAAGGGAATTAAGATGTTTTAGTTGGATTAGCTCATGCATGGTATCCAGCCTCTGCCAAGTGATGAAATACTGATGAGTTAAAAAAATAATAATTTAAAATAATACATTTATTTGAAAAATAACACAGTAGTACACTTTAAAGCTGAGCTGGTCTGAATCTGGATGTTTTTTTACGATTTAGCAAAACTAACGAAGGATTCGGCAGCTGCACCCCCTCCCAGTTGTGAAGCTTGCACCGAGGTCAGCGATTTGCTGAAGTGCTCGCTGCCGGCAAGCTTGCTCAGGCCCAATCAAATCACCAACTCAGAAGTCATCTTCCACCAGGCCTGCTGGAAGTCACACACATCAGAAGGCTTCTCTGACTTTTTTTCCACACATTTCCTTCCTCTCCAGTGCCGCTGGCTGCCTCTGCCAGCCTCAGCACACTTAGATTTTATTGGCTTAGCTCAGACACTCTTCCAGAGAGAGTTACACAGCCAGGGCGAGTCTGTACATCACATGACCAAACTAACTACAGCTGAACCACCCCAACCAGAAGCAGGGCAGAAAACATTCCCTTTCTGGGAGACTGAAATCTGGTATTAATTAGATATTTCAGCTTGAATTAATTGGATTTATCCCAATTTCTGCATTTCTGGGTAGGCACAACATATATTATATAACACGACAAAAATTACATCATAGGTGTAATTAACGTAATGGACCCTTTTCACTTTAGGAGAGATTTCCAGCTTATCAGCTATTCTAACCCTTAACAGTATTTACAGTTCATTATAGAGTCATTCAGAAAAAGCCATAATGGACACAAAACATGACCCCACCAATCAGAAGACACGAAGTACAGCCAATGGTGTGTCAGCAACAATGACTTTACCTGGACGTATGGCACGTTATCCTGCACACACACCTCTTTTATTACCCTCACATCTACATATTTTACATTTAAAGTCTTAACTTTGCTTGACAATTAAACTATTTATATATTGCGTCCATATTTCTATATGAAAACAAGCTTTCAAAAGCAATGCTTATTTACCCCGAGCATTCGTAGTGAATTTACACTAATTATCTCAATATTTCATCTCAATATATACTTAATACGAAGAGTAAAAACAGAAAAAAAAATAGCTCGAGCCGCGTACCTGCATGCCAAGACAGAATTCATTAATTGCGCGCCGGACCTTGTTCTAGTCTGCTAGCGTTCGCTGTACGTTTCATTATTTCGGCGCGTGACTGGCACCTCAGAATTAGCCCGTGCACTAAAAGTCAGGACAGCCTGCTCCTCTCGCATTAATTATGCTGCCAATGCTCGGCAGCGAGAGAAGCCACAGCTATTAAACCCCAGACAGGAGAATCCCGTGCAGATAAGGCTGCTATTTCCGGCATAGATGTGCATCGGAAAAGTAACAAGGAGATTTGCGGAGGGCGTCCAGCATCCCCTAAACTGTACTGTTACTTTATAACTTTTATTTTTTAAATCCTCTGCTGTTGTCATATGCTTTGCTTGCCATCACAGATATTTGAGCCAGGTCTCGAAATTACCATTGTGATCCCAAAGCATGAACCATTCAAAATACATTTGCATCCCTTTAACTCGTCTTATTCAACCTCAACATGCTTTCATAGATGTGTACGCCATGTATCTACACGGCTTTTTTGTTTTCTACTTGAAGGCAACAGATTTACCACGATCTGTTTAAGTCACCATGTGAGTCCAAAATCACAGAGCCGGTTTCAATCCTCCACCGTATTGAGGGAGGAATTAACAATCCCACCGGCTCATAGCAGAAGCCCCCGGAATTGTGTCCAATCACACGGTTTTCCCATCGAGGCCCGCCCCATCATACAAATTGCAATTCCGCGCGCGAGACGGCGGCAGATACAGTTGTAGGGATAAATCGGTTCTGACGCCAGGAAGCGAGAGGCCGGACCGAGGAGCCCTCCAAGATTAACTGAATTTCCTGTAGGAGTGCCTCACAGCATTAGATAAGAGCGGGGAGAGTAATGGAGCGGGACCTGCTGCCCGATTAGGGGGGCGGCACGTGTCACTGCCTTCTGTGATATTCTCAATTAGAGAATCAATGTTTGGCTCACCAGGGGCCTGGTCCACAGCACGGCGGAGCAGGAAGGTAAGGACCCGCGGTGAATGACATGTGGAGAGGCCTTTCAACGGACGTCAGATATACCCTCAGAAGGACATACCTCTCAGTGATCTGCCGAATCCCCCTTTGCATCCAGTGGCAATTTAATTATAAAATAAACTCGATTCTGCTTCGATTTATCAACGACGCAGAGCTGTCTTGTAGGGCCTGTTGGAGATCGAACCATTTGATATGAGCATTGTCTTTTTTTTTACCGGATCAACAGCTTACGATAACGCTGAGGTAATGTATTGCTATTGGCAAACAGGGGCCCCGTTATCTGTGGAGAAAATGGCTTCTCTTCAACTCAGAGTGAGGATTTAAATCAGGCTGGGATGCAGTTTATTGCCAGTGGTCCGCTAAGTTTGGGGGTGGGGGAGCTTCCTGACCCCCCCCCCCCCACCGCTCATTCTTCTCCAATAACAACCATGCTGACTCACACAGAGGCTCTTACGCACCCTATAGGGACACCAAATTACAGCCAAACCCCTTTATTTATAAGTGTAATTATCGTACCTGCTCTGTTTCGAAAGTTGATGCCTTTTAAAAGAAATATAGGTGTTGTCGTGGCTTTGGGAAAATGCTGTGTTTTACACCTCTTCTTTGGGGAGCGCACATCAATATGTAGGACAACATTTCCATAAATATTCAACAGAAATCTGTGTTTTTAGACGAACATTTCAAAAATTGAACGAATGCCATATTTCCCCCTCCTTCTGGGACGATGCCGAGGTTTGAAAATCTGCTTGAGCTTTCCCTGCTCAGCACATAACAAGACATTCGCTGGCAAAACCGACCCAGAAGGCAAGGCTGTCTTAACCAGCCCTCTATCAGTCCACCCTCCTCCTGAGCTTCTCTCGTTTCAGCACTCTAGGGGAAGCAATAGCTCTGCCCTCGCTCTCCATGTCCATCTCAGACCACGCAGACTTCGATTTACGCCCACAGATCCACCGGGTGGGCTACAGCTCACCTGGAAATGAAGCCCCCCCCCCCCCCCGGGCCGGGCCGGGGTTGGCCAGCCTGCGCTTTGTTCCCGGGTGATGGGAAGGCGGTGCACCGCATCGTAAAGTAAACAAGCCACACTTTTCAGTGGCTGTTTCACATTTATAAGGGGCTGACAGGTGACTGCACAGTGATGCGGTAAAACCAACAACAAGCAGAGACTCACAACTGTCCGTCAGAAGGGTTTCAGAGTCCTGATCCAAGAGTATTGGGTGCATTCCAAGAAAGCACTTAATTAAGCTTAATTAAGCTGTTCGAGCATTTCCAGTTTGGATCATCGGGTCCTATTGAAGCACATCCCATCGAGGATGTGCCCCAGCCTTGGGCCATAATCTCCCTGGGACCCTGACCAGGAAAAGCGGATTGGAGATGGATGGAAGCATCTATTGAAGCATTGAAGTAAAACACAAATTTTGTGGCAATGTGGAAATAAAATTTGTTCCTCCTTCAAAACTATTCGGGGGGGGGGGGCTTTTGAGTTCACCCAGGTTCATTCAGTCGACATTTAAGCTTCTCTTAGGGATTACAGGCGGCTTGAAAAAAAATCTCAGAAAAGCAGGTCTTAAAATACTTCTGAAACGCTTTTCTGCATTTGACGCATTGTGTGCAACTCTAAAAGCGAAACACAGAGATACTGAAAAAGAAAAAAAATCCCCCCCCCCATCTGTTTATTTCATACTGCGAGAAACTCCACGGTTTATTCGATACCGAAAGAATTTGATAAGCTGGGAAAAAGATCCTCATTCACCGGTGAGATCGTACTGTATGATATATGACTGTTTGATACACCTAGCAGGAAATAATCTTTTGTTTTTTGAACCCTCGGGTTAATTTGGGGTTTTTCAAAGCCTTTTGCTGCACCGATTTAATCATTTGCAAATCATTTGTATTCTCGCAGTTTTACATGGGAGCGGGACGGAAAGAAAGCCTTTCTGTGCCACATTGTGAACGCTGACACCGCGATGTCAGGATGCCCATTAAATGGCCGGAGAGGGACGGCATTCCCAGACCGACCGCCGTCGCCTTCAGCCCGGAGCGATTCCGTTCCCACCGCTCTCCAGCAAAAAAACTCACGCTGCATTCACACAACACTCAAACGCTCTTTCTTCCCCTACTAAATCAAGGCTTCCTTTTTTTCCACAAGTGTCCTTGTTTTCCTTCTCTCACTCACCTCTCGGTGGCGACGTGAAAACCCGTCCGCGCGTGCTTGCGCTAGACGAAACGAATGGGCGTGCACACGCACGCCTGCACAAGGACACGCACGCGTGCTCGCACCCGCGGCCGCCGTGTACGTCAGGCAAAAGTCTTGTCAGGTTTTGATTATTTTTTTTATCAAAAATTAAATAAAATTTTGCATTGCACGTTATATATCAAGCTGTATGGCAATAATTCTGAAAGAAAGAATGACTGAAATATAGTCTCTTTGCATAGCCTAATAGATCTGACATGCATTCCACCTGGTTCTTTATTAGTTAACGTTTATATTATTAATTTAAATGATGTTACTGAACCAGAACCATCATTAAAGTGAGAAATTGCTGTATGCACCACATCATGGCCAAAGCGGATGATTAAATTCATCTTGACAGCTGAGGCCCCAGATTGCAGCCCCTCCCCCCCCCGCAGATCCCTGCGCTATGAAATCCTTGCCATCTTCTCCATTTAACACCTTGGCTTTTTCGAATGCCTCTCTTTATGTGTGAGGCCAGGTAAGACCAACAGGAGTTTGCCTTCCAATTTACGCCATGTGGAGTTAGGGTGTCGCTAACCTTGGTGCTGAAGCCTTGGTCGGATCCCATACCTGCCCCCCATACATGAGGCCTGGCCTGCTCCCATCTGCTGCTTTGAACCCTAAATCATGAACATTTAATATACATCTAATTTTCACCCTAATGTGATGCAGAACAAGAAATACCCCCCTATGGTAGAGTTTTGAGCATCATCTCTGGGCAGGTGGGGGGTGCGGCTCAATGGGTTTCTGCCCATAATCAAAAGGTCACAGGTTCACACCCCATGGTCAGCAAAGTGATTTCAGCATTGGCCCCCTGAGCAAGGCTCTTACCCCCCAATTGCTCCAGACCTGCCCCTGTTTTTTTTCAAAAATGTACATTGCTACAGTATCCAGTGAATAAATATTCTTCCTGATTATTCAAGTCCAACCCCCGTTAGGTCATCATTTCCTGTTTTTCTCAGTAACATCGCCAGTGATGCATCGCACCATTTGTGACTAATAGATCTATGAATCTTTTCATCCTTTTTACACCTGTTCTTTATCACTTATCTGGAGAGGATGAAAATTACCAGAAGTGAGGTCCGTGAAAAGCCATGAAAAAGGACGCATCCGGAATGGGACGCTGGACCCTCTGAGGCCAGGCACACACAGAAGGCAAATTTAAAAGGTGTCAATTCACTTCAACTCGAGCAGGTCCTCAGATTGTCGGAAGATCACATCAAAGGCAACCCACAAAAACGCAGAGCTGGCACAATCTGGAGCCCGCAGCACTCACTGTCACCCTGTACTGTTTATGCAGTATGAGGAAAACTGCTGGATGGATGGATGGATGGATGGATGGATGGATGGAGAGGGTATAAACACCTTTTTTTCCTGCACAGAGAAAAAAAACTTAAGCTTGCATATCAAAACCATTAAAATATCGACTGAGATAAGAGATAATTCAATAACCGGCTCACTTTCCCGCCTGCCAGGCTATGTATTTGCAAAGACAGAGAGACTGAATATTTAGTTTGTGACCAAACAAGTCGTTTGTCATACCATGTGTATTTTTAGCTGTGCTGCTAAGCTGAGCTTTGAAGGTAAGCATCCATCCGCGGTTACCGAAGATAAGATGCCCTCGCAAGAAACATAATCTGAGCCCTTATGAGAATTGGGACTTATTCAAAATAGCCAGAGTTGAGTGACACAAGTATTGTGTTAATTAATCCCCCCCTCCCCACACACACAGAATACCAAAACACTTGACAGCGACATTCTGCTTTAACACATTCTGCAAAAAAATCACAACTGGAAAACTCATCCATCTGTTTCCCACTATAAACTTTAAACTGAAATGAAAGACTTCACGTATTCACTGTAGCCCTCTGACCCCTCCAGGGGCCTTGATCATAGGTGTTGTCCTATCAGAAAGCTCAAACAGAAGCACGTCCAATGGCGAGCTGGTGGTCTGTTAGAATTCCGGAATGGTAATTTGTTCAATGTAAACTGCACTGGAACAAACGTCACTGGCCATTTCAGCACTGTGGTCGATCATGACCGAGGTACATTCACTCAGTCACTCAGTTTGTTGTCTTTTGATCTGAATGGCCAAGTGTGTTTTCTGAATGGTGTGTAGCTTTCATGGGAAACAGTGGACTTGGAAAATGGAAACTCATCCACACTGTAAACAGCTTTATGACTGAGAGAGGAAGGCTCAAGTTTGAAGAGACTGACAGACAAGACAAATGGCAGAATTAAAGCCAATCCTTTCCCAGCATGATGGATCCAGTTTCTTATAGGAAAAGCATCAAACAGACGCAGGTAGATCTTGAAAAGGAAGTCTCCTGTTCCCTTGATTAGTATCAAATATCAAAGAGTGTGGATATCCAAGAGAGCATTTACATAACTGATGGATAGCCTGTGTTTCATTCCTCGGATATACACGGTCTTAACATGAAAACAGTGAGCCAATTCTGAGGAAAACAAAAGGCTTAATTTGCCTTCACGGGCCTGCTGGGCTTGTTAACGGAGAGTAAGCAGTGAAAATCGCAGGCAGTCCTGCAGATCGTGCTGTCATGCCGAGCTTGGCTCTGTGACACTTCACGGGAGAAGGGTCTAGAAGACGCGACGAGTGGATGCAGAAAACACTTAAAACCGAAACCAAGTGCTAAGGTATTTGTTTCGTGTATCATTATAATGTATATGTGTAAACTTTTGCTGACACAGATTAATAGATAACTTTGTTGTGTTTTGTTCTATGATATTTTACGAATTATAATTTAATTGGCCGGCAAGCAAATCCAGGTCCACGTGTCATAAAAAATTATTTTAATTGTGTATCCAATTAACAGAGCTTTACAAGAAAGGGTCAGGATTTTCATAATTAATGTGTGTCCTTAAAAAAAGAAGCCAAAGAACGCCGTAAAAGGCCATCTTGGTTCATGAGGAGCTTTGTCACGCGGTTCCAAAAAATAGAGCAGGGGGCAGCGGGGTTTAATAATGAGTGTTCATTCACGAGTCTCTTTCTGCATGGCCCCTGGAAAGGTCTGGCTGGCCGCTAACCCCGGACTCAGACCAGCAGCGCGGGTTTCGGCCGGCTGTGAAAACAGCAACATAACGGGCCGTAGTCCTCACCTGCCCTTTGAAGTTCACTCGCACTAGAAGCTGCACCCACACACAGAACTCCCCCCCCCCCCCGCCCCCATGCCACCCACCACACGGACACAACGCGACACG
>JAAGVU020000001.1:6101623-6115960 GCA_011763525.2 Mormyrus iriodes
ATTCATCATTATACGATTGACGACATCGGAATACATTATAATTAAAACGAAACAGCTAGATGTATCTGCTACATTTACGCCGGTGTATGGCGTCTGGTGCGTTACGGGGACAGTAAATGTTCGTAGTCTTGATTTCGCGCTCTTTCTCTGGGACTTCGGTAACAGGTGCCGGCGAGCTGCGTGTCTGCGGTGGCCGAGATGCTGAGTTTCAGATGCTGAATCGATGATCAAACAGGTAACGCTTGTAAACAAAAGCAGCCCCCCATAGTGGCCAAATTCACCCCCCTCCCCTAGACACATACACTCCCGCAGTCCACATGACAGAGCAACAATGCAGGAAGACATTGATTGAAATCCCAGAAACCCAACTGCATTGGTGTGAAGGCTCATATTATTTTATTGATGCTGTGTATTGTTGCATCTCCTGCTTGTATCTAGTGCAATTGTTAATCAATAATTCAGAAGAGTGCAGTTAATATTTCATGAGAGGGGCTGTTGTGGTCAGTTGCAAATGAATTGGCCGCGATACGTGACTGACCAGAACAGAGCACGGTACACTGCAAATCGCTGCCGGCTGCAAAATTGGCAGTTTCTACACTGCAGATCTTCAAACGGTAATAGAACAATGTCATTTCTCAGGCGTCAAAAGGCTTCAAAAGGTTCTACTCATCACTTCAATAAAACTGCATTGTCTGATGCCCTGAAGTGGTCAAAAGGACAAAGAGGGTGATTATATTAATCTCCACCAGAGAAGAACCAGCAGTCACACTTAAATTAGACTTTTCACACTTCAGTTCACATAAATGTGAGGCGCAGAAATTACCTCCATTAAATAAATCACTTTTAAACAGTTCCCCTACCTTAAAATAAAGCAAATTGTTTTTGTTATCTCCTGTACCTTTCATAATTTAATGTATTTCCTGTGACTAGGTAAGGACCAAGTAAGAAATAGTGAATTCATACACAATTCAACTAGGCCAAAGGTTGTAATGTCGGAATTTGAACTAAAACCCATTACTGGATGAGTACTGCAGAAGTTGGATTGAAGAATCATATCGGTGACCACTTAGCAGCTTGAATCAAAGCGAATGGTTCAGGTCTGTCATTCAATATACAGGCAAACATCAGTCAGTCCTGGGTTTTTCAAAAGGGAAAAAAAAATTTAAATTACACAAGTATTGGTGCGCTCCCAAGAGTTCGCCTACATAACAGATATAGTATGCTCTTCAAATAAAGGAGCTTGGCACAGCTTGCGTTTCATTTCCCGTATGACATTCATATCAAAAGAATCTCACCATTTTTATACATTTACGCAAATGCTAATTTCACTACAGCAGTTCAAGCTAAGCACCTCCCTCTAGGGTCCAACAGGTGGCACCGGCATCATGCCTTATCGATATTCCTTAACCGCTTGTCCTTTCTGAAGCCCAGACAGCTATGGAACCAGTGAAGAGAAAATGAAATGTGTGTGTTTTACTATATAAATGGTGTTTTAGTCTAATACACATGACCCATCCAACTACATAATGAAGTCTAGCTACTGTATACTCGTATAGGATCAACTGCCGTGGCACAGCATTATAAAAGCAATGTTTGAACAGGATGTTGTTCGTTCTTGTGATGAATGAAACAGTAACAGCAGGTTTTCCCTACATTGTTTCAGCTTCATCTGTATTCAGAGACGCAAAGATGATGAACGCCCGTGTGTCAGATGCAAGCGGCCGCAAAGGCAGCCTCCCCCTCCCCATCTCAGTGCAGCATCATGGAATCAGCACGTCTTGAGTGCTCTGTCAAGGTGCTAAAGGGGGGGGGGGTGTTCCACTGATTCCGGCTGCTGAATTCATCATAAGTCAGCGAGGGGCTCTGTTTCCACCAGATGCCAAAAAGCGAGATTCTCTGGAATATTCCACTGTATCCTCGAAGCAACTTCAACGTGCAGTACACTACAGTTGTGCTAAACGCCATCCAACGTTTGAGCTGCACTGAGCTGTGATAGTGGAAAAGGTTGCACAGGTCACTGACAAAAGAAAAATACAAACACGGACAAGCTCTTACAGAATAGCACAGGGGGCTGTAGCATCACCCATGAGTCCTGGGGGTTCGATTCGTGCCCCTGTGAGGCTATTTATGATCTCCCAGTGACTGAGGTATTCCTCCCACAGATCAAAAACTCACAGTTAGTTTAACTGTGGTTGACTTAATTGGTGTCTCTAAATTGCCCGTCGATGGACTAGTGGAATGTGCCAATGTCTCACCCTCATGCCCCATTTCCTGGGATAGGATCCAGCCGGTCAACAGTCCTTAGTGGATGAGTGGTCTTGGATGGATGTACAGATGGACGGATGGATGGATGGATGGATGGGTGATTTTACACATACAACACAAAGCAAAACCAGTTCAGCCTTTATACAGCTGACAGTAAAGATACCAGCACTGATTTGATTAATTTTCCGGTATTAATTACTATTAAAGCTTTTCCATCCATCTTTATTCCATACCTGCGTGTCCTATGCAGGGTCATTTTCTTTAAACAGCAAGTTGATCATTGTTAACATTTAAAATATATATATTTGAAGGATTTGCTTCAAATTGGAACCACATAGCTCCGAAATGTGGGGAGACTGCAGATCACAAACTGGGAAGCAATTTAGATCCAGCCTCAACAAAAATCCCGCCCAGTCCTACTTTCAGCCTTTACATTTTTAGGTTAGATCAAAACGGTAGGGGGATGGGGTGCTGAGATTACAAAACAAATTGTTCCGTCTGTTCTCGGCTGGAGAGGCTACACTCTCACTGGATCACTCAGCAGCAAGGGGACAAAGAACGTATTATTCAGCCGTCCAGCATTTCATGACTGAGAAGCTGTTGAAGGTTTGCAGTACCCCGAGAACAGACTGCATGATTAACATGATATGGATACTAATTCCTGCTACCCACACGCTAAACAACAGTAGCAACAACCACGCAAAAATAAAACACAATACAGCGACGCACGGACGACAACACGGCAAAACACAAACCCGGTCCAGAGAAGAAATATGTTAACATATTTATAATATCTGCTTTGAGGTCTTCATGTTCAGCGGTACTGGACGTGTGTCGTGCGTGTTCTCTAAAATCAGGCGTGCCGGCATATATGCCATTTGTCTTAATAACGACGGACTACTTGGCTAACCAAAGATTTTCTACAGAACCAGGAAACCCAGCCTGAAGTCCGGCCTCTCCCACTCAAATGCGTGCTCCCTTCACTGCAAGCTCTCCACAAAAGATTGTTAATAAGACATGTGAAGGGTCTGGAATTAATGTAGGACCAGAGCAGCTTCTGTCTGGTAATATTTTATGCATACATGAAATTCACATAATTACACTGCGAAGCGACCTGTTAAGTGTCTGAAGATATTTCAAGTCTGATTTCATCAAAATATATGAGCGGCTTCGAAAATACGATCTAAAGTTAACTTTATAGAAGCCTTATGTTCTTTGTTTTGAAATGTACTGTGTGTGTGTGATAAATCCCCTCTTCAGAAAAATATACCATTTAGCTACAAAGGGAGAACGAGTGCTCTCAGAGGGAATGTGTGGGATCATACTGAGATCAGGGCAACATGCTGGGAGCGGAGAGGAGAGGAGTGCTTTTCCGATTTTTTTCAATACATTTAGTGATATTGAATTCATCCGCGCCAAGTATAACATTATTTACTTCTGTGTTGGCATTAAAAGGCCTTTTATTAAAAAATGAGGGCATTTACATCTTAAGTTATGGATTTAAAAATAACTAAATACGTGTCTGTACATGTTCGTTTCGCATGTTTCTTTGTTTCATGGTTTTACAATCAAATTTGAAGCGATTGAGTCTGTGGTCAGCCAGTAACTACGTGCATGCCCGTTCTGCTTTGCAAGACAAATCATTTTTGATTACGCGAGATTACTGCTGCTTTAAAAAATGTTAATTTTCGGCTTACAGAAGTTAAAACAAATGGCCACAACTAAACGCAACTGTTGCAACTGACTTCTCCTTAAAATACTGAAACTTTGCACTTGGTACTTTCTGCATTTTACTTCATGCATGCATTTGAGAATCTGCTAGACCGTCTAATAACACCCCTCGCCCATATACAGAAGGTAAGTTTGTAACACGCCCGTGTAAATGTCTTAAATGCCGTGCTAGGTGTATATTAACCAGCATGCATAACTTTGAAGCAGAAACTTTATTTCCAAGTGTCGGATACAAAAGTTTGATGCACTTTTCTAACCATATAACACACAGTTGTGGTGAGCGCCTATACTTGAAGAGTACCTTTTAAGCTGGGCATATGCGCGTCCCCGTTTTTATTGTTTAAACGGGGAACGCACAGGTTCTCCCAGCCAATGAGACAGCGTTCCGCGGCGAGATTGATTGCTGTTGCTAGGAGACGGGAGCATCCTTTGGCAAGCGGCGCTGCCCTATTGAGAACACGCCGCTTCCCCCCGCTACTCTTCCCTCGCGCGGAGGTTTTTATGGAGAGCTACTACACCTCCGCCGCTTATAACTCCCAGAGTGTGCGACGCCTCGGAAAGACTCACAGGAGCGAGCAAAGGGTACATTTATAAACACAGGACGCGGCTGTTGGACGGATCTCTGGAGCGGATTAAGGAAAAGGGAAAGGCAAGTCAATCGATTGTTTTCATTGATCAATCAATTTATATTACAGTGACAGCGTTAATTTTACATTGACAAGTGGTAGATGCGCGGGAAACAGGTGAACAGCGCAAAATGTTTTCTTTTTTAAACAGAGTGTATAATACACATTTTCATTAGTTATTTTTAAACTATGTGCAGACGCGTGCAGAATTGAAAAATGTCATTGTGGTATTTGGTTTTCTTCTATTTGATAGGCAAAAACTAAGAGGTAAATACAAGAGATCAGAGGATACAAATTCTTGCTATGAACTGTCCTGTTCTTTGGGCTTGATTTTCGGAACTGTAATTTGGGAACACTTTCAAGTTATGTAACAGGCGAGGCAGAAGGGGACAGTAATTAAATTGGAGGAATTTAAGCCGCTATAAAAGAAACTATTTAAAATTTAGACAATAGTTAGGCCAAATGTAAGCTGGATTATTGACAAGGGGCATAAATGTGCCCTTATCTCCTTTACGGAAGCACCCGGTGCCTTACAACGTTATCAATTAATCTCCTACGCTAAGCGCAGCACCTAATTATTCACTTGTCATTTCTTCCACTTAAAGCAACGGCCCAGAGCTTGTTACTACAGCGGTGCATGAATGCGAGTTTCAACGATTCCATTAATCGCATCAAAAAGCAAAAGAACAATGGCTACACGGATATCGCCTTGCAAGAGGGGCAGGTTTCTACAGCACGTCAAAAACCTTTCCAAGGGCTCCGCGATAACTGCGCTGCCGATCGCGTAAACATTTAGACACTGAAGTGTAATTCAGGTGGAGAGAGGATTGTCAAGGGGAGGAGCAGACGTGGTGAAAAACACGTTTGCTTTGAAATGCCTAGAAAAAGACCCAATTTCAATGCATCATGCATCATATCCATAACCAGTGCCTAGGCACTCTTGTCTGTTACACAAGGACATCTTAAAAGTATGGTAAGGCTTTATTTATACCAGCAAGTACCTTTCATGGACTTGGAAATAGCCGACATATGCTGGTGTTGTTTGCGGTAGAGGGTATTTTCCTCACTCATACATAATTCAAGGACTGTATGCCACTGTAAAGCACCACTACTTAAGACAAAGATTATCCACAGCATTAATACTGTGTGTTGCAGGGAAGGACATGTACAGCTTGTTCTAGATTGACAAAATCTCAGATGCTGTCTGGGAACTGGGAACCAAGTGTTTGTAAAACCTGAAGCAACAGATAAAGTGTTAAATCTCACACAGAGGAGCAGTTTCCATTTGTTGGGAATCACAGTGCAAAATTCCCAACCTTTCTCCAACACAACTCAGTCTGCAGTGGTGCGTACACAGAGAACAGTCAATGAAAAGCACATAATATTAGCTCTAGGCAGCTGTATACTCAACTGCTTTAGCAGAGGATAATTATGGCTCTTTAAAAGGTTGTGTAAGTGTGATTAGATGTTAAGTGGAAATGTGACCCGTTATCCTGCTTCACCGGACGCTAAAATTGTTATTTTGAACATGACAGATGCATGTGACATTGCCAGATGAACACATGCTGCTAGCCTTCGTTATGAACACCGCCACGCACCCCCAGAGCGTTTATTCGAACCGCGTTCGCAGGGCGGAGCTGTAGACAGACACAGGGGAAACACATTCTCACGTTCAAGGCTGCCTGTCTTCGATCTCCACCAAGTCCACGCAAAACAACTTTGGCGAAAATGGGGTCTGATGCCGTGGAGAACACAGTGCTTCTCTGAATCGTGGGGATTCACCTGTGTCTGACTAGTTAAGGTGTAGCAACAAAGCTTGACCGAATTTAATAAATAATGATGTGTCTCAGAGCTGAGTAGCCATGACTGCTGTGTCGTGTTATCAGTATTCCTATGAAAAATCATATTTGAGTCGCCTGAAGACAAATGATGCCTCGCTGCACGTACAGATCTTGGTTCTGAGGACTGCTTGTAGAATACAGCTATATCGCAATAACAGAAACCTGCTCTATGGATCCCCTCCCTAATCATTATTCATAACTCTCTGATCATTGATCCACTTGATATCCTATATTCTTTCTATGAGAACTGTCAGATATGGCAGACTCCCTCGCAGAGGTTACAAGAAACTGATAAATTTGTATTAGATGTTTTCCACTGAGAGGAGATGCAGCTTCAGCTCAGACTCCTCAGCATCACGTCCTTCTCGGCCGGTCGACATGCGGACTGTGGCTTGTCCTCAGGGCGGCCAGCTGTCACACGTCCGCCGCGAGACATGTGACCTCCCCCCCCCCACCTTCTTCCCCTGGTCCGAGCCGGGCCAAATCTCACTCCATTAAACCTCTGCTCTTCAAAACGACTGAACAGTAGTGAAAACAAGTCAAGCGTTCCTTATCCGACAGCCCATGGCTGTGGATAGTCTTCGATCTCTGCAGCCAGACTACAGACACTTCAGACGAACTTGATTGTTTTTGAAGAACCAATGAATAGAAATTTATGGACAGCTTGAATCGGAAGCACAGGGATAAGTGAACCAGTGATTTTTATTCACTTTTTTTGTGGCCTTTTTAAGATGTCACCGTCAGAAACATCTGGCAGTTTGTTATAATCACCTTTCTTTAGTTAAGAGATGGTCAGCCGCAGTGTCGATTCCAGCTACGCCCTGATTCTCACTTCAGCCATGGCCTCTGATGCTAAAGTCTTTTTCACACGATAGAATCTTCCAGAATGATTAGTGCCAGTCCAGCATTTATGAGCAGGTGCCGGCTGCGTAGTTATACCTTACAGCAGGGAATCTCAAACTTTTTGATCAAAGGTCCATCCATCAGATCCATCAGATTTTTGTTCAAGGTCAGAGGACTGGAACAATTTTCAATAACAAAACAGCATTATATGAAATTAATGAATTAATAAGTTTCACTATAACCATCAATATATAACAATAACTGGAACATTTTAACGCTTGCCGATCATTTTGACTCTCTGTCATTGCAGGGGGGGATTATGACAAGTTATGTGTGTGTAAAATTTGGTGGTCCTACATTGCATCTTTGTTTGTCAAACCACATTAAGTCTTTGTACATTAACCATATGGATTCATAAGGTGCATTACCGGCTGGGTCCGCATTAACTTGCAGTTCGGTCCGGACTTTGAGAACCCCAGCCTTACAGAATAAAGCATTCAGTCTACTTGTAATATATGGATACCTGCTCACATAAACCATGATATAAGAAAATAAAGAGTTTAGGGTTTTTCAAGACCGGAGGTGATGTGTGGTTCAGCAGGTTAGGCTTCTGATCAGGAGGTTACCATTTCAATTTCCATGCTCAGCAGACTAGCCACAACTCTGTTGGACCCTTCAGCAAGATCCTTAACTCCCAAAACATTCTCCACTGGATGGACAGTTGACCCTGCACTCAGACCCCAAGCTTTGCTCTCACCTCTATATGTGTGCGTGTGTTTTCGAAAACACACTCCAGTGTACCTGTAGTGTGCAAATAAAGCTTCATATCATTTTTAATGAAGCGTCTCTGAGTGGTGTGAGCAGTTAGGTGAATGGAGACGGGTCAGGAAATTGACAGCGAAAGTGAGGCTTCAGATTGGTGAGATTAATTACCACACAGATACGGCGTCAGAGCCGACCGACTGCTCCCTCTGAGCCCTTTCTGACTCCAAACCCAAGGGGTTCCTCACAAATCTAACACATTATTATGATCACATAACGATTGTGACACTTTAGCATAAAAAGGATACTGCATACCGCTAACGTTCATACGCATACGGCACTCGCGAGTATGTCTAACACATACAAATACCAGTATTGTAACTTTACTGTATAATTGACTAAAGAGCTCGTTTAAAATCATTTATACGCAATTTATGATTTGCATTTTTTGCATTATCCAATAGCCCAGTGGAACCTGACTATGACATGCACGTAACATCTCCCATTCTGGGCATGTTCATAAACGCTGGAAAATGATTTTGGCTACAGTTATGCATTGGCTGGTTTAATGAGTACTGAGGCCACACACTCACATTCTGGGAGATTCAGCGGTCGCACCAGCTAGCTGTGAAGCCAGCATCTCAGTCACATTCAGTGGGATCATGCAGGAATATGTCCAACACACTACAACGGCAAGTGCTCTCGGCTCCCCGAAAAAACCTGTAGGCTTCGCTTCATGTCTGAAGATGCTGTTTGACAGCAGCTGCTTCCCTCTGCACCTTTTTCATTGTGCGACATACACGCGGTATCAAATGCGTATAGCTTTAGCTGAGACATCGCGGTATGCTTCATGAAGCCTGATTCCACAAAACCCGAGCTTTCATTACCTTTTAAGAACAGATCATCGAAGCTGCTCAGAACGCAGGCATCTTCCTCATTTGTTTTTAGTGTCATTGTTCCATAAGGTGGTGTCAGAGCAGTGCGATTTACGGTCCACGTTTTGACCTCACTTTGATCATAATTGTGAACGTGTCTCTATTTCCAGGAAGAAAATTATAGTTTTCATCAAGTGCATCTGTGAGGAGAAAGGCCATCATAAACTCTATAATTGCAGGAGATGTATTACTTGGTTCATTGGTTTGAGAGCCTTACAGAGACGGGGATGGAGTATAAACACAAGAATGTTACACCCAGATTCATTTCTGCTGTTCCTTTTACATATTTTTCAACATAAAAATTTTTCCTTAATACCTTTTATAATGATATGAGATGTGAACCACTTGTACAGTGATATGGATTTTTTGTGCATCTCCAATGTACAGGTATACATCTCCCACATGGGAGTCTCAGACACATAATGACTTTGTGCTTATAATAAATCAGACGACGTATAGGCTGAAACACAGAGAGGCCATTCTGATAATAGAATATTCACATCCCATCAATAGATCAGTGGCGTTTCAATCCTAAGAAATGATCTTTGAATAAGTAATAATATCGTACCCATCCCTCAAGTTCTGGTGTCTGGACTTAGAAAGGAGCCACACTGAATTTATAATTCACAGAAGCTCCCTGTCCATTCATAGAAATATGTTTCCAAAGAGGCGTTTTTTGAATTATTGAACGTGTCAGTCAGCCATAACTACGCAGAAACAGATCAGAGCAACTTACCAAACATTTCCCCCTCCCAAACAGAATATAAATTGCTTCTTAGGTTACTGTTAACTCACAGATATTAAGAGCACTTCCCTGCACAATTTCACAAAAGCATCTTTCTTGCGGTCCGAATGACAGTGACCGATTTGAACAGGACTCGCTGTCGCACCTTTAAGCCATGTAGCAGTAAAGGAAGCCAACATATCATCAAATAAAAGCTTCTAATTGTGGCACAGGTAAAGAGAGTGTCGATTCATAACTGTGAGGTTGCTGGCTCTAGTACCAGATGGGACCCCACTGTAATGCTCCTTAAAAGTGAGGAACTTGACCTCAGCTGTGCCAGTGAAATATCCAGCCGTACAAATGGGTGATAAAAGATACTTTAGATGGAACTGAGCTTCCCATAACCTGTGCAAACGGCCATCAGTGGAAAACTGCCAAACCTGGGTTTCTGAAGGAATTCAATAATGAAAGAGGAACAATAAATTTTGATATAAAGAGGTACATTCTCCAGTGTCATTTTATCACGGCAAGATAACATGGCCAGTATGGCAAGGATTAACCTGTCCCTAAAGAGGCCAACCAGCATGGCTGAGCAACAAACAGCTAAGAATCACTCAGTATGGTGACCCGTAGAGAGAAAGTGACACATGTAGAGGGGGCTTCTGGGATACCAGGCTGAAAGGCACCGCAACCGGGAGAGAGAGTAAGGTCAGACCTCTCATTCACTCTCCAGTGGAATGCGTGGTCCCCTTAAGTAAACGTACCATGGGAATACAGCTGCTGTGCACACAGGGCCCATAATCCGCGCTGATCAGGGAGGTCAAATTGAAAGCAGCTTTCCTCCTACGAAATGCGCAACTCCTGTGATGCTCTGCTACCTTCCATCAAAAAGGAGAGTGAGTAAGTAATAAAGCAGTTTGCATAAGGTTAAATAAAAGCCCACCTTTCTAATTAGCATTTTAAATGACAACTTATTAATTATTCAAATGAAAAGAAATGTTATTCAAATGATCACTGTGGAGTACTCTAGAATTAAGAATTATTTGTTAAATTATAAAATGCAAAAATAATTCATCGCATTAGTTAAACGTTAAAACAGATTTGCCTGTGCAGAAATGAGTCCCTCTGCCCTCAGTGATTCTCTCAATCTCCTGTGAAGTCAAGCAAATCTCAGTTAAGTATAGAATATCATGGTGGAGTGACTGGGTTCCCTTAGAAACTGCCGAATGGGTGCCGTTTAGCGTAGCTGTGATAATGGGCTCTGGATGGTCGCTATCATTATACAGTCTCCTTCACCGTAAACACGGGATTCTCGCTGGGACCAAGCAGGAATAGGGGGGCACCAGTGGTCTGGAACCAAAAACAAGAGAATGCAGTAGGGTGCATCGGAGAGCGAGAGCCATGTTATTATCACCTACCAGCAGGGCGGCGACACTCATCCCAAAGAACTGAGAAGGAGGAGAATGATAAAATGGGACGAAGAAGAAAGGTCAAAGTTTCCAAGTGTTATTAGGTTCAGGATGCCTTAACATGACTGTGCTGAACTACTTCTTAGTTTGTAGCGGGAATATTTAATCCAAGGGCGCTTTTGCATTGCACCAGATACCGTATTTTTGGTACTTCACGAAAGTTTTCCACTGGCGTAAAAACTGATACCGGCGCTGAATGACGTTACAGCGCAAGGCGGGTATTTTGTACTGAATTCCAAAAATGGCCGTAGTGCATTATAGGGCTGGATGACGTGTAATATTAACACCAACATCGCATGTAATGCACAAGCAATTCTTCCATCGCCTGTCAGCTAGACTAAGATCAGGCTTTTTCTTACCTTCGTGCTGCTCGGACGTTATAGCACAGGGAGTTTACGTTTCACTAAAACATTTTTATTGTTATAAAAAAAAACCTCAGCTAGCTTTGCAATTTTAATTATTATTCCTTTTATAGATTATCTAGTATATGTTTAAAAATCAGTTTACTCCCGCTGCTTTTGCGTAAGTGCTGCATGCGTTCTCCGAGACTATTGTAATCATTTTCATCCTTGCTGTTTAAATCAGTCTTAGATAGCTTTGTGAGATTGAACACTTTTTTGCTTTATAAATACCCCAAAATTCATTACATCATAAGCGCATCGCTAGGACTGCATGCTATATGCGTGCTGTCCTAGTATATTACACAAAATACTTCTGAAATTTCTTGTCATGCAATTCTGATCTTTTTGTTGCATCTGTCCTTCCGACTAGATCAAAATTGTTCTTTTACTTCGTTTATCTGTGTTTTTTGAGTTTGTAACTGTTTTCAAGGCAGCGTCTGTATTGTGTTTTAGAGGCAGGCTATTTGCATAACCAAACAAAGAAACTGTTTCAAGTCCCACCTCAAAGTACCGAAGAGCCAAAGAAGTACCCCAGTGGTTTAGCAGCTTAGGTACTGGGACTTTTGGTACTGGAACTCGACCGGAAGTCAATGGAAAAGGGAAAGTACTGAAAGTGCGGTACCTAAAAGTATGGTACTTTGTGCGGTGGAAAAGTGCCCCAACTATCAATTTCGAGGAAGAAATCTTTCCTCGATGTCTGGAAGGTTAGATTTATGCACTATAATTGCCATTCAAGAGGGTATATAAACAAATTTCTTACACTGCATTCTGAGGCAGAGCGGGGGCTCAGTGGACAGTACGAGGTGTCAGGCCGTTTCCTTCCTCAGGCATGCCGTGGGGGGGTGGAGTGTGTCTGTCAGTTGCCATTCGCATGTTATCATGTGTGTCCCACGATGGGCTGACATCCCACCCCGGTCCTCCTGCCTCATGCCTTGTGCATCTTGGGATATGCTCTGGAATTACTATGACCCTGTGTTGAGGAGTCAATAGACAGCAGATGAACGTAAGGATGGTTAGATTGTTGGATTAACGATGAACGAGCATTCACTCGTTGTTGGACTTTTAATGAAATATAGCAAATCTATTAGTTTCACTAGCATAAGATAGTGAACTGATATCAACTAAAATACAGCACAGGGCATAAGGCGTTTTAGTCTAGGCAAGGCTTTGTATTTACTGTTTGTGCTGATATCTGTGCAGGTTCCTTGTCAGGAACCTCCCCACTAAGCATTAAATCAAATAACAACATAACCTCATTCTAACCCTTCACCAACAATAAGTCGTACTCCTCTATTAAACAAAATCGAACAACCATTACCAGCAATTACCCGCAGAAATTGCAGTTATTATAACAGCTTGTATCTCTGGTGCTCTTTCATTACGGTGGAATCACACAGGCATATTGCATTCTTAATATTGCCTTAATTAGGAAAAACATCAATTACTTATTCCAATCATCTAATCAAACCCAATCAGTGTTACTTCCCGGGAGTTAAACAAGATGCAGAAACGGTCTGCAGCCGAACAACTGAGGCGAGCGCAGGTCGCACGAATATGACATCATAGTCTACGCTGGAGGCTCGGGTCTCTCCTAGAAAGCTGATATATTTATACAAAACATATACCATTGCTAAGCCAAAGCTTATGCCTGCATTTTGACAGTAGACTTATGTGCTACGAAGAGGCTAGGAATACAGAATCACTTAAGAGCCTTTGACCAAGCACCCCCAATGCTAACGGAATACAAAAAGGCAAGCACTCTAATTAAATGCTAACAATACCACCCCCATCCAAGCTACATCTGCCGGGTAGTAACAGCAGGGGGCAGCAACTGCAGCCAGAACTCTCGCCTTAGCGGCCAACTCCCCCGTCAGGCCACCCGACAGTCCTCCCGCTCGAGGTAACATAGTTCATGGTTGGCTGTGATTAATATCCCTTCCATGATCATAGAACTCACGACTCATGACTGGTGACAAACCCAGTTCTTTGCATATAGCAGACTGAAATTAAGGCATAGAACAATCAGCCATGACACTAAAACCACTTGCCTAATGTTGTGTAGGTCTTCCTTGTACTGCCAAAACAGCTCTAGCCTGTCGAGGCATGGACTCCACAAGACTTCTGAAGGTGTCCAGTGGTATCTGGCACCAAGACATTAGCAGCAGATACTTCAAGTCCTGTAAGTTGCGAGGTGGATGGCTTGGACTTGTTTGTCTACCACATACCACAAATGCTCAATCATATTAAGATTTCCGGAATTTGGAGTCCAAATCAACACCATGAACACTTTTTCATGTTCCTCAAACAATTCCTGAACAATTTTTGCGATGTGGCAGGGCACATTATCCTGCTGAAAGAGGCCACTGCCATCAGGGAATACCACGAATGCCATGAAGGGGTGTACTTAGTCTGCAACAATGATTAGGTAGGCGGCACGTGTCAAAGTAACATCCACATGAATGCCAGAACCCAAGGTTTCCCAGCAGAACATCGTCCAGAACATCTCACAGCCTGCCTTGCGTTCTTCCCATAGTGCATCCTGGTACCATCCCTTCCCCAGTTAAATAACACACATGCACCAGGCTGTCCACATGGTGCAACAGAAATTATGACTCAGACCAGGCCATCTTCTTCCATTGCTCCATGATGCAGTTCTGATGCTCACGTGCCCATCGTAGGCACTTTCGCTGGTGCACAGGGGTCAGCATCGGCACTCTGACCGGTCTGTAGCTGCCCAGCC
>JAAGVU020000001.1:6116231-6162738 GCA_011763525.2 Mormyrus iriodes
ATCCATCACAATTTGGTCCTTGTCAAAATCACTCAGATCGTTACACCTGCCCATTTTTCCTGCTTCCAACACATCAACTTCAAGAACTGACTGTTCACTTACCTAATATATAAGGTAACCATTCACAGGTGCCATTTTAATGAGATAATCAGTGTTATTCACTTCACATCTCAGTGGTTTTAATGTTATGGCTGTCCGGTGTACAGTGGCTAACCCAATACTAACCCAAGGGGGAGGATCTGTTAGCATTAGCTTTGCAGCATCAGTTTAGTGAGGAAGTGAGATTTGATCTTGGCTGCATGGCAAGAAGTCCCATTACAATAAGGGAATCCCACCCAGAGTGGCACATCTCCAACTAATGTGACGTGTTGTGTCGGATAGCTAGCTGAACAAGAGAGGCAGAGATCCTCAGGGGACACTGAGCGGAACATGAGTCATTCATCTCTGTCTGTCTGACGGAAGTCTGTCTGCGTGCCTACAGAAACATCGAGTTCCATATTGAATTTTGTGAAAGGCAGCTTTCCCCGGTTTCGGCGTGCTGCGCTGACAAGCGGCTCAGCCCAGAATCTAGTACCCGTCTGCTCTGACAATCAGAAACCCCTCATAAGTATAATTCCTATATGCGTGCCCAGATGTCACACTCATCAACAGGATGAATAATGGAGATGGTAAGAAATACAGACGATGTAGCACAGCATAATGAAAAGGGAATTAGATTTATTCACGGACGAACACATGTATGAATGCCTTTTTACTGCCCCCCCCCATCATTTTTTGGAATGCTGCTGTATTTGAGCATCGCGGCCAGCTCTCTCAGCTGTGACGCAGAGCATGGGGATGCTGGGAGCAAGGGGACACTAAGAGAAATGGACACTGGGAGAAATGGACACTGGGAACAAGGGAAGGCTGGGAGCAAGGGGACACTAGGAGTAAGGGGACACTGGGAACAAGGGGAGGCTGGGTGAAATGGAACACTGGGAACAAGGGGACACTGGGAGCAAGGGAACACTAGGAGCAAGGGGACACTGGGAACAAGGGGAGGCTGGAAGCAAGGGGACACTAGGAGTAAGGAGACACTGGGAGCAAGAGGACACTGGGAGAAATGGACACTGGGAGAAATGGAACACTAGGGGCAAGGGGACACTGGGAGAAATGGACACTAGGAGCAACACATTCTGGAGAAAAGGTTAACTTCAATAAAAGCTGGCATTAATAAAATCAAAAATCCAAACCGCAGTTTCATCATCCGCAACAGTGTCCTCTAAATTCATATATTCACAAATAATTGATAGATATTCCTGTCTCTGAACTCAAAAGCTGGACCTGCTTATAATTCATTGTTCAAACGCGTCTGTTCATAGCTGTGCATTTATACCACAGCTTTCACGACTACTGTCCACGCAAATTAATTTGGGGCTTCATCTCTTGTGGATTCATCTCTGTACTAGTTCTAGCTCTGGAATTAACAGCCAGATCAAGGTGCAGAGAAATTAAAAAGCAATAATAAAATTAATACATCTGTAACTATAGCACCTTTCCAGTGAAAGAACTTCAATGGGATTTTGACATCTCTGGCCATTATGGAGGATAAGACTGGGGTCAAACAATGAGCCAGTAACAATCTCAGGGATGACTTTATGAAATAAAACAGTAATTTATTAATCCAGAAATGTGATTGCTTTCACATTTATCATCTTGCTCACACACACACACATATACAGGCAAGAGCAAGTTTAGGGGGTCGGAGAGTAGCAGACATCAGTGGCTCTGAAGCAGTTGGGGTTAAGGACCCGACATAAGATTACTCTACTGGGATTTGAATCCACAATGTCCTAGACACAGATTCCTAATCCCCTAGCTGGTATCTGTACAGGAATGTGCCATAGATATGTGCCCGAATTGCTTCAATTTACTGGTGGGGGGAAATAATGTCCCCTATGGGCCCCCACCCGCCTTCTCTCCATCTAAACTCCATCAGGCTTTATCCCCCAAGGAGCTGACAGCTGATTTGAGGTGGAACAGCCAAAGAACCTCCAGCCCCTCATCCGCCCACCGGCTGGGCCTCAGATCCAGGTTCAGTCAGAGCCAGACTGAAGCGGGACAGAAGGCCAGCGGGTTGGCCGCTGTATATCCCCCAGCTGAAGGGGGCAGCGTTGCTATGTGAGGGGAGGGCGGGAACCGCCAGGGGTAGAGCCGGTGGCCTGGTCCGGCGGTCTGACTTTGTGCTGCTGCCAGGGCCATTGAAGATCAGCTTGGTCTCATAGGGGCATCCCCCCACCACTACCACGCCACCGGAGGGGGAAAACCCAAATGAGATTAAGGCAGCTTTGCCAAGACCCAAGATCAAAACACAAAGGCACATATATCAGCCTTTGATCTGAGCGGGCTCATCCGCACACAGCCAGCAGCCACTGTGGACTGTAATAGACCACCCCCCCCGCCGGAAAAAAACAAAACATTCGAAAAATGCAAATGGGACGTCATCGCGACGTCCTCTGCTTGTCACTGCTAGTGTTTACTTCCCCGGCTTTGTGTCATGCTCGGCGTTTTAAAAGGCTTCACACGTCGTTTTGACCATTTGGATTGTAAAGGGTTCACTCCCGTGTAAAAGTACAGTTCTTTGTCCTCGAAACAATGCATATTTTAATTAGACTGTTAAGTAATGAGAGCTAATTATCATTCCATTATCGTTATCAGTGTGAAGAACGATTTTAGCACAATAGGGGAATGGTTATCATTACTGTAAAATGGCCTTGTCAGGGATCTCGTGAAAAATGATGTGTCCCAGTTTCTCAGCTTCTGGGTCCTCGGAATCTAATAGCAGAAACAGCACCTGCCTTATCACATGTTTATAGGACTGAAGGAAAGATGTACAGGATTAATGCTGCATAATGTGTGCATGGCTGTTTCTCAACCCGGTCCTTGGGGACCCCCAGGCCATTCACATTTTTGCTCCCTCCCAGCTCCCAACACACCTGTGTTGTATTTGGTGCTCCTGATTGGCTGGGAGCTGCAAGAGAGCAAAAATGTGGACTGTCTGGGGGGTCCCCAAAGACCGGATAGAGAAACAGTGGCGTATGGTAAACAGACCCACCTTGATGTAAATGGTACGTGCCTTGGTGCTTTTCACAGAGGTCCTGGGGCCTCCTGGTCCATGTTCAGCCGGACAGGACACCTGTCACCCCATCCATGGGCAGCATCCAAGAGCACGGCTGCGCCTGAGGTCTCGCCCCCATCTGAGTAAAAACCCCCACCCCGAAACCATGACGATCAGGCTCCCCGCCCCACTGCCACTGCTGCTTCTGCTAGCCAGGGGGCTGCCATCACTGGGTGACGCCAGCTTTGGCAAAAAGGAGATCAAGATCGACGGCGACCTGGTGCTGGGGGGGCTCTTCCCTGTGCACGAGAAGGGGGCGGGGACAGAAGAGTGTGGCCGCGTCAATGAGGACCGCGGCATCCAGCGGCTGGAGGCCATGCTATTCGCCGTCGACGAGATCAACCGGGACCCGGCGCTGCTGCCTGGGGTCACACTGGGTGTGCACATTCTGGACACGTGCTCCCGTGACACCTACGCGCTGGAGCAGGCCCTCGAGTTTGTGCGCGCCTCCCTCACCAAGGTGGATGACACTGAGTTTATCTGCCCCGACGGCTCGTACGCGCTGCAAGACAACGTGCCGCTAGCCATCGCCGGGGTCATTGGCGGCTCCTACAGCAGCGTGTCCATACAGGTAACCGCCACCAACGAGCTCGAGCTGACTGCAGGTGTGATTCCATGCATTAAGGGTGTTAATTAGCGCATTAAGTGCAGCCATTTCTGCGCAACACGAAAGAGTGAACATCAGGAGGTGCTGGGTACGCTGACATCATACGTCTGCGAACTCCCACACAATATTATAATGCTATATAGCCTATTACATAATTTGGCAAATGCATACATTAGGTTTCTGCTGTCTCTGCTGAAGCTGTTGCTTCATTTCTTCAGGAAAGAAGCCCATTTCAGAATAGCCCGGCTCGATTCACGCTCTCCTCTGCCCACACCACCCCACCCCACCGCGCCCCCCAAAGGTCCGCCTGAAGGATACTGGGATGGCGTGCCGTTACTGGGTTCTGGGTTATAGCTTCCAGGGAGTTCTTGTGACAGAAAGGAGAGTATTTGCATAGCTTGAGAAAGAAAGCCGCCCCCACCCACCCCAGCGCACTTTGCATTCCCACACAAAAGGGCCACTTCCCTATCTGCTCTGGAATCCTTAATCTCCTTGCAATTCGGGAACCGGCCTCTCACTCCCAGAGGGGACCCAGGGGGACCGGTGACCTCAGCCCGTCAGATAAGAGCTCTTATCCATCACACCATCAATTAACCATTGTTCACTTTATACAGTCGTCTTAGCCCCCCCCCCCCACCTTGACCGCCCCCCTCACCCCCCCAGGCTGCTGTGTTTCATGAGAGCAATCTGATGCCCATTTATTTGTTTTCTTTTTTAAGCCAAAAAGTTATTCAGCACACAGACGAATGAACGTCAGGCTGTTCAGCTCTCGGCTAGGCGGAGGAAAACTGCTCTCCCCTTTTATCGACATTTACACATCTGTCCAGGTCCAAGCTGAAACTCTGCTGATGCTTGTCTAGACACGAAAACCACGGTTATCTTCACTTTCACTTTCGATCAGCACATCACCACTGCTTATTTTTTTTGAGGGGGGGAGGAAGACTGTACCTTAACCTATAGCCACCAGTGAACAATGAGATAGGAATACATTTGAGCCGAATTCACGTTTCGGCCAAAGACCATGTGGAGCCCTAGGCAAGCTTCAATGCCAGCACCCTCTGGGCACAAAATGAAATCGGCTTGCTAAGCCGGTGCCCCCTCAGATGATGGTGCTGTAGGTGGCCGCCTATGTCACTCAATGGATTGACCGGTGTCTGGTGATCCCAGAGCCTATCCCAAGACACTCACAGCAATTTAGAGACACTAATTTCTCAAACTGCAAGGTACTGGAGTACAGGAGGAAGCTAAAACACAGGGACAAGATGAAAACTGCATGGGACGCAGAACCCAAGAATCCAAGAGGTGAGGCACAAATGCTAGCCACTGTGTAGTTTCAGTTTCTAATAGATCCGAACCTTCTGCCCCCAGGTAGCCAACTTGCTGCGGTTGTTCCAGATCCCCCAGATAAGCTATGCCTCCACCAGCGCCAAGCTAAGTGACAAATCCCGCTACGACTACTTCGCCCGGACGGTGCCACCTGACTTCTACCAGGCCAAGGCCATGGCGGAGATCCTGCGCTTCTTCAACTGGACGTACGTGTCAACAGTGGCGTCCGAGGGCGACTACGGCGAGACAGGCATCGAGGCCTTCGAGCAGGAGGCGCGACTACGTAACATCTGCATCGCCACCTCTGAGAAGGTGGGCCGCTCCAACGCCAAGAAGTCGTACGAGGCTGTCATCCGACAGCTGCTTCAGAAGCCCAACGCCCGCGTGGCCGTACTCTTCATGCGCAGCGATGACGCCCGTGAGCTACTGGCCGCCGCCGCCCGCCTCGACGTCTCCTTCACCTGGATCGCCAGCGATGGCTGGGGGGCACAAGAGAGCATCGTGAAAGGCCATGAGACGGCGGCCGAGGGCGCCATCACGCTGGAGCTGGCCGCCCATCCCGTTGAAGAATTCAGTCGCTACTTCCAATACCTGGACCCGGGAAAGAACCGACGCAACCCCTGGTACAAGGACTTCTGGGAGCAGAAGTTCCAATGCACGCTGAGCGGGGAAGCATCACGCAAGCCGTGTGGAAAGCACCTGGCCGTAGACCGCACCAACTTCGAACCCGAGTCCAAGATCATGTTTGTGGTGAATGCCGTCTACGCCATGGCACACGCGCTGCACAAGATGCAGCGGACGCTGTGCGCCAACACGACGCGCCTCTGCGACGCCATGAAGCCGCTGGACGGGAGGAAGCTGTACAGGGATTACCTACTCAACGTCAACTTCAGGGGTGAGTGCTTCAGCTGGCCGAAAAAGCAATTAACGGCCGTGCTTAAATCGGCTTGCGGTTAGTCTGAATACCGGGTTTTGCATAAGAATCGCGTAGATAAACTATTCTTGCCCCGCGTCCTCTCCAAATGCAAAAATAAGAGGTTAAACTGGCGGAAAATAACTGCACGGCGCTGGTCACTGAGATTTAAAATCCGACTTCTATGATCGTTATTTCACACTTAAGCCTACCTGCTAACTGAATGATGACAGGAAAGAAATTTTTAAAAAACAGCCCCGCAACCAGCTACCGGCTCCAGCCCTGGTGGGAAGGTGCAGATAAGGTGTCTGTGGTGCTCCTCTTTTAAAAGCACCATCTTCGTCTTCCAAGCTGGGAATTAAAACAGGGTGTGCGGAGCTGTCTGGGACCACTTAACTCTGAACCTCGCACCCATTTCTCCTGAGTTATTGTGGAGCGCCCAGCGCACCTCCACCCTCCAGACCGGTGGTGACCTGTCCTGACTTTTCTTTTCCGGTGACATGCGTGAGAATTCAGCACAAAGCACTTCAAAATACCAGTACGCATAATAAAGGCTCATCGTCGCCATCGCTTATGACGGTAATATTCACCATTAAGCTGATAACTCGGCTGCCGGTGATTACGGCGATCGCCATGAATAATGAATGACAAGCCGTCCGCTGCTTTGCACACGGTCCCAGCTTTTTGTGAAATCCCACAGAGCGACGCTTTAATGTACCGGGTCGGCGGAATGGCTTTTTTATCTTTCATTGCAAAGATCACCATGGCACCCCCCAATCCTGCATAAAGTGCATCAGAAATTCCCATGGGTTTTTCCTGGGTCTGTGTGTATGTGGGGGAGGGGGGGTCGGTAAAGGACTTGGACGTGCAAGACAATACAGCTTGAATCTCTCGTGGGGAGATCTGTTTAATAAAACGCCATGTGCGTTGGCAGAGCAAATAAATTCAAAGTACCCTAAAGCTAAACAGAGTACAAAGTGATATAAAATGGCAGGATAGGGTAAAAAACACCGATCAGGATGTGAAGAGGTGCGAAAAGGAGCTTACAGCCTAGATCGGCATAAAACATCCCTCAACACGCCTCCACAACGACTCGTAACAAGTGTGTCACTTTACGCACCCCCCCCCCCCGGAGCATCTGTTATAATGCACGTCCAAAAGCAGCACACACCATCTGCAGGTACCAAAGCACCAGAGTGGGGAAGCAAAAACGCGCTCTCAGACGGACAAGACGTCCAGAACCGCACAGACTTCTTTACACAACAGATTTTAACGCGCATCGTTTTGAGGCAGTGCAGCGTTGCATATGGCTGAGCGATATTGCGTCGCAGCGGAAATCCAGCAATATCCGATGGTTGCCTCCCCCGACACAAGCCCCCTCCCCCACTCTGAATCCGGCGTAAAACAGCATCGCATCACGCTTTCATCTTCTACAGCTGTAGCATTTATTCAGTGGGGAGGGAGGGATGGGGGCGATCTTGAGGATAACTCTAGCCTATACATTTTTAAAAGCCATCATACGGCATCCATACCCAGCATCCATCCACCCTCTGCGTTCCTGATCAAACAAACACGATTGTCTCTGCCATTTCCCCTGCGCCTACATTACCGGTACTGTGCCAGGCTGGAGCGAAATGCTTGCAAGACAATATTTAGACAAAAATGAAAGGATAAACCGCCAGTAATGATCGCAAAGCTCACTTCGTACGCCCTCCTTACGCGTTAAAACATGCACCGCTACATCTGCAAGCAGAAAGCGAGATGTCTGCTCAGGACTAGTCAAGAAATCACAGTATGGTCTACTTTAAAAGGTGCAGTCACTGGAAATATACAAAAATACCCAACGATTGGAAGGGTCTATGGGAAACGTATCCAAGTTGTGTTTCCCGGCTCTGTTCTCCATGTTTTTAATAAAACACAGGACCAAATCTGGTATTGATAAATCCATCTTAACCCAGATCATTTCACTGAGCGATGAATGACCGATGACTCCGATAACGGCGCCCGCTTCTCACCAGCGCGAGGGCGTGACTGAGGTCTATATTAAATTATGCCTCATTTCACTATTCCACGGGCATTTGCATGTTTGATTGTACGACATTTAGTGTGATACCCCACTTCATTTCACACACGACTGCCTGCCTTTTGCACACCCCCCCCCCAAGAAATGCCATAATCCCACATATAGCTAGTTATATTATGCTGTTTACTGTCGTTTACGTTTTAAACACTCTCTATAGCTATAATTAATAATAGAAGCAGAAAATCAATACGTGTATGATATTGCCTTCATGAAGTAGGAAGATAATCTCTTTTATAAATCTATATTCATATAGACAGCAGTACCAGCTGTTGTAGGAATAATAACGAGACCTTTAACTTGACTTTTTATTGACAATTTCTTTTGCCACGGATGCTTTACACTGGCATACAGAAATTTGAAATAAAAGCGTTCAGCTTCTGCAAAGACATCATGAAAAGTTGTTTTAAAGATGAATGGAAATCCCTGCGAACCTTAATTATTAAAAACACACGGAGCATTCGTAGTGAGTATGCTTCTCACCATGACAAAAAGACATTCTGGGGGGAAAAAAGACAACACCCCCCATCCCACACACCCACTCCACTAGAGGAATGGGAATAAATTGGATGTGAGGTTGATTCCCAATGTGCGCCACACTCACACATCGGAATCGTTCATTGCGTGATTTTTCTCTCCAGACTGGCGGGCATTGGACCTAGGCTGTTTAAGAAGCAGACATACAGCTGGACTCAGAAAATGTATATGGTGGCTGTTTACTGCACCTCTCCATTTTGCATAATATAAAGTTCGCCGCAGAAACGTAGCTGCAGACCGCGGCGAACCACAGCAAACGGGTAAGATGACAAAATAAGTCAATCGTGCGCAAGAACATGAAGATGAGGCTCTCACACGCAAGTTAATGGTGTCTGGTATGTAAACTTCAGAGAGCCGATGGAAGTTTTCTAGCAAATTAAAATCTGCCTTAATTTCCATCTTTCAGTGTTTTATTTTTCTTACATCAGCCAGCATTTGTGTGTGAGTTAACCCTAACAAAATTTTGTTTCTTGGCCAGGTGTTGCAACGTTGCATATTTTTATATTTCATACGTCTTAAATCTTGGAGAATTCGATTCAGATGCACTGCATAATCGTACTTTCGATAAGATAGGGCGAACCCTGTAAATGACGTTTTCGATTTAATTATGGAATAGGGGCCGTCTTTAAGAAAGCGCAACTGCTGGGTAGCTGGAATTTGCATCATAGTTGTTCGTGTTGGCACAGGCTGCAGAATTAGCAGTTTTGTAGCTAACATCTAATTGAAAATACACCTTATGAAACCATTCGCAATACCAAGCAATAGGGGCGAAAACACACAATTCACTCGTCGCTGGGTTCTGCGGGCACATGTTGCCAGGAGATAGGTAATCCTCCCCAAATATTACCCGTTTCTCCCCGGGGGTACCATGTAATTACAGGACCGCGAGCGCGTCTGACGTGGACAAACAGCAGACCTGGTTTCCGCGGCAGAGAGCGGTACAGGGGAAGCTGGTATAGTGCAATTCGACAAAGGACCTTCCAGTGTTTGTTTTCATCTTTTTAATGAGAGGAACCTTCCCAGGAGTGTGTGGGATCTACATAGTTTCGAGATCAGAAACACAGGTGCTAGACGGACTGAATTTTTTCCTCTCACGTCTGGTCTTCAGGTACAAAAATGAACCCCCTCCACCCCCACAGCTCAAAACGAACGTTTCTAAATCTAGTAAACCAATTACCTGTGAAGGTGTGAGTTGTGGAAAAAGACATTCGCGGCGAGAGGATCCATCCTGGTAAGTTGTGACAAAAAAATGAAACAAACAGGAAGGAAGATTAAAATATCTAATAGACTTGAAAACAATTTTCAAATTAATTAAGTCTGATGTAAGCTATCTGGGAATCAGTGGAGGATCTAGACTCTAGCCAATTACAACTGAGGGGTGGGCAGATTCATTTGACCCTAATGTCCTCCAGGTATTACTTACACTAGATCGCCAGCATTGACAAGCCAAAAACAATATTGAAAACCGATAAGTTATTTATGCACGACTTTGCACTTACATTTAACAGTTTTTACAAATATGTAACTCATCCTGATTTTTTGTTTGGACCATCTTGCTACAACAAGCTTGAATAATTTTTTCTGTCGTTAGCTTCGCTTTTCACCAACTAAAGCGATTCGGCCGCCCGGCGCCCACGTTAAGAGTCTGTCAGGAAAATTCGCCTGTTCCCAGCGCGCAACATTTTAGTCCACATATATAAATGTAAATAATAATAACAATATATTTATTCAGACCCAAGTAGAATCCGTATTTAGGAGGGCTACAGGGGGGCATGCATGTTGTTACGGGGGCACTGCCCCCCCCCCCCCCAGAGCCGCCCCTGCTGGCAGCAGAACTACTCTGAATTTTTGCAGAATCACTGCAAATAACATCTGCAGCTTAACGACTGGAATTATATATAAGAATGATTCATTCCTAGCTGCAGGTTCTGTGATACGCTACTGATTTTACCAATAACAATCACGAGCTGACATCTGTTTTCTGAAGCCTTTTGCCACTAGATTTTATGGAACCGCTGGTGTCCTACTGGTGACAATATTTAGGGACCTGGATTCTGTCTATTGCTGGATCAAGTCCCAGGAAAGCTCATTTCTGTAGTAAGCCTGATCAACAATCGGAAACAGGATACCAAGCAATATAAAGGTGTACATCTCTAACTCGCTTTCGGAAAATGTACCAGAATAAAATGTGTGGTAATTGTGGAGTCGGTTTTGTTTCTGAAACGAAAAGCGATGCCAATAGGCCTAGCTGTAACACAACCACCGAAAGTCCATTCCCCATAGCACTGATACAAGCCGTTGAGATTGACAGCAGCTGGAAATACCATATCGAGTATCACAGAAGCCCAAAAGTTCCTCTTCCTTTAGCCTTCTCAGGGCTGCCGACTCTCCCGCATCTGGCCTGACAGTCACGCTTTCAGACTGTCACGGTCACGCAAGAAATCTCACGGTAAATCTATCTTATTCCATTATAAACCTACAATTAACTACATCAAAAGCGTTGGAGTAGTTTGCAAACCCTACAGACATCTACAAGGTAATAAAACTGTTACATACATGTCAATGCGTGTACAGACTTGCCTCGAATTGAAAATCTCACTCCAGCCAGCTGACCAAAGTTGACTTTCTAGCCAAGCTTCTCACAATAATATGTCGATTACAAGGCATGGAAACGAGCATCTGGGGGGCTTCAGACCCGAGTTTAACACTCTCCCCTTCAACAATTGTCTTGCATATTAATATTTCCCTCTGATTCTGCAGGCGGTATTAAAGCGCCGTGGCTTTATCGCAGCCTACCATCCCCATTAACCTTTACAGAATAAAAACCTTGGGTAATCTCTCACCATCAACTCCAAGTCATTCTTTCCCCACCAACACAACCATGTTTTCCTTCTTTTTATACTATATAAATTAGTTTTAATCGGTTCATCATCCGTATACATCCACTTCTCCATAACCGGTCAGCCAGGCATAATGGGCGTTTGAGTTACTATGCGGATATCTGGGGAGAAACGGCGCCTTTCTGCGGTTCCTATGAGCTTCGATCCGATAAGCTCCTTATATTAACGTTTTTATGGCAGCCGTTGGTCCATAAACCCGCTCCCTGCGGTAACTCCGCTGGTCTTCGTCTTGGTAAGCAGTATATTTGTGAGATTAGATTATATTTTCTGGGTACAAAGTAAAAGATGACCCCCCATATCACTGGACCCTCTTGCCTCCAGAGAGCCATGGGGATTAGCAGCATCAATAAACCGGCGTCCTTAACGCCGTTAATTTCGGCGTCCGGTAAAACAGCGTTTAGACGCTCAAGATACTGAAATTTTCGCTGGCCAATATGGAGGGTATTGGAATGAGGATGCAGATCGCATTTTATACTCATACTCATCTGTACTCAGCAGAATATGATACAGCCTTAGTGCCCGTTTTAATGTTCAATAAGCCACATTTCCTGCTGAGATTTCGCATGTCCATTAACGATAAAAAGATAATTAAACCCATTATTATATACGATTTGAGGTAGGGACACAGCTGCTTGGAGCACGTTAGTCTGTACTCTTTATTCCTGGATAAAGCATTTTTTAATCATGCATCGTATCATGCATTTTTTCACAGCGTTCCTGATTCTCCAGATTAGATGGAGTTCAGCGCTATTTTAGATGCATTGCTGCCCCCTAGAGGTAGGAATATATAGGCTGATGGATTTGACCCGTATTCCCTTGGTAACACTTTATGCCCCTTTCACATAGTTATGGGAATCTCTGAACGTCCGCGTAACCTATTAGTTAAAATTAAGGTGGCATGACATGCAATCTGTTCAGGTATTGATTTATAATAAATAACAAGGCTTCTCAAGTAGTAAAAAAACCCATCACTCAAGCGATAAAATTGCAGGTTATTACTCCATTCAATTACGCAACAATCATCAACACAAGACAAGTTTGTTCCTCACAAATAACAGCAGTACAGTGTAGATAACTTTAAATAATTCCAGGAAAACAAGCAAATACAAAGGTTTATTCCACTTTAATTCGAACTCCTCTTCATGAACATTCAGGAGGCCGACGTCTTCCCAGAAGCCCCCACACTTCCGGCTTAGGAGTAACACGCGTCACTCAGCACAGGAGGCTGCTGTCTCGCTGCACAACAATTTAAAAATGTTACGTTTTTCTTAAGGTCTGTGGTTAGCTGAGGTGTCAAGCACCAAAATAGCTACAAAAGCTTTCCACTTCAGTCATTCTCTGTCAAACTGTCGTATAAAGATCATTTTAAAAACATTTCAGCTGCAACTGTGTGCATGACTGTCAGAGGATCAACTTGCTTTAAAAATGAGACCGATCCGAGTATTTTTATTTAAATCCTCTTTGGTATCATAACTCTGTATTATTTTTTTTTTTGCTTTCAGGGATTTGTTTAATAGTGAAATACCACACAGATCGTAAATTTTGATTGCTTCTTGAAAGGAACCAGAAGAAAGGAGAAAAGCTCACATATGGTGATGGTGGAATTTGATTAAAAAAAAAAATCAGCTGTTTGATCATGAATTGACAACTTTTTTGTTCACAAAATGGAAATGTATCAAAACAAGTAACAGGCAAATGAATTGTATTTAATATTTATTGACAAGATCACTATAACATTCAATGACAAGTGAGGCAAATCGATCCCTTATGAGAAACCCAGGGAGGGAGCCTGTACTGGGTTGTCCACACTACAGACACAGAATTTCTTACAGGCTGTCTATGATCATCCGATGCCTATCAGTTCTATTTCCAGATGCTTCCTTGAAAAACATGGACCAGGTTAGGAGGACAATATACAATTTTTATTTTTTAGATATACGACGTACTAGATGTATTGGGTTTCTGTTATATCCAGGGAGGTAATCGGCTGACAATGTGTTATATTTTATTCAGAAACAGTATCCGGAGAAAACTCCAGACTGTGATGAACTGTGAGGGGTGAGCCGTGTTTAGAGCTTTGGAGGTCACTCCTGGGTGAGGGCAGTAGGTGTGTTTTAAATGGTGAGCACTGCATGTTCTGGGTGTGGAGGCCTGAGGTGAAAGGTCACCTCCCCATGGTCTTCCCTAGCTTCCTCTTGCCCTCTCTTATAATCCATTATCCTGAAGACTCAGCGGGGGATAGGATAGTAGCTATTTGGCAACTCGATTATCAACGTCATCAAAGGAGAGGCTGTCTTGCTTTTCACCCCATCTGGCTCACAGATTGTCCTCTACCTCTGGCCAAAGCTGAAATATTCATGCTAGATCTTTTCGTTTTTTTTCTCATATTTGAATGTCTCATGTTTGGAGTCAAGTTCGGGAGTCATAGATCCTGTTAGTCAAGCTACATAAAAACAAGGAAGGTTTATGTTACACCAAGAAGAGAAGATCTCAGATGTACGTGCCTGAAACGTGTCTGATGAATAAAATCGGTCCGCTTTGTTACTGTCCATGTATATAGCACATTTATTTCTACATTAACAGCATGTCACACTGCATTTGGTCCTTTAATGATTTTCCTGAAGGTTCAATCAATTTTTTACAAGGGGGTGAATGAGATAGGAGTCAATGAAACGGTGTGTCTTCACAGACCGTGAAATCCCATCATGTCTGCCGATTCTGACCCTAAAAAAAAATCCATTTTCACACTCCAGCACCTTTCTCTCCGCCTGGCGTGGACAGCGGGGTGAAGTTCGACGCCTTTGGTGATGGCATGGGCCGCTACAACATCTTCAACTACCAGAAGCGGGGCGACAGGTACGGCTACGTGCAGGTAGGCGAGTGGGCGGAGACGTTGACACTCAGCGGCGAGCTCATGCAGTGGCCTCGCCTCTCGGTGCCCACGTCGCAGTGCAGCGACCCCTGCGCCCGCAACGAGATGAAGAAGATGCAGGCGGGCGAGTTCTGTTGCTGGATCTGCACTCCCTGCGAGCCGTACGAGTACCTGGCAGACGAACTCACCTGTGTGCCCTGTGGAGCCGGCCAGTGGCCTACCGAGGACCTGACAAGCTGCTACGACCTGCCTGAGGACTACATCATGTGGGAGGACGCCTGGGCCATCGGGCCCGTGGCTATCGCCTGCGTCGGGATCATCTGCACCTCCCTGGTGGCTGGCATCTTCATCCGGCACAACAACACGCCGCTGGTAAAGGCGTCCGGCCGTGAGCTCTGCTACATCCTGCTGTTGGGCGTCCTCATGTCCTACTCCATGACGTTCTTCTTCATCGCCAAGCCATCGCCAGCCATCTGCGCCCTGCGCCGCCTTGGCCTGGGCACCTCCTTCGCCGTTTGCTACTCGGCGCTACTTACCAAGACCAACCGCATCGCTCGCATCTTCGGCGGCGTCAAGGACGGTGCCCAGCGGCCACGCTTCATTAGCCCAAGTTCCCAGGTCTTCATCTGCCTGAGCCTCATCTCCGTTCAGCTGCTTCTGGTCTCCATCTGGCTGCTGCTGGAGGCGCCGGGGACGCGGCGCTTCACTCTGCCCGAGAAGCGCGAGACGGTCATCCTTAAGTGCAACGCGCGCGACTCCAGCATGCTGCTGTCCCTAGCCTACGACGTGCTGCTCGTCGTCCTGTGTACCGTGTATGCCTTCAAGACCAGGAAGTGCCCCGAAAACTTCAACGAGGCCAAGTTCATCGGCTTCACCATGTACACCACCTGCATCATCTGGCTGGCCTTCCTGCCCATCTTTTACGTGACGTCCAGCGACTACAGAGTAAGCCCTTCAGCTGAGTGCAGTCGTGAGACCACAGCATTAAAATAACGTCAAATCAGTATCAGTTGCGACCCATGCGGTGCTCTAGGCAAGCTATACTGCTGGTGCCGCCTGTCTGAGACAAAGTGAAATTGGCTCGCTAAGTCTGCACCCCGTTAGGCCTGTCTCGCCTAAGGCGTTGAACGGCATTGTGTCAGATACACACTTACAGTGCAGCTACTTTGCATGCTAAGTTAACCAAAGTAATGTACTCATGTTAGCAGTATTAAGCACATTGCAAAGTCCTCATAGGATTTATTTTGATTATTTTCAGAAGCCACTAATTTATTGTGCTCTGTTAGAATCTGAATGCTTTTATTCATCAATTACAAAAAGTACAAGATGTTTCTTTTGGTACAGGTGGTGGCGTTAAGTGTACAGTACAAATGGATAAAAGTAAAAGGACCTATAGACTTAAGGAAGTGTATACGGATACGTATGGACATATCGAGGCTTCTGTAAGATGTGAAGTAATTTAAGTGTAAAATTTATAGAGACTGCAGTCTATTTAGATTGAGGTAATGACTCACACATAGAACTTGGAATGAAATTCATTGCTACGCCTTTAAATGAACAGCCTGTTATTTAATGTAGGATTTAGAATACAAGTGAACTGAGTTACATAGGAAGTGAATCACACAGGCACATTTGTGTGGCATTTTAATTAACTGCAAATATCAGGCACCCTGTTTGACAGGCATAAACATAGCTTCAGAAAGCTAGGCCTCTGGGATGTTACATCACAGGTATCCATCACCATGTCTTCTTGCTGTGCTGTTTCAAAGCTGTGTGACCTTGAGGGGGCACTCATGTGTTTCTGTCTGGTTCATTTCAGGTTCAGACCACAACTATGTGCATATCAGTCAGCTTGAGTGGCTTTGTGGTGCTGGGCTGTCTGTTTGCACCCAAAGTTCACATCATCGTGTTCCAGCCACAGAAAAATGTTACCAGCCACCGGCTCAATCTGAACCGCTTCAGTGTCAGCGGAACAGCCACCACGTACTCACACGGTGAGGCCTCTTCGGGTCAGTTCTTGATTTTACCCATAATCCACTGCGTCTGATACACTTACAATGTTCAGTCTTCCTCAAAATAAGATTATATATTTAAAGTTCATGAAAACTATCCAGAGCAACTAAAAATTTTTGATCAGATTTTGTTTACAACACAATAATTATTTAATATTGTGATTCCTTTCGGTTGAATTATTTTTTTGATTGCTGAATGTGTTGTATTTACGTTAGTCGTCACCAGCATCTCAATGGCTTCAAATAGGGTCTTTTTCGTTATTCCTGTGGAAATCTGTATCAGGTAGATTTAGGACCCTGTGGGGCAGGTGTTCAAGGAAGCATCATAGTGACAGGATGCTGGAGCTAGTTGTCTGGGTTTGGAGAAACATCACATGGGTCTTTCCTGGGCGGTGATATGATACGATTGAGAAGATGACCTAGACTGACACTCTCCTCCTCTTTCAGCATCGGGGGGTGCCAATTATGTCCCAACTGTCTGCAACGGGAGAGAGATTGTGGACTCGACCACTTCATCCTTGTAACCTACCGTCAAACTCGCTGTCGCAGCTGTTAGACTGTTAGTCAATTTGCACATATTGTGCATCTTCTATGAGCTAGTATCATTTACGTAGAAATTAAATTATTTTTAAGGGCTGTACATATTAACTAATGTTGTAGACAAAAAACATTTCTAGGATGTTTTGATAGTTTATTATGCCTTGTACATAACCATAAACTCCACTGGTAAATGGTTTCCACTGGGTTAGCTAAGCATTGGATGGCGTCGGCGATCCCAGACAATGTTTTTTCATGTCATTTTATAGACCTCACGGTAATAATCAACGGGGTATACATTTCTATGTTGTATATATGTATATTATGTGTAACTGATGGTTTCAACAGCACAGTAACAAATTAGCCGTTTAAAAGATGTGTGCTGGGCAGAGCAACAGAGTCATGTGACAGGGATGGGAGGCAGGAACAGGGGCTTTTGTATGGGGCCAGGAGTGGAGACAGGTTTAGAGAATGGTGAGGAGGAACAAACACAAATGGCAGCCATTTTGGAATTGTTACATAAGTTAAACATATAAGCGAAATGGGGGGCATGTATTCAGAAGAGCAACAGTGGAGTGTAGGACCAGGCGTTGAGGTCTGGGCAAAAAAAAAACAGAAGAACAGACCCCATTGTTAATGAATCTGTAACAAGGCATGTCCCGACTTGCCCACGCCTCTCCATCTGACACAATTGACCGGAATGATCTCTAGAAGACATTTAGACCCACTGATACTCAGTTCCTTCTCCATATATGTCATGGCCGAAGCTAGTTTTCAAGATGGTGGAATCAGCTATGGAGAATTTACCCATATAAAATGTGACCCTCAGTAAAATGTAATAATTTTTACACTCAGTAAAAAAATGTAATGTTTAAGAATGGCTAGTTGTGCCTTAACTTACGTCTTGTAGTTTTATACTGAAGCCTTGCTGTTAGATTTTGTGCATGTAGGATGAGGCAGGGAGCCGCCTTTGTACGAGTTGTTTACATTTTCGTACTGTGTCGTACTTTTGACCTCATTTGTGAGACTGTTTATAGAGACTCAAATGTATACCAAGTGCTGCTGATACTACAGGAAGCTTGTCCGTGTCCGTTAGCGGCTCGCACTTGAATTAGAGACTAGCTCTCATTTTCAGTCACGCAGGAAAATCAGCAGAAAACCAACACATCGCTTAGAAGTGTGCCCAAAGCCAGTGACGTTTATTCAACCATCCCAACAACAATAAATAACAGTTATAAACAGGTCTGATCAGCCGCAATGAATACCACAATACAAAACGTACAAAAGAAGTCACTAGAAATCGCTAGAACTGATCTGTATCGCCCATTGGATGTCTGGATAAACGGTTATCGATCTGTCTTCCAACACATCCCCACTGCCAGGCCAGTGGCTCAGGTCTGACCAAATGGAGACACCCTCGTAAAGAACATCAGATGTTAGCCGAAAGGACTGCACGTTTTCAGAGAAGACAGCTCGAACAAAGACAAGTAAATGAAAATAAGAGGGAAACACGAATACACAAATAAACACAGGTATCAGAACCTCCCCACTGGTATTTGTCACTGTATTGTAGGGTTCAAGGTGTACCTACTCCTTATTCTGTTCTTAACAAATTACTATGGGAGTCTCATTGTGAAAAGGGAACAAGTGACATCCTATCAGTCTGGCCCCAATTTGACTTTGTGTTTCACTGGCTTAAAATAAGGAGCAAAAATCACCAGGGTGCGCTGCGCAGTTTTGTGGATGTTCTTTATAGTACACAATCAGTTTCTATTTATGTCCAAATGGCTGTTTCCCGACTTGTGAAGTTGCTACTGATGATCCCGCTGCCCAGCAAAGTTTCCGCCATTCTCTGCACAGAGGACAACGCCAAAGAGGATTCCGGAAGAGCGGAAGTCTCAGCCTCGTTCGAAATTCAACTCTGGCTATGAAGGAACCAACTGGACCCGACCTGGGACAGCATGATGTACGCCATCAGGTTTATGGCCCGACGTTTGAGACATGGGAATGGCGGTCGAGTTTTTTTGTCCAATTTTTCATGTGTCCTAATTAAAAAAATACCCAGCAAAAATAGTGTTCAGTCAGACTGAAGCCTGGCTAAGTCTACCTAATCCTGAAGCAATAGTTCAGTGCTCGTCGTTTGTGCAATAACAAGGAAATGATGGAATATTAATAAAAGAAATAACTCCTCACAGTCTGGATCTGCTTATTTTCAGTAGTTCCCAATGCTTGTTTCCCTCAGGACAACCAAAAACGGCCAGTTACATTCAATACTGGTGTTTACTACCACTCATTGCACATATGGGGCCTTTGATTGGGGTACTGCTTGAGTGATGCCCCAGAAACAACACACATGCCCCTTGTTGCATTTTACTATAAAGGCACTTTTCCACTGTCACCAGGAACTGAGCCGTACCTGATCCATACTGCAAACTGGCAGCTTTCCATTGTAAATTATCCGAGCTGTATCCACGCTGACGTGGGCCTCCTCCCTAGCAGAGCCGAAAGCGTGACCAAACTGAGCTGGTTGCATCAGCACCATCTGATTGGTCGAAATGCAGGGAGGTACCAGTGATCTGTGTCAATAAGCATGGATTATCTGATTGAAAAAAAGTGTATATTCTATATATTTTTAATTATTAGCAGTGTCACACATAAAAATGTATTGATGCATTCCCGATAACTTGGAACTTGAACATTTCCAACCTCCTACTTAAAGAAGTACTACAAAACAGCTGAACTAGGAGAATTTGCACATAGAAAATTATGAAGTACACCATGTGGACAGTAAATAAACGTCTCTTTGGTTTTATGTCACCATTGCCCTCCAAACCCGGCAACGCCTTTACCGAGCCGACCCTTCTGCAGTGGAAAACCGAAGCGAGCTGGAACCAAGCTGGAACTAGTCTCAGTTCGTGGTACGGTCAGGTACGGCTCGGTTCCTGTATGCAAGTGGAAACGCGCTGTAAGACACAATGAGCAGCCATCTCTAACTGTGGTCAGTTGTGCAGGCTTTAGAGTACAGTGTCCTTCATTGACATCTAAAACATCAGGTGAGGAGACCAACTCTCCAAATGATTATTTCAACAAAGCACTAAGGGGCTGAAGACAATAACCTGAACTTCCCTATCAAACATACCCCTGTATGCCCATGCAGAAATATCACCCTAACCCCACAAATCCCAATGTCTTGTTTCAGTATAAGGAGATGTGGGCCACACTCATTTAGCCTGTCGTGCTCCAAACCTAGTCTTCTAGTTTAGTAGCTTTAATAGGACATCAGGACATCACGTGCAGCTGCCAAAAACTGCTGAGCTTACATGCTACTAAACCTTCAAAAATTATACTTTAATTGCTTCGGCCAAACACTCCCCCTTGTAAGCCCCTCTCTACAATGCAAGTTACTTTGGATTAATCTGGCTGCCAAGCAACTAAAATAATAATCATAATTTAATGGGATTAAAAACAGTAAGCACAGCCTATCCCTCATTTCCGTTCCTCAGCATTCCTCCCGGTACCCGTCAATCTGAATTAAACGGAACATAAAAACCACATTAGGCCCTCGTTATGAATGGGGTTAATGCATTTATGGACACTCCTTAGTGAACAAAGGAGTGTGTTTTATTGCTGGTCTCTGACATTTGTGTCTGCATGGTGAAAGGAATTTTTTGGAATATGGGAGAAAAAAATTCTGTCGTGCCTGGAACAGTGGCTCCAGTCTGCCTTTCTAGTCCCAATTACTCTGTCAAGCTATGACGTTCCAATCGGCCTGAGACTCAGCTTTCCCCAAATACACCCCATCCCCCAGTATATAGATCTCCCTCTGCACCCCCCTCCAAAAAAAACAGCAAACTTCATCAGTGTTTTTAAAAAGGAAAAATCAAAGAAAACAGGGACCCAGTTTAGCTTTTCAATTCACTTATCTTGAAATGAGATGAAAAGTACAACTCATAATGCACTGCAGGTCAGGCCCAGTCTGACCACAGGACACCGCTCCCTTTCCCATAATGCACTGCAGGTCAGGCCCAGTCTGACCACAGGACACTGCTACCTTTCCCATAATGCACCGGAGGCCAGGCCCAGTCTGACCACAGGACACTGCTACCTTTCCCATAATGCACCGGAGGCCAAGCCCAGTCTGACCACAGGACACCGCTCCCTTTCCCATAATGCACCGGAGGCCAGGCCCAGTCTGACCACAGGACACTGCTCCCTTTCCCATAATGCACCGCAAGTCAGGTCCAATCTGACCACAGGACACTGCTCCCTTTCCCATAATGCACCGGAGGCCAGGCCCAGTCTGACCACAGGACACTGCTCCTTTTCCCATAATGCACTGCAGGTCAGGCCCAGTATGACCACAGGACACTACTACCTTTCCCATAATGCACTGCAGGTCAGGCCCAGTCTGACCCCAGTACACTGCTCCCTTTCAGCTACTTCACTCAAGAAGTCAACATTCCTTCAATCCACCGGCTCAGAAATCAAATCTATGGCCTTTTAAACAGCTTCATTTTGACAGCATGACAAGAACATGTCACTGTACAATAAAGAATGCTCCCTCAAAACTGGCAGACTTTGATTAGTGTTGATATATTCACCCAGCTGAAAGGCTTACTGGAAACTGCTGCTAGGAACTGAGTGTGTTGTACAGTATTAATAGCAAATAGAAGTTTTATTTTCTGCAATTATACCTTTCATGTAAGGGCAAGGCAATATCTCTAGAAGCACAGGCCATTCTAATTATCTTAGGTCTTGTCTAAAACATCTTAAAATGTCCAAGTAGGTACAACTTAATATTAACACACAAAAAATAAAATAAAATCTTAAATAACACATCTCTGACATTCACAGTAAGTTACCAAGCCTTTGATGAGAAGCCTCAGATGAAATATGGCCTTCTGCTATTTTAAATGACCACAGGGACATTCTACAAAGCCCCTGTCACCACCATGTCCCTGGACGCTGATGTCCAGCTGCAGACTGGGTCCAGGGGACGCAGAAGAGCATAGGGTGACTGCCCTTCCTGCTCTGACCCTCCTCTCCAAAGGGTTACACAAACAGGGAGTATGCCTAGCCTGATTTTATCTTGAAACATAAATGGGGTAGATTTGCCAAGGAGTTGGGGGGATGGGTCAGCCTTATGCAATGTTATCATGTACATAACCGCCCAAGAGAAAAGCCACATTGGTTTAAAACAAAAAGAAAAGATCTGGAGGCATCTATCTCCACATGAGCACAGTCCCGCACATCTTCAGCCTCCAAAGCCTCTCTGAAGACCTCCACTCGGTTATATGGCCACCAGTTGTAGACGTCTTCATCAGTACTGTACTTGGGTTGCGAGTCTTTCCATGGGTTGCGGGGTTTTGGCGTTGTCTCCTCGGACCCTCCCAGCACCGGTCCCACTCTCCCTTTATCCCCACACCCATCTCTCCGCCCCGGAGGACTTCAGCTGGACCGACTCACAGTTCTCACTGTTTCCCTGGAAACAAAGAAGAACCATACGTTGCACGTGGCCGCATGTGATGACAAAACACAGGTATAAATTAAAACTGTTGCGCAAACCAAATATGTGGTTAGGCAAACTGGTGCCTCTAAAATGTACGCAGTGTTTGAGTGTCTCCCCTGCGATGGACAGGTATCCTGATGTCCTCTGCTAATGCCTCGTGTTTCCTAGAATAGCTTCCAGTTTCACCACTACTCTGTAGTGGATAGCTTTGGATAGATGTACAGCCCTTCCTTTTGTACCTGAGACATTGTATACACTGAATCCTGAACAGACAAATGTAACACAGCAAGCCATGAGTTCACAAGAAGTTCAGCCAATGACACTCTCGGAGTCATAGACCATAGGTGCAGCAGCTTCCTCTCTGCACCCTGGTTTCGCTGAGCGATGGCCCTCATTAGCCTGGCAGATATTTCTTGCACCTTGAGAAATCAGGCAAGTAGTCATTTAGTAAATTACAGATTTGAACCCCCCTCGAAATCAGCCCTCAATAAGTAAAACCTACAGAGGGTGACCCCACCGTCCCGTCGACTAAATGACCCCAGGGGGATACCCCCACGCCTTAATCAGCAAAACCTACTGATGGGGACCTAGCGGTTGGGTTGCCGGACCTCCCACAAAGTTTATTTATGGCTGCGGGCCTGGTAGGAGTGACTTCTCCGCTTCACCTTTGTGGCGATAGACTTGAGCTTTCCCAGCAGCGAGGGCTTGTTGGAGTAGACCACATCATCATCATTGTCCTCGCCCTCCATGATGGCACAGCTGTCGGCGGCTGGCAGTTCACACTCCCTGTTGGCAGTCATCACCAAGCGGGAGTACTTGTACTCCAGCCTGCCGGTGGGTGCAAAAATGACAGATCAGTTGCCATCCAGTCCTGCTAGCACACAATATGGTCACAAGTACCCGGTTCACAGACCAACTAATCAAGGCTGACGAACAAACACTTAATCTCCTTCAAGGGAGCTGCCTGTCTTGGCCAGAAGGTGTCAAAAAAGTTATCTTGAAATGCAGATTAAAAACACATCCATCCACTGTTACTTTTCAGCATTTTCAAGTAGCTTCAGTGTTTCTAGACATATTATCTCCTCTGTAGCTAATGAAGTGTGCCTGACAGTGTTAGTTCCTGTGGGCTAGCAGTCTTCACTGTGCCAGACACCACAGAACGGCCTACATTGAGGACCATAGAAACTGGCCATGAACGAGTGTCCGTACTTCTTGTTCTTCTTCCAGAAGTAGCAGGTGAGGGCAATGAGGAGCACACCCATGAAGGCGCCGAGCCCAGCTCCGACCTTCAGCCAGAAGTTGATGTCCTCACAGGGCATGGTCTTCTTTGCTGGCAGCCGGACACCTTTGGTGCAGAGCTTTGGTTCATTCCAAACATAGAGAGTGTCCTGGAGGAATTAAAGGAAGAATGTAGGCTCACCACATCAATACAAACACATGAAGGTACAATGCAACAACAATTCATCACACACAAATCACTTGCAGAAGCCCAGAGTGACAGTATACACTTCAAAATAAGCTTGAGTCAGGCTTGGAAAGTAAGAAGGTAGATGTTCACCTGGGCTCCACCTTTGCAGGCTCCCTCGATCTCATGGTAGTCCATCTCCGTGCAGCGAGGGCACGCGCTGGCACTCTCCCACAGGAAGTTAAAGATACAGCCATCGCAGGTTCCCGCAGGGCATTTACTGAGCAAGCAGGAAGTAAGCCAGACTGGGCATTGGTCATACTGAACCATGCACAAACCGCTACTTTGGTGTTCCACTCCTCCTAGAAGGATTCACTGTTCTTTCTTAAGATCCACCATCAACTAAAAGCATTCTGATTAGGTTTTTAAACAGGCTGAAGCATTGCAACATCTTTGCAAGAACTTCTGAGGAACTTCTGAAAAACTCGGAGTACTCAAAGCGTGCGCGCTTCGCTGAATTTGCCAAGTCATACATCAAGGAAGATCAAAATGCTGCCAAACTAATTTAAAGGACTGAGTCGAATTTAGTGAATCCTAAGAATTTGGTTCCCTGAACATTTCATGCCTCAGCTCCTTCAAAGTGTCCTGCGTTGAAGCTGTAATAACTTCCTCAAGGCGTCGATTGTGCACGTATGTGGACAAAGCAGCAAGCCTGTATATAATCCTGCCAAAATGCATTTCATCTCCACTCATACATCGTTGGTCAGCACGTGAATATCATTTTATACTTGTAAGACTGGGAGGGGGTATGGATGCCGCAGGTGAAGAGCCCTTTCATTTGCCTGTTCCTAATTACCGGAAGGCTTCTCTCTCTTGGCCTTCCGGACCACACTTCCTGACTTTGTTCGATTCCGATTGCAGCCATTCCCATGCACGTTTGATTCTCCTGCGCCATCCCCTCATGCTGAAGCCAAAATGGCTATCTCCTGTTTCGTTCCTCACCACCGTTCCATAAAACCCAAAGTCCCCATTCCATCTTACCATCCCTGCATCAAGTAATCCTGACCACTGTCCTGCCTTTAACTAAATGCATTGAAAGACACACTGGAATACGTGCTGGCTGCTGTTCTTGTACTTGCTGTTGTTCCTCATGCATGTTCATGTGAATGTGGGACACTGCCTACTCATGAACAAAACTGAGTTCCTCTGAAGTTCTTTTGAATGTCGAGATGCTTTAGTCTGTTTAAAGCCTTGCTGTACTCTTCTGTCTCTCCTTCAGAAGTCATCCATCACTCATTTTCACACCACTCTGCTTAAACGGCACTGCTCAAGGCCACCAAACACCTAGAGTTCTACAGATCGCCAGGTAATACTTTGAAGAACACCCTAAAATTGCCTGCGAGTCCAGACACGTGTGGGCATGAGCCTTCAAATGGGGGCCTCACGTGTCACTGACGGCTACCTGGACACGGAGAGCTCTCCTCGCTCTGTTTTCTCTGGGTTACATCTCAGAGTGATGACTGTATGTCGGCCCCTGTCACAGGAAGATGTTGCCTGTGGAGACCTGCGAACAATAGAGCGTTGGCATTGAGCAAAAATGAACAAACAAGTCACTTGAGACCCAAGTTCGTATTACAAATTTGAACAAAACAATGGAAAATATTGTAGCAGCATGAAATACCCCGAAGCAAAATAAACAGGATGTATGCAACTGAGTCTAAAATTGGTACCTAAAATAAACAGATGTGTTTATCTATTTGATTGAATTATACTGGAAAAAGGGTCCTTCCTGACTAGCTAACCCGTAGCACACAAGAGAACTTGCACTTCTGCAGACACTCACTGGTAGAAGAAGTTGACATCCGGCACTTTCTTCGGTGTCCCAGGGAACAGGTCAGGTTTCAGGGTGACGCCAGCGAGCGTGCTGTCCACTGTTGCTCCTTCGGGAATCAAACGGGATTGCAAAAGTCAGAGTCAGGGCATTGGGAGCACAAAGGCTGGTTCTCAGGAAGATGGCGGGAAAACGCTGATAGAGATTTCTCAAGATCCTGGGTCTGGATGCTATTCATAGCGTAGCTTGTCAGAAGACAGAGCTCAGATAAGCTGACAAACTCGGGACATCTTTATAAATAAAATCAAACAGCAGACACACTCCTCTGTAATCCATTATTGAACTTTAGCTTCCTGAAAAATCATTAGGTCTATAGCGTGTGTTTTTTTCCAGCAATAAAAAAAAGTAACACAACTGATGGGAGCTTTGCTGGTAAGAAGAAAGCAATTTCACACAAGGGTGCCCCCGGCTCACTTTAACAGTGATGGTTGGCAAGTTCCTGTCAGGCAGGAACAGTCAACAACAGCGCTAAAGAGCTTAGTGCTCCATTTGAATGAGCTGCAGCGGAGCTCAGAAAATCGCTACTCAGCAGACTGACTTGCAGGTCTTGGTGGCTGTGGCTTTGGAGGGAGTGGCCTCTTTTCTAGTGAGTAGGGATGACTCTGATATGTGACCCAAGACACTGGAAACAGTTTAAGGTCTCGTCTTACTTAGCGATAAACTGAAGTGCTCTGGATTCTCTCAATTTTATGGGTGAGTTGTATTATTCTCAAGGTTAACATCCGGCCTCAAAAACTCTTCAATTTAAGTAGACACTTTTATCCAAAGCAAAATAGAATTGACAAAGCAGAGTCAGACAGTCCCTGGAGCAACTGGAAGTTAAGAGCCTTGCTCAAGTGACCAACAGTGACATCACTCTGCTGATGTCGGGATTTGAACCAGTCACCTTCCGATCACAGTGTCCCAACCCACTGAGCCACACACTGCCCCATTTATCTGCCCTGAGTCAATTATAATACAGTGACTTAAAAAGCTCACAACTTACAAATACCAGTTAACACTAAGTACCTCTAAGGTAGCACTAAGTACTGTGAAGTACCACTAAGTACAGCTAGCACTAATTAAATGCAACCCCTCACCATCTCGCACCCGTTTTGTCTAATTTCACTGCTGTGTGTAGGGCAGACCTCTTTACCCAGGAAGGTGTCTGCCAGACTGATGGACTGGGAGGAGAGGGCTGTCCGGAAGCCCCGCCCATCTGAAGGGATGATGGTCGATTGGCAGATGAAGGTTTCCACCCAGTTCGCCAGCTCGCTGGATTCGCTTTGCACGTCCTTGCTGGACAGGTCCGTCACGTTGTCAGTGCATACGGCCAGCCGCCGTCCCTGCAGAGCGGGGCACGGGGACAGACATTTTCATCCAGCAACACCTCAACTGTGCATAAAGAAAAACCCAGACACTCCAAATCTTCACTCAGAGGCCCAAAAATTCATTCAGAAGAAAATCAGGAGATAAACCCTGTAGTTTGTAGGATTATATACCTCTTATTGCGCAAATAGAAGCTTTAGCTGTTTACGAGGAGCAAATTTAATCTATGGCATCAGACTCAGGGCTGCCGGTAATGGAGCCATACCTCATGTCCGCACAGGCTGATGTTGAACAGGTGGATGTACTTGGTCCCCTTGGACGTGAAGCTTGGCCCATTCATAACGGAGCCCACAGCGCTAAGCGGGCTAAAGTCATATATCAGGGTCTGGTTCTGCACCATGTGGGAGAAGCTGCAGTCGCTGAAGCAGACAGAGTGCTCCTTCCAGGGCAGAACGAGACAAAGAAATGGTTCGGATCAGCATCCCGGAAAGAATGCGTTCTTTCAGCAACAGCCATACCTGAAGGTAGTACTCTCAGCAATTCCCATACTGGGAGTCAGTACTCTCAGTAACACCCATACTGGGAGTCAGTACTCTCAGCAATTCCCATACTGGGAGTCAGTACTCTCAGTAATACCCATACTGGAAGTCAGTACTCTCAGTAATACCCATACTGGGAGTCAGTACTCTCAGTAATACCCATACTGGGAGTCAGTACTACCCATACTGGGAGTCAGAAATACCCATACTGGGAGGTGATATACTGTGATACCTTGTTGCTCTTGCTGCCAGGACCACAGGGCAGGCAGGCTTCCCTGCCGTAGATCTGATGGCCGGACAGGAAGGTGTCTGGGGGGCACTCCCTGCATCGGTTGGTCTCCTCGTCGATGTAGTGCCCAGCGGGACAGGGCACGCAGGAAGACTCCGACTGCTGTGATATCATGGCACAGGCACGGCAGGAGGACGCCACGCCATCCTGTGCGTTGGTGACAGTGATGGAGTAGATCTTCACGATGTCATTGACCAGCCTCCTGCCCTGGATATAAAACGGCGTGCAGGGATGTAACACATTTCGCCATCTTTGGTCAGCAAGCTAATGCTGCCTGAAGATTCCTCTGCCAGCTAAAATATGTATATATATATTTATAATATAACACAGGACATTCTATTCAAATCCATACAAATAATTACCCCCCCATAAATGTGTTAAGCGCTCTCTACAAAGAATAAGTCACCCCTCCTCCTCGGAAGAAAAATCCCTGAAGAAGGTGCAGGTTAAGACCTCCTCCAACCTTGATATTCGAAAAACATTTAATAATTTACATGACGCAAATGAATATCAATACTGAGCGTGACATGCAGTCACTAGGCTCTTAGGCCACTCCGTCTGAAATTACATCATTAGTTGTCACCTGTTGTGTCCCCTCAGCCTCTGGGGTACTTACATCGGCTGCTTGATTGGTCCGTTGAAAAGCCCATGTGTAAGACACCGAGGCATTCTTGATGACAACGTGGCTGTATGACTGCCTCTCCTTGCTGCCCTCCCATGATTCGACCACACTTGTACTCTTCCTGTTGACATCCTGCGAGGGCATAAGCGTTTCTACATTCCAGCACAGTGTGATGATGACACTGAGTATCTATAGTAGTGTTACCCAACCCAGTCCCTGGGGACCTATAGACGGTCCGCATTTTTGCTCCCACCCAGCTCCCTGCCAAAAAGTTCACATTTTTGCTCCCTCTGGGAGCTGGAAGGAAAATAATCCTTGGTCTGTCTGTGGGTCCCCAAGGACCAGATTGGGAAAGACTGATCTACGGGTATGGGTGAGGAGATGGACGCACCATCATGAAGTAGAGCTCGCAGTCGGCAGAGCAGATGGTCTCGAAGACGAAGGTTATACGGCCGAACTCGCTGCCCTTGCTCTCCATCACAGACGTTGGGAGCCTGCAGACACACACACACTGTAAGAGTCCACCCCTCCTCCAACGTGGCATTTTTAAAATATGCCATTTTCCAAATCATCACGTGAATGTGTGAGTGGATCCCGGCCACTCACTTGAATCCTGGAACACGGAGGTTTAGGATGAGATAGTCATTGTCGGAGCTTCCCGCTCCACTCCGGATATGGTCCCCAGCCACTTCCCAGCCTGCAAGAACCAAAAACTGCTTTCATCCAGGAACTAATTACAGGCATGAAGTTGTCAATGTACAACGGGGGGATAGTGCCCTTCCACGCTGCGTCTTATGGTCTAGCTACCACAATCTATGCAACATCGCCCATCAATGCATCTTTCATAACTTACTATACATATTTGCATCACCTTCTCTTCAAAAGATCTCAAAACTGCCCAATAACAGCAACCCGAATCTGAAGAACCGAGGCAGAAGCCTTATCACGCCAGCCTCCCTAAATCTCCTGCATGAACCTTCGCTTGTGAAATAATGTATAAGCATGGTGAAAACGGCACTGCTCAGCTTTCTGGAACACTGAGGTTCGGACTTCTAGGCTGTGAGACCAAGCAGTTAATCAATTGTATCTCTGAGCACTAAATGTAGGGGCCCATGTGGCCACAATTCACTTTCCGGGTGGAACATTTCCTGGGTGAAATGTGTGGAGGCCTCTAGGTGCAAACACCCTCGCAGTAATGTAGAAAACAGAATGACAGATCTAAATGCTTCTGAGTGCCATGTCCGTGGAGATTTCACCTGGGACCTGCCATTCCCTTACATGTTCCGGTATGCCCGCCTTCCTCCTTCAGTGGACAGCAGTAAATCATTTTCAATGTTTTAGGTAATGGAATAATAAAATATGAAGTGACACCTCAGATTGGAATGAGCATCTACCGTCCAAGCATCAGTTCTAAAGGCATCACTGTTTCAATGGTGGTCCCACAGCACCATCTAGACCTCAAAAGCCCTCACTGCATCTTTCCTCACCGTTCATGCCGTCGCACTTGGAGTTGCCGACGTTGAAACAGGATGTCTTCATGTTGGCGGGCAGCACGTTCCACCACTTGTATTCGTACCCGAGGGCTGGTTCCGTGCCCGCTGGGCACTTCTGGCATGCTGGATAAGTGGTGGGGGGGGGCTGTTATCAGACTTTCTGATGGGTGGGACTTCTGGGGACAGGCTAATACAGTGCTAGCAATGCTAACAGTTAAACAAATTCACCCAAAGGACACATAATCAGGTTAGAATAGTGTAAATGAGTTGTCTAGTGTAATCTAACATCTCCCAAAAACATCCAAAAGTGAAGCTGCCTGATTTCAAGGCCAGTGTTAGCCCTTAACATTAGCTGTTAGGCCTTACTATTAGCTGATAGCCCTTAACATTAGCTGTTAGGCCTTACTGTTAGCTGATAGCCCTTAACATTAGCTGTTAGGCCTTATTGTTAGCCGGTAGCCCTTACCATTAGCTGTCAGGCCTTACTGTTAGCTGGTAGCCCTTACCATTAGCTGTTAGGCCTTACAGTTAGCTGATAGCCCTTCCCATTAGCTGTTAGGCCTTATTGTTAGCCGGTAGCCCTTACCATTAGCTGTCAGGCCTTACTGTTAGCTGGTAGCCCTTACCATTAGCTGTTAGGCCTTACTGTTAGCTAGTAGCCCTTACCATTAGCTGTTAGGCCTTACTTTTAGTTTTTACTGTGCTTTTACTTTTACTCTGCCAATCACTGGCTGTTAAGCTTTTACTTTTGTAATCACCCCAATAATCAAAATCAACCAATCCAACCCCCTGGATCCCCTTAAATGGGTGGAAACCTCAACCCCCAATGCTAAACCCAAAGGTATGCCCTTGTTGCACAACTAATTTCTGTTTTAAAAACTTTTCGTTATTATCCAGATCCAGATAAGTTGCCCTTTGTCTCTCCTGCTTGGCAATTGCCCATCAACATTGCTCAAAAAAAAAATCCCTCTATATCATCACCTTTAGAGCCAAAATCATACTACCAAATGCCAAAATCACCCAGAGCTAAAAGACCACAGTGGCCTCGCACTTACAGAAGTGTGTGTTCTAATCCCACTGCTGACTGTGTGTGTGTGTGGGGGGGGATCTGTGTAGGTGCTTCAATCTCACTCCTGGCTCAGTGTGTGTGTTCTAGTTCCACTCCTCTGTGTGTGTGTGTGTTCCAGTCCCACTCCTGGCTCTGTGTGTGTTCTTGGCACTTGGCACTCTTCCCTCCGGGTACTTTGATGTCCTCCTATGTGACTAACTCATGTGGTTAGGTGACCTGGAGTCTCTAAAATACCCATAGTGTTTGTTTTCTGCACTGTGCTTCCTGGGAAAGGCTCCAGACTCACTGCAACCCTGTGCTGAGGAAGCAATTATTAAACTCAGGGACCCAAAGACAGTCCACATTTTTGTTCCCTACCAGGAGGGAGCAAAAGTGGAGAGCTGGGAGGGAGCAAAAATGTGGACTGTCTGGTAGGGGGCTTGGTGGGAACAAAAACATGGACTGATTATGGGTCCCCAAGGACCGGATTGGGAAACATTGTCTTAGACCCTATCAGATATCATATTATAGTATATCTCAGTGTTATTTAAAAACAAACAGACCATTCAGATCCGAAGTGTGCTGACAGGAATCAAGATACACAAGAGACATTTTTAGGTATATTACACATCGACAAAACAGATACACGTCCAAGCGTGGCGTCCACACCACGGATCAGGGAACAGGCATGACAGCACAGACATGTCGGTGTCCTAACAAGAAAAACATGGCCCGGTCGAACTCATCCATGAATATCAAAACAAAGCAAAAAAATGGCACAACTAAACAAAAGTAGATTCAGCGTACTGACATTTTTAACTGAGCCGAGATCTTCATGCAAAATGAGCTGCAGCTAAAAGTAACATAGCGATGAGTGAGTGGCGCCTATGAGTCACAGTGACTGTTATGGTACAGGCAGTTTGACAGGGAGGCACCACGGGAACACCCACACGTGTCAGTCAGTGCCAGTCAGACCATACACTCACAGGAGGAGCCCAGATCCATGTTGCCACAGTTACCTTCGATGCCATTGGAGAAGGTTCCATGAGGGCAGGGGGAGCAGGTGGCCGTGTCATGGTTATAGAAACCTGGATTGCAGGGTGGGCACTTCTCTCGCTCGCCAGAAGAGGGCAGCGCCACAGCCCCTGTGACACTGTCCATGCAGATCTTGGGCTCGATCCACCTGTATATGATCTGGGTCTGAAATGACAATATTTAAAATATATTGATTATCCATACATTTTCTGTAACCACTTGTCCTCTGCAGGGTCTGGAGCCTGTCCCAGAGGCTACAGGTGCAGGGCAAGGAATAATCCATAATGGGGCAGCAACCCATCGCAGGGCGCACTCACGCACCATTCACACCTACAGGCAATTTGGTAATGCCAATTAACCTCAGCATGTTTTTGGACTGTGAAGGGAAACCGGAGTACCCTACAAAGACATGGGAGAACATACAAACCTCACACACATGGAGCCAGGGCACAGACTCGATCCCTGATCCCAGAGGTGTGAGGAAACAGAGCTAACCACTGTGCCGCCACACCCCCCATTTCAGTTATCATTTGAAAATTTGTTGGCCCTTTTATTAGCTTATTGCTGGATGACCAGAGGAATTAAAGAAATCAAACATTTGTGTAAGGTCCTTACTTTGCCGTCGCTGTCACAGGGCGTGTGAATCTGAAAGTAGTCTTTCTCTGTGCATGGAAGCTTCCTCTTACACTCTGCTGATCCCTCAGCTGTGGGACAAGCAGATTCAGGGAAAGCGGTTACAGGAAAACTGATTCCCAGAATCAGGTGTTTAGAGCAGGACAGGATGAACATCAGACACTGAATAAAGGGCTGCAAAAAAGAGGTAGTTGATTTTTAATAAATTGTAAATATTGGCAGCTCCATAGTACATTTGTATCTCGTGACACATTCAGGCATTTCACAGCCTGGGAAGATGCTGAGGCAGCACAGGCTATCCAGATGACAAAGCCGGCTGCGATAGCTCCGGCCCCCAGCTGGCACCACGTCGCCCCCTGTAGGATCAGCGTGGCCAGCGGGTGCAGCACCCTCTGATTCAAGCGTTACTCAGAGCCCCATAATGCACTCAGATGCCTGATCGGCGAGGGCGGTGCTTCACAGAGGATCTGACCGCAAGCCACGTTCAATCAGACTGCAGAAGGGCGGCCACGCCCTCAGAGAGCCAGGCCTTCCAAACCATCTTCAGAGGCCGATAAATAGAAGGAAAACATGACTACTCAGATCCTCATTGATCCCAATATTTACAGACGCCTATCCAATACAAAATCCCATATGGCCAATTAAAACACTGCCATCTGGGCAAGAGAAGGCCTTGTTAACTGAACTGAATGCCACCTCACTTTACTCAAGCCGTCAGCACTGGGGGCGGTGTGTGGGGGTGAGCAGCCAGTGTCTTGGTGCCTCAGATCAGAAGATTGTTGGTTTGAGCCCCGGCCTCGGCAGAACTGTCACATATCCACGGGCCCTTAAGCAAGGCCCTCAACCCCCAGCTCCAGGGGTGCTGAACACTGGCTGACCCTGTGCTGTGACCCCCCCCCCCCAAAGCTTACTCTCACCTGCATACGTGTCTTTGTGTCTCATGGAGAGCAAGACGTGGTAGGCAAAAAGAAAATTTCCCCAAAGGAACTAATAAAGCATCATATTCTGCTTTATATTCTTACATTGCACCTGTCCTGTACCATACAACTGTGTCACAGCAATTTCACTGTTCCTCTAAACACATTTGACAGTAAAACCTGAAAAATAAAAGCCTGTTCGTCTGCAGACAGCAGCACCAAGAACCGCCAATCATTAATCAACAAAACCACGGACAGGTTCCACTGGACACCATCGGCTGTAACACGTGATACGTAATCTCTGACCGGAACTTACGTGAGTACTCCTTCTCCTCGTCGCAGGGGGTACAGGAGCTGGCCCCTTTGCCCGAGTAGGTGTTCCTAGGACACACCTCACACGACGAGGACCCCGGGGTCCTGCTGAAGGTGCCTGGCTTGCACTGGAAGCACTCCGATGTGTAGGCGACGCCTAGGAGCGAGCCAGCCGGCATTGGGTTAGCGACAAAGCTGCCAGGATGGCAAAAAGCAGACTCTCCAGCTGTCTCTCACCCTCAATCTGAATGTTCTTCAGCAGCACAGGCTTCAGGACCTTGGTCCCGAGCAAAATCCCAGTCGTCCTCCAGTACAAGATGTTGGTTCCTGACTTCAGGTTTACCTGCAAAGATAAACAACCTAGGAGATACTGTCTGGGGACTAACAGTCAGAATCTATTGCCTGTTCTGTGCAGTTCAGTAGGGTATCATTTTTCACAAAGCAAGCAGATATACTTAATGGGCACTAGAGGGTGCAGTGTGGCCCACTGCTGAAACTACACAGCTTGTGCGGTCCGGAAAATCTTAAAGGAATGCGATAGGGCTGCCTGACGTGCATTGCTTACGGTGTGAGTGCCCCACTCGCCGTTATTTGTCAGCTTGATCCACTTCTGCTCCGACGTTTGATCCATTTCCTGACACTGATCATTCTGGATCTGAAAGAAACATCTAAGTAAGCCAACTAAAAAAAATCAGTCGTTTATATGAGTGGTTCTGCTGATAAAATTAAAACTGAGCCATCTGCAAGACAATGCCACGAGAGAGCAAAGAAGGCTGTCACGTGACAGACAGGCAGACAGGTTGGCAGGCAGACAGACAGACAAACAGGCAGATAGACAGGCAGGCAGACGGACAGGCAGATAGATAGATAGACAGACAGGCAGGCAGACAGACAGGCAAGCAGACAGACAGACAGACAGGCAAGCAGGCAGACAGACAGACAAAGACAGGCAGACAGACAGACAAAGACAGGCAAGCAGACAGATAGACAGACAGACAGGTAGACAGACAGACACTTTACTAATCCCAAAGGAAACTGCAGGTTATCCATATGGGTGTAATATCTTCTCAAATGCAAAGCAGACTCACAAAGAATTCAAAGAAGATGTGGTTGTCCTCATACTGGTAATCAAAGGACACAGATCCCTGCTTCTTCAGGTGCACGGCGTATATCAGAGAGACAGTGCACTCGTCCCTGTTGGACTCCAGGTAGTTCCCCTGGGGGACCCAGGTGGAGCTGTAAGGAGCAAATCAGAACGGGAAACAAAGGAGAACTGAAATGTAAGTTGCGTCTCAGGAATCAGGTGAAGGGGTTTCTTATTTCCATAATGTGCATTCCTAATTTGCAAGCTCATACACCACAAGCCTATAATAGAGATAAGGAGCTTAATTTAAACACAGTGGAACTGAACAGCTTTTGGACACCAGACGTTCCCCACGTCCACAGTACGAAATGCTCGGTGAAGAGAATGACTTATATGATGTCTCTTATCTTTACTTGTGTTCGAAATGGAAAAACTCTTGTCACAGGGACCTTAGGAACATCATGCCTTTGTCCCCGACTGCTGAATGCTCGGATTCCAGAAACGAGAGCAAAAAAAGGAACATAACTGGCTGCTTTTCAAAATTAAGTAGGATACCAGAAATAGCTAGCTAAGCGCTACATCATCCATGACACTGAAAGGAATTTAGGTAAACAAACCCTGAAGACTTTGCCTAATCGAAAAGGCTCTAGCAGAGCAAATAAAACAAAAACAAATCGCCCAACACAATACCTGGCAGAAACACTCCTGCACAACTACAGCACCTGACTCAATAGGCTATAGATGTGGGGCTGGGATCTAATGGAAACATCTATAACAGAGTCTCCCGGAGGGTTTTTTCCCATTCTGAAGTCATCCAGGGAGATAAGCCTGTTAATCATTACTTTTAACTTCCCCGACCTAATTATGCTCAAATCTGAAATGGGGCACAGGAGGAAAATTAAATTAAGCTTGCAGTTCTTCTGGCTAAAGTGCAGAACAGAGAGTAAAGTCAGGGGGGGGGGGTGCCAGACTTGTGCTCCTCGGGATGGGAGGGGGCTGTGTTTTTCTAGTAAGACGCTGAGATGTTGTGAGCGTGTGCCGTCCCAGTGTGTGTCGCACCGTCTGTTCTCATTCAGAGCCCAAAATAGACACACCTCGGCATCCAAAAGGCTGAGCACAGAGCAGACTGCGAGTGGGAGTTTTATTCGGGGGTGTACGCCATGGGGGCTGATCGCGCCGGGATGGTAGCTCCGGCCTGACACACTCACTTGCTGCAGGTGAGGGCTTCGTCCCCACCGGGGCCACTGTCCAGGTATGTGGCCAGATTGGTGAAGCCAGCCGGAATGTCGTCCCACTCGTCGAAGCGAACCCCACTGCCCAGGGAGTAGGTACCGGCCGCGCACTGCGTGCACTGCTGTGATGACATCTCCAGGAACTGCCCAGCATCACAGGAAAAGGCTGGGGGGGGGGTCACATGGATCCAAAATGAGGACTTTAAAACCAGCAGTGGGTAGAATCAACTCAACTCTGCCAATCACTGGCTAAAAGAGCAACCAATGAGATGTGGGATTAACTCTGTACTGCCAATCACTGGCTTTAAATCCAATAAAGTAATCAATTAAGTTTGGGATTAACTCCGTACTGCCAATCAATGGCTTTTCAACTTAATATACCAACCAATGAAATGTAGTGTCAACACTGCACTACCAATCACTGCGTTTCTGACCTAATAAAGCAACCAATGAAATGTGGGTTAAGCCAGGCGGTGACTGAGAGGGCTCGATAATCCCAACCACAATGGATTTAGAAGCCTTATTTCTACCGTCACTTAAATGAGGACCTCAGGGATCAAACCAGGATGTGAAGAATGTGATCATGTCATTTACCTTGGACACGGTATAGGGTAAAGTCCTGAAACACTAAACATTTTTAAGCAAATCTTGTTTGAATTCAAGTGAAACATTAAACATATTAAAAATAGCACAGACCCAATAATTTTGGCCTGGATGTAAACTATTTCTTTCAAGTGTCCAGCCACAGTTTATCTGTTCCAAGCCGCTCCCTCTGAAGTGTACCTGGGAACAGACGCAGCTTGATGACAATAGAGGTGAAAGAACCCTGCCGAGGGCAGAAGGGTCGGGATACGACCCGGCCTCCCCCCCAATGGGACGGCAGGATGTAGGGTCAGCGGCGGGGGTGGGGGGGGAGGTCAGTGCAGGATAAGTGTCACCCTCCCTAATATTCACAGGAATAGCACTCCTACATTTGCATGTGTATAGTTACTGATTGCGCCCCCAGCTCTTATATTGCTCTGACACTATTTCAGAGATGCTGTTCTGTCACCAAAACATCCCTCGCTTCCGCGGAAGCGGCTGGTGGGCGGAGCAGCGACGCTGGGGCGGGCGGCCGCAGGCAAGTACACAGCAGCTGCCATTATTGACATGGAGCAGCTGGAAAAGGGTGTGAAAGAGAGAGAGCAGGCGGGGAGGCAGCTTAAAGAGAGGGCTGTGTTCCTGTGCCTCTCCAGACCGCAGGGCACCCGTTACAGTGATGCCGAGCAGTTGGGCTGGGCCTCTGCACAACGTACAGCGCACAGGACAGCCGGACGCTACTCATTAATTGTTGATTATGCTCAAGGCTGATTTCCAACACATGACAATGGCTTGGGTCGAATGCACAAATATCACACACTGATTGTGACAGAATAATGGACAGACTTCCTTTAAACGGACAAATGAGATCATCCGTCATCCCTGCTGTGCCTTTCCTGAGCATCACCGTGGTAACCAGCTTCCATGCACATCCAGGCCCCGGCAGGTTTTAATTCACGATTTGCCGTACTGTGACATGGTTACACTAAGGCCCATACCCATCATCCCTGTGGCGTCTTAACCACTACAGTGACTCTTCTGCTATGGTGGTTTTGCCTGGTTTCTGTGGTAACGCAGGGAACAACTTGAACCTGATCTGGCTTCATCCTTCCGGTAGCATGTCCGAAAGCAGCGTGACCCGGCCGGTCCGATAGCAGGGTAGTCTGTTCTCTGTCTCCAGTGTGACTCGCGAAAATGAACACGTGCTCGAACGGCACAGGATCTCTGAGGGAGGACATCTTCGGATGGGAAATTCCAACCCGGAGATAAGCAGGTGTCAGGAATTCCGCCGTATCTCGGGGGGGTTAGATCACACCCTCACATACATCCTTCCGAGAGACCCGCGACAATTAGCAGCCAAATTAACACACAGGCTTTCTCCTTCCAAAATGCCTATTAAATTAAATGCTCATTAATTTCACCTTTTATTTAAACGATTCCATAATTTTTCCTGATTACCGTTCCCTTGTCTCCATCTCCTCCTTACCCCCAGGAGGGAGAGCTCTTCCCAAGAGACCCATCATTTCCGGCCTGATGCCGACCTGACGGATTCCTCATCATACTCACTGCAGTCAGTGCCTCTGACCGGATCTGGCAGTCCTGAGCAGGACCCTTGTCCGCGGGGGATGGCCACTCTCCACCGCGATCCCGTGCTGTCACATTCCGTGTATTCAAAGTAGTAGTCTGTCTGTGGGAATGGGAACACAGAGCAAATCTGTCACTCGCCGTTCTATGCACACCAGGCTCCAGCTGCGAGCGACACATCTGGCACCAGCTCGTGTTTTCAGCGACCGCTTCATTTTGTAGCCACCGTCTGGCAAGATCGCCGGTGCCCTGGGGTGAAACACCGTCCGGCGTGGGCCAAGGACTGTACCGTGGGCAGTCTTCCACACAGGCCGAGCTCACGACGTCCTCTGAGGTGTGGCTGGATCTTTGAGAGGGACGTCCTGCCTGTTACCACAAAAGTCTCAGTTGTGAAATGTGATGTATGGATTTAACGTCCATAATCACTCACGGTGAACCTGAAGCCTGTCCCAGGGAGCACAGGACACCCAGAGGACGCCCTAGATGAGACACCCGTCCATTGCCAGGCACACACACATTAAGGACAATACTATAGAAACTACTGTACCCAAGTCAGTGATTCTCAACCCAGTCCATGGGGACCCCCCAGACAGTCCACATTTTTGCTCCCTCCCAGCTCCCAGCCAATCAAGGACACCGAATACCTGGTACCAGGTATTCGGTGTTCTTGATTGGCTGGGAACTGGGAGGGAGCAAAAATGTGGACTGTCTAGGGATCTCCAAGAATTGGGTTGAGGAAGACTAATCTAAACTACGTGTCATGCAGGGCAGAAATCCTTCCGTATAGCCACAGAGTTTCGTTAGGAATACATTTTGAGTGAGGAATAAGTTTTTATAATCAGCTATGTGGAGGCAGAGGGGGCACCAGTCAAACAAATAATGGGGGCAAAAGTGCAGCGATTTAACAGAAACAGGAAAGCAGGGTCGATAATGAGTAGCCAATCTGCCAGAGCTGCCATCTCTCCATCATGGCAGCCGTTATCCTCATCGCCCACCAGCTGCTAACGTTAGTGAAGTTAAGTCAGCTTCCGAAGTAGCATTTTTCTCCATGCTGGATTCCATGGGAAACCTGCACTTAGCGGTGCGGGAAGGCTCTTAGCAACGGCACATTTTTTGACACGCGCGAAGCCTAATTAACCTGCTGCATGCGAGTGAATTGTTCTTCCGAGCAGAGCTGTGACACGTCCGTGGCAGGGGGCTCGCTCGGCAAGATAAGTTTTTTCCACTCCAATACAGACAGCCAGAGCGAAGGGTGCGCGCAGACGGTCAAGCCAGCCAGTTCAGTCGTTTTGTTGGGCATCAGGCTGCAGCCTGCCTCGGAACGAGAGGTGGTGGGGATTCGAGGGGGGTGATGGTGCTGTGACAATTCCATGGCTAAAAATGGAAATGGGAGGCCCTCCCCATTTCTCTGGCATGCCTACGGTCCATGCCTTTCCCTGAGCCTCTTCACTAAGCCAAATGCAGCCGGGCCATTCTGTACATTACAGTCAACCCCCCGTCTCCCCACACCACAGATTCCCAATGCGACTCCGGTCTTGCAGACTCCCACGTCGGGAATCGTTCTCTCTCCGTACAGTCGTCCCAGCTTCACAGGGGCCCTCTGTGAGTTAATGATGTGTGCAGCCGTCCCCTCGTTTACTGATAAACAGCGCAGGAACACTTAAACAGTGGCCCATCTCCCCAGTCACTGGGGTTCCAGTGAAAATAAACCAAATCAGCCATGACAGTCGAGATTCCAATTTGCTGAAATTTACTCGCCACAGAAGAATCATTTTTCTTACTAAACTCAAGAACAAAAAGGGAGTGTTAGAATGTTAGTCAAATAGTTATTTTTGGGGAGGGTGGGGTCAATTTAAACCCCACTGTTAATTATCCCAAAAATAAACCACAGTCCGTGTTGTCAGTGGTTGCCTTCTGGAAACTTCACTTCACAGGACTCTGATGTGACAGCACAGATAGCAGAAAAGGAGTCACACGATGCAGAACAGCCCCTTCCCGCAGCCTCGACGGCAGAAGCCACATGACAAGGGGTTCTTATTGGCACCAAAGCTGGTGCAGCACATTTTTTAATTGAGAAAGCAGGATTGGCCAGCCCCAGAAGTAAGTGGGGTTTAAAAGCCTTGCTCCAGCACCCAATGGGGACATCACTCTGCCGACCCTGGGATTTGAACCCGCGACATTCCAATTAGGGGTCCCAACCCACATAGCCATACACCAGCTCTGTATCCAGCCCTGTTCCCATGCATTTTGCTTGCTACGTAATTTTACTGGGCTGTAGCCAAGCGATGCTAATTACCCAAGTGTGTATTGGTACTTGATGAAGGAAATATGAATTTAAATCAGCATGTGACCCACACATGTAGGCTGGGAAGCAGACAGACTGCTAACAAAAGTCTTTCCCCCACTTTGCAGGGGAAACAGTATTGAGATCCTTACAATAAGGCACAGCTGTCGACTACATGCGGCCTAATTCAGACCCCCCCCGCCATTTGCTAGACTTCAGCCTACTTTAGATCCCAGTTAAATCACAGAAGTCTGCAGCACATCCTATGGTAAGATTAAAAAAACAATCTTTATATGGTCATTTAAAGGGGCTTATTTTTAGTTAAAAGCTCAGGAGAAGAGGGAGCTTATGCAGTGCCTTCATGACATTTTATCCGGTAAAGGGCTTTTAATTAAGCAAAAACTTTTAAAAGAAAAAAGACTTTAAAAAGGCAGAATCTAGGGAAGACCGGGGATGGTTGTAAAGTTTTTTACATTTTTGCCTGTACCTCAGAGCTCTTTTAGGGAATCAGTTTTTAAAACTAAATAATAGTGTGCATGTCTGTGTGTGTGTGTGTGTGTGTGCGTGTGTGTGTGTGTAATGTTCATGTTCAATGGTGTAATGTCACCATTAGAATCACAGTGCTTCCAGGTGTACAGGCTTGATGGACCCACCTTGAACAGTCTACGATAGGGGGTGGGGGACCTGATCCATGTAGAGCCGGTGCGGGTTTTTGGGATGACCTCTCAATCAGCCAATAATAAAACAGTGGTTCTCAACCCCACTCCTGGGGACCCACTGTTATTAGCTGACTGAGAGGTCATCCCAAAAACCCGTACCCATACCGGCTCTCTATGGATCAGGTTCCCCAACCCTGGTCTATGCATTTCACCCAATTTTACTTTGAAATGTTCCATACACTCAATGCTGAAGTTTCCTGGGCTTGAGAAGTGGCCTGGTAGCCAGTTGGAGAAATATCATTACAACTATCCCAGACTGTAATAGCCATGAACAAGTTTACCATGCAGCTAAGAGCAGCAATATTAGCACTCAGCACTGCAAGCTATGTATTTACATTATTCAGACTTAAATCATGTTTATTATGTGCCCATGTAAATATCTATTATACTTGCGTGTAGACACACTAGATTCATGTTGTCCTGTTCATATCGGACCCTAAAGGTGTTGGACTTCCAGAACATATCCAGAGGCTACAATCACAAAGCTAATTCATTAGCACGTCCCAGTGCCAGCCAGCATTAGCATAAGGAATGATCAATAATGAAACCTGACCCAGCTGAAGGGAAGTAAGGAAGCCCATTCTCTTCCTTTTCCCGAGCACAATGTCTAGGATTCTTTTCCAGTGAATCCATAAAATGCCCCATCCACCCACAGGAGAAACAGAAGACTAAAATAGAGACAACTGCCAAGCATACATGAAACAAATCTGCCTTCCCCTAAAGAGAATGGAGGTCCAGGCTGGACTTGAAAAGGCAGGCTGTCAGTCTGAGAACTGTATGGGACAATAAGACATCATCTGTCCATGCAAAATATACATACATTTTTACAGGAAAAAAACTCAAAAGCAAGAGCTTCTCACAGGGAGTGCTGGATGCCAAATGCGTAGGCAATGTATGAACGACAAAAAGCCAAATTGGTGACAGTACAGTGAGAACGCAGAACCACAGATGGCGCACTGTTTGACTGGATTTACTACTTCGCAGCTATAAATGGGTCATCGTTTTATAAATAGTGTAAGACACCCTACAAAAAGGTGATACAATGAGAATAATAAAATAAATCACATGATTAGTAATGACAGAAGGGTATATACAGAAGGTGGACTGCTAGAGGGATGGCTTAAATTAGCCCCACGTCCTTCCACAGAATTCTGTAGCCGCAACATTATCCTATCTGACATTCTTTGATCCGACAGCCAGAGTGAGCTGAAACAGCAATAACGAACTATTTCTAAAACCTCAAATCAACCAGATGGTCGGCAGACCAGTAGCACTAGTTCTCTGATTTAACACATATCAATTTCTGTAAAGTGCGTTCGACAGAAACAGGGAGGAGGTAGACGAGCGAAGACCGGAAGGGGAGTGGAGGGCAGTTCGCAGTTCAGATGGTAATTATCACAACAGGGCTGAATATAGTTATTCAAAACCATTATCATCATGTAGATGGTAGCAATGTGTTCACCTGCTTATCTGACAACAGTTTCAGAAGAAAACAGGCCAAAAGGGCGTGCAGCTGGAGAGATAAGCATATGTGCTTCTCTTTTTGTCATGTTAATCAGCCCTCGGCTCAAATAAGAGAGGGATATTTCATGTCAGAACCAAATGACGCAAAAAACATCGTGTATATGACCAGCTTTTGCTGTCAAGATGGAATCGGGATGTATTTACTGGACTGCACATTTTTCAGAGGCAAAATGTGTCTGGGAAAAGCAACTAGATTAATCCTTAAGAACCCGAAGCTTCCTATTGGGTTTCCAAAATATCACATTATGCTTAAAGACTTAAACACTTAAAAAGGAGCCGTGTCACATCCTACAGAAAAGATATTTGATTCCAAAATACTGTAGATCGTATGTATTTAATATGCAAGGATTTGAAACATCATTAGTATGTTATTGGTTTTATAATAATTATCTTTTACGTTTTAAGATTACACGTGGCTATCGACCAGTAGCTGAAATGGACACTTCTCTGAAAAGCTGAAGTAGTTTAAAGATTGTGGTTTGAAAACTCGTGCATGTTAATTAGGCCTATTTTGTAGTGCAGGCCTATGTAACCAGAACATAGGCATAAACCCCATTAAACTGAAATAAAACATTACATGTAAAAATATCACACAGACAAACTATTTGTCTTCACATGCACAACAAATCAGCACTGCTTCTGAACGTGGCTTTGCAGAAATCGACATACAGTTGTGCAAATGTAGCCCTACTTTAATTCATTAGCAATCATCTATGCATGAGTGTCCTGACTCTTAAATGGCAATATCAATATTGATACAAACAAGCGATTCTTACAAGAGTAGCCTACACGCAAGCAAGGGACATCTAAGTGCGGCTTATGGTTTATCAGGCTGGGACGTGGAGTGATTGACGAGATTAGCGCACGTTGCCTGGCACCGAGACCCTTTCGAGATGGTAAGTCATGGGAGTCCAGCGTCATGGCAACGGCTGATGGGATGGAGGCAGCACCTGGGTTAATGAAGCGTATGTGCGCCCAGTATGCAGGGGATCGGTGAACGCAAACACGATCGAGCGCTGGAAAGAGTCAATACGACGAGTCAACAGCTCAGAGGAAGCTGGAGTTAATGTGTGCGCTGTGCCAGCACCAGTAATTCAGCACGATGTTCTCTGTAGAAAAAAAACCTCCTAGATGTTTGACAAAGTCTGCCAATGCCCTTGTAATTTTGAAAATGTACTTTAATCCCCTACTGATTATAAAGGAATTGGATTTTTGTATACATTTCATGAGTGTTCATGAGGAAGAACCAAAACACAACACTTACGTATTTTATTAAAAGGCTTTCTCTGAGGAATACATACACGTAATTCATGTTCATCTGAGGTCGCAGCCACGTATTCACGTTAAACTGTTCTGCCCGACAAACGTTTGATCTTTGTTAAAGGTCGATATTTTATTCGTTTTTCCCCCAATGACGCTTCCCTTTACATTTTAAAAGAGCGCACGCAAAGCTTTGATGCAAACGTCAGTCATAACGGGGATAAGGTTGGAAAATAACACACCGTTCAGAGTTGATACTGTTACTCGCTGTAATTGTTAATTATATAATAAGTGCAGTTTTCAGAATTCAGCGCTAACACTGGAACAAACAGTCCAAGTACATCAACGGGCTCCGAGGACTGGCATCTCTCGGTGTCTGCCTATCTGAACTGTAAAAGCGTGACTCATACTATACTATTAGGATTTACCTCCATAGACCGATGAATGTAGTATTTTTGGTATAAAATGCAATTTGATTTAACTATTTTTTTGGAAATATGAGGCTTTATGTGTTTTATTTATATGACTGCAGAATTTAATGCAGTCGCTTCGATGATAAAAAAAAAGATTAAGAAAATTGACCCGTAGAGTATTATAAATATTTTGCCATTATCCGTGGTTGTTTCAAAAGGTAAAACAAAAAAGGCTTGCAGTGTAATCTAACAGAATATAGTCTACACTTACTACTTACGCATGTCCGAATAAACAATAACACGTCGGTGCTGCTTATATACCGACCGGATTGGTAAACAGTGGTAGGTTTTTACCTCCTGGCACTGAGGCAGATCACTGGCCGTGGATACCCGCTGAAGCGAGCCGACGATGGAGAGGACGCAGCAAAGCCAGGCGGAGGAAGGCATCGCACGGATGGAACCAACGCGTCTCACAGCTTCTCCCCACTTGCGTGTCTTATACAATAACCTGCGGGCCCTCCGAACGAAGATCCGCGCCGTGTTCACATGCGGTTTCGCCACTGCTTATTTTTCATTTGTATTTTCGCTGTGTAAGTGCTCCCCTCTCTCCCAGCCAGTAGCCCTAACCTTAAGCTTCAGACTGCGCTCAGATCCGCCGGCTTTTCACAGCGATTCGTGTGACGTAATTTGTCATCTGGTCGGGGCAAGCGCACTGAAAGATGTGATTTTGCTTATTAATATACTAGTAAATAAACAGAGCAATATTCAGATGCAAAAGTGGTCGTCAAAAAGATATATAGTTATGCGGAAAATGCAGTTTATAATAATATGTAAATAATAATAATAATAATAATACAAATAGGTCTAAACAAAACTACATGGTATACATAAAACCATTACCGATTAACATTATGTCCGCAGAATTAAATTCATTATTATGATTTTTGAATTTTGCTGGCAATTATTAGAACAGAGAAAATGGCATGGCAGACGCTTAATTGCTTGGAAAGAGTCCCATTGAACAGGTGTAAATGGTGTAGGCAAGTAAGTTTGAGATACTTGTCTATGAATTATGTGAATTAAGTCGATGAATGCTTCACGCCAGAAAAAAAGGATATTAGTCTACATAAGCGTCTAATCACTGATGTGACTATGAATACTGCATTAGCACAACAACAGAACGGTTATTAATAAATACACACAACGTGAAAATTTTCGATACTAGCCGCGGAGAAGCCATGAATGTGGAGATTAAAACATCAATTGCTTTATTTTATTTTCTTTTATTCAAAACATTTAAATTATCCTCCAATATCCAACTCAGTGTAATAAATTCTTTCCTGGACTCATGAATCATAAAAATACATTTTTTCGACCAACAAAAATTAAAATACTATACCTTATAACAAAAGACATCAACAATAATCAAAATGATAAGAATAAACACATCGTTATAAACTGCATCATAATTATATGTGAGTATGACAATGCATTTCAAGTAGCTGTCCTTTGTGCAATGACAAGTAGATTCTGTCTTAGGGGATGTAAAGAGATTTGTGCAACGCATTTATGTAGGCTAGCATTGGTGCCCAAGAGAGGTCTGTATTAGACCTTGTATAGAAACCTGGGCGATGCTGCAAACCCAATAAAGTTTCTAAAATAAAGCAGGGCTAATCTTGCCAAGAGATCTGTAAAAACTGCGACTACTGCTTTGATGTAAATTAATAGTACCGACGGTTTTATTTAGGGGGGCGGCACGGTGGTGCAGTGGTCAGCACTGTTGCCTCACACCTCTGGGATCGGGGTTCCCGTCTCCGCCCGGGTTCTATGTGTGTGGAGTTTGCATGTTCTCCCCGTGTCGTCGTGGGGTTTCCTCCGGGTACTCC
>JAAGVU020000001.1:6171055-6183212 GCA_011763525.2 Mormyrus iriodes
AGAATGATAACAGTATGACATTACTGAAATATTAACATTTACATCATGGAAATTGCACAAAAAGATTGTAAGAATTTTAATTACTATTAAATGTATTTCTCAGCTCTAAAGCGAGCGTCTGTTTCTTTACTTGTGCTGACTGTCAATGTGTAGGTTTAAAAAAAAAATAGTTGCGCTGCATTTTCGGCCCTGGCATCCATCTCTAAAGATTCAGCACCATTCAAACGGGGCAGGTGTTCCATTTGGACGTTCATTCTGTTCACTGCAGAAGCAGCTGAATTTGGGTTACAGCTGCCAGCCTCTGCCCCGTTCTGCAAGGAGGGGGGAAAAAAACCAACCCAGTATGCACCAGTGGCTGATGCAGAGACACTATTACACAAGCAGCGTTCCGAACATGACATTTATAACCTTCTGTACTATTTACATTATGATGCTTCAAAGCCAAATGAAGTTAAGCAATTTAGTATCTAGAAAAAAAGCAAAGGCAACAAAATAAGACCATGAAATGTTAGAAAGTGATGAATTAAATCAGCCGACAGCAATAAAGATCAAATAACCCTCAGGACCTTTTCAGTCAGATTTGGGTCACAAACAGAACCATTTACCCACACATTCAGTCCTGCATACCATGAATTTGTGTGTCGAATGCAGCGCAGCTGAAACATGAATGAAAAATGAAAATATTTATTAAATACAGTAGGAGTTCCATGTCACGATAACCAGATGACACCAAACAATGGGTGCTGGGTCAGTCTGACAGCCAAAAATGATGGCGATGCTCATATCCATCAAGGGGAAAGAGGACACAGGACGACCACTCTCACGAAGCAACTGCGACGGTGATCGCTTCAGATCTGCCGCTCTCCTGCTCTGTGCAATTCACGTGCAAGGACCCATCCCTGTGGAGGCGAGGACGAGGACACGGGGATGTTACCAGAAGCAGGGCCTGGTGTGTCGAGTGTCCGCGGTGAAAACGGTACCAAAGTCTGACACGGCACACGGCGGCACCCTACCTTTTCATCGTGACGACCGTGACAATGTCCCGGAGGTCATCTTTTGGCTCTAGGTTCCTGAGGACAATCTGGAAATAAACATTCGGAAAATGAGAAAATTCAGAGACATAGGCAGTCACAGAGCTTTCATGGAAATATTTTAACAAAATCACTAGTGGTTTCAGCCCCAAAAGCATGCGCATCACAAACAAGCAAGCTGGACAGCTGCAATATTACAGCAGCTGTGCTTAAAGTGAATTTGTTCTCACTGTGACTTAGCTTATCTATTGCCTTATTACTTAGATTATTACCACCACATTTATTTAGCAGATACTTCGATTCAAAGTGACCGGAGAATCAGATAGTCGGGTCAGCCAGAATTCCTGGAGCAATCAGGGTTAAGAGCTTTGTGCAAGGGTCCAATGGAGATACAAACACTCTGCCAGCCTTGGGACTTGAACCCATGGCCCTCTGGAAATGGGCACAGATCCTTAACCTGCCACACACCAGCCCAGTACATCTATACACTTGTAAATATTCTTTGTCCTGAGAGTGGCTGAACACACAAGAATTCACATGCACTCCCTGCATATGGCTACGGGTTTGAAGTTAAGTCAAGCCCTACATCTGCCACTTTCTCTTGGGGGGTGCAGCTCCGGCCGTTTGATTGGTACAGCTCCAGGCAGATGGAAGACAGGCTTCCCGGGCCCTGCAGGGTGTGCTGTCGGCGGGCAGGGAGGGGCGTGCCTGAGGGGAACAGCACCGTGTACACATCTTCTCCAAACTCATCTGCCTCCTAGGGGAAGGGAGGGGTAATGCGGGTCATAAGTGAATTATACATCCTAATCAGTTTCCACAAAATTCAGTGAATACATAACATTACTGGAAAAATATCTAATGTTTAATTTAACAAGATGGACATTAGGAGATGAGGATTAAAAGCAGAGTATTCTAAATATCAATGGAAATTCATTTTTAACCCTATTAAAAAACTTTCCTGTTCTTTCCAATTAGCATCAAATGACAAGCAGGTCACAGAAGCAGGATATAATTCATTTCGATCCATATGCTGAGCTCAACGCCACCTCCTCACCTTGACCAGGATGTCCTTGGCACAGCAGTCTACCGTGATGGAGTCCTCGTCCAGGGAGGACGTGTCCCTGCCCACCAAGATGCCTGCCTCGATGGCTGCGCCCACAGGGATCACTTCGTCTGTGGGGATGGAGCTGAGGAGTTCCACGTCAGGGAAGATATCCCGGATCATCTGCTGAAGTTTGGGGATGCGAGCAGACCCTCCACACAGCACCACCTAGTGGCAATGGAGGGTTATGGTTAGACACAATGAGACATATAGAGGGTTCAGTTTCATTCTGAACAGTCGCAATATGGTTAATAAGCATGTTAAACATAAATGAAGTGGCCACTTTATTCAGTACACATAGCTTGTACTGGGTAGGACCCACTTTTACTTGCAGACCTACTTCAAGGTTAAGCAAGTTTGTGCTCAGGAAATCCATTCTGCACATTACTGTTGTACCTTGCATAGACCGGTCATCTTAGCTGCTTTAATGTTTAGCCAAACAGTAACCTCGTCTGTGTGCTGCATGTGTTCAGCTGCGGCCATAGGCTTGGCCGTTTCCTTTAACAAGCAGGTGTCCCAAATAAAGTAGCCATAAAGTGAATTTAAAAATATTTTGATGGGATGGAGAACCAACCTTGTTGATGTCACTTGTGGAGAGACCGACTTGCTCCAAGAGGGTTTTGATGGGCAAGATGCTCATATTAAAAAGGGATGCACACAGAAGCTCAAACCTGGCCCTGAAAGGAACCGTGAAGAGGCAGGACATTGGTCAGACTGTAACAGGCTCCGCCCCCAACACATTCTGCGAGAATCACATACCTGGACACACTGCACTCAAAATCCATGCCATCGTAAAGTGAGTCCACAAAGCAGTTGGAGCTGCCCAGCGTGGAGAGGGTGTGCTTCGCCACATCGGCACTGTTCATCAGCTTCATCATGGCTCTGGGGTTTCCTGTCACGTCATGCTTGAAGGTCCTTGTGTCAGAGAGAGAAGGGATAGAGCTTCTCAGTAAACACAGTGGGAAAGCAACGTGTTGGTCATGAGGTCATGGCAAGACGTTTTGGCTGCTATAGGTCCCCAGTGTGGCTGCTGGATTATTAATAGCCATCCAACAGTCCATAACCCATAATCCAGTACAATGACACTGACCCTGAAGCCTAGCCCAATAAGCACAGGGCACCCTGAACAGGATGCTAATCCAGAGGGCGGACACACACACAGACACTCTCAGACACTCACTCGAGTCAATTTGAAATCACAGATTCAACTAACATCCCAACATAAAAAAAAAAAAAAAGAGTGAAGTGTCTTACTTTTTAAACTCTGCAGCAAGATACTGGGCCAATGTTCGAGTGAAGCTCTCCCCACCAGTGCTGTGGTCGGTGTGGGTAGCCAGAACTCTGTACAGCCCGCTGTTCACCTCCATGACCGTCACTGTCAGGGACGTCCCTCCCAGTTTGTACACCATCACATAGCTGCGGGATATTTTAAGAGTTCTGCTAGCTGAACCCCGGAGACAAGACTCACATAACTGACCAGACAGACTAAATGTAAATGTATAAAAAATTTCAACCCTTAAATACACCACAGGACTAAAGTACTGTACTTTTTAAAACCTTGAACACTGAAGTCTACCTCTTTCCGGTGGGCGAGTCCTGGCCAATGCCATAAGCCAGCAAGGCTGCAGAAGGCTCGTGAATCAGCCTGAGAACATTGAACCCAGCATCCTCTGCTGCCTGCCTAATGTGCAAAGAGAAAGACTTTAATGTCTTTTTATGTGCACAAAGCCTCTGCACACCCCACAGAGTCACCGTGGCTGAGATTATGTCATTTCCAGCTTACCGGAGGGAATTCTTTTGCATTTCTCCAAACTCAAAAGGCACCGTGATGACGGCGTCACTGACATCGGACCCCAAAGCAGACTGGGCCGTTTCTTCAGCACAACAGGTAACAAGAGGAAACGAATTCATTAACTGTCAATTAACACTACCTAACTTCCACATTTCACCGAACAAAAACAGATTCCACATTTATATATTACTGAGTAAATTTACTCTACTTTAAAAATATACAGTTTCACCTTTAATGGTACCTACCCTTCATTTTGTGGAAGACTAACTTTGCCACTTCTTCAGGTGACACAAACTTGGTGACCTCCCCAACATCGATTTCATACATTGGCTCGTCACCCTTGTCAACAACCTTTAGAGTGACAGGCAAACATCCAATAAGCGAATATTTCCCAACTTATGCTCGTCACAGGCAAAACGCAGAGATCCTAGCAGCATTTACCGGGCATTTGCTGTCGGCTTTGTGCGCCTGTGCTTCTGGGTCATCAAAACTAAATGGGGAATCAGATTAAGAGGACAAGGCAGTTACAACAGTATACAATAAATTACAATATACAAAAGTCAAGAGAAATCCATTTATCCAAATGATACATATGTGAAATATTCACCTTCTTCCCAAAATTTGCTTAACTTTGACGACGGTGTTAGCGGCGTTCCTTATCCTGCCTTGCTTCGCGGCTATTCCGACAATCTGTCAACGACATCACCATGGTCACGTCAATACACACACATATATAAATACAAGCACACACACACATGCATGCATGCACGCCAAAGCCGTAACGTCCGGTACCTGTTCAGTGTCCCGAAAGGCAACGACTACTGGAGTGACTCGATCGCCGGCATCATTAGCGACTACATCTGCCCTTCCGTCCTAAAATGAATATATAAAAATGCGATTAATCAATTATTCGTATAAAGAAAGTTTAAAATAATATTAACCGTTTTAAAGGCAACATACAATGCAGTGCCATTCATTACAGAACGAACGAAGCTACTGACGTGATCCCGGCCGGTCTGTAAGCCTGCTATTTATACAAGCACCTAAACTTATGCCGGCCGCCATCCTTACTTACACGCATAAATATACACACAAAGTGCTGTCTGTGACAGTTCGCCTATGTAAATGCCCAGCGTCTTACCTTAAATATTGCCACACAGGCACATGTGTAACCAAAGTGTACGCCTATAGCGGCCATGCTTTTTGTAAACGTACGGCAGGCGACCGGAAGAGGTTGAAATCGGGTTCTTTTGTCCGACCAATAGAAAATGAAGGTCCCACATGTTAGCCAATAAAATTTTGCAAACGCTGAGAGTGGCATAAAATTTAACCAATGAGAAGCTGATCTGCGGGAAGCCTAGCCAATAATACTCGCATTACATTGCGGGGTTTAGTGTGAAGGACCAATAAAAGATACCATTCATTGTTATTTATATATGGGGAAAATGTAACTTGTTCTATACGAGCTGGAGAGCCGCAGACTTTGAGCAGGTTTTAAGTATGAAGTTTTTCAAGCAAACGGTGTCGTTCAGGAACATTTTCAAAGTGGTCTTAATGTGTGTCATGCTAGACTTCTGTAGTGCGAGGGATTGCGAAGGTGAGGCTTGACATGAAGGGTTGCGGTGTGGTGAAGGCTGCTTATAAAAATAGTTGCCTGCTTGATCTTGCGGACGCTGCTCAAATTTGGACAACACTGAAGGAAAACGCATGTGCATGTTCCTCTCGTCTCGGAGCCTTTTTCTCTAAAGAAGCCACTACGTTAAAAAAAGGTGCATTGTCAAAAATATAAAAACTGTAATTGACTACAGAGAGGGAGCGCACACGGAAACAAAATTCCTGAAAATAAAACGTGGAATTGTTGTTTTGTTTCATATTAAAACCTTGGAGTTCCTGATGATTTGCGTGCGTTTTGTTTTATTTGATTAAAACTTTTTTGGCCTGCCGAGAAGTGCCATAAAACAACAGATATTTATGTTGTCGTACGGACACAAGCAAAAAATAAAGTAAAACTACAATCAAACTGAGCGTTGGGCTACCGGGTCTGGTAAGCCGATGTGGAATTAATAGGATTTATTTTTCAGCGGTGCTGACGCTTTAATTGGGTGCCTATGGCTAATTAACCAACGAATGAGTGTTATACTGGTCACATTTGTATTTAACGTGACAAGCAAATCATAGTCAACACCACAATTATTTAAAAAATTAGAGATGATGAAATAGAAATTTAGACTTCTCCATGTCCGTTACTGAAGGCTGCTTGATATCTCCTTGCTAAAACGTATTACTTATGCATGCATAGGTATATTAACGGAATAATGTTTTGTGACCGAGTACTGCACAGCATTGCCATGAGTATCATAACTACTTTTACTAACATAGCTTGTTTTCATCTCCTAAGATAACCTCATTTGGTTAACATCACTGCTTCTGCAGTGTGCGTAGGATTTCTGAGTAGGCTATACGAGGGCCTGATGTCCGGGCATGTGGAGCTGACCCCTGCTATGGTGGAAGAGGGTCTTCTGAGGGCCTGTGGAAACGCTGTTGGCAAGGAGCACAGGCTGGTGAGGGAAGAACCTGCTTCTCCTTAAGCAGGGGAAAAGCATGGCACCACACTCATGGACTGGCCAAGTGAAGCCCAGATATAAATAATTTAATTAACAACATGTATACATCAATAGTGATATAGTGAGAGACACTGAGATAATTCTGTGAATACTACGTGCTGGTTCTACACAATGTGGCACATTCACGCTTCAAGGAGTGTTGGATCCATTCCCTGCTTTGGGTGAGGGTATTTTTACTTGCAGTTGGCTTTGGCCTGATTTGATTTTGCTGCCCTTTCTGTACTTTCAGTGTTATTACTTGGGAGCCACCAGCGATGCGGCCACGAAGATAACAGGGGAAGTGACACGACCCATGAGTTTCCACCTGCCTGTGTATAAAATCTGCGAGCGGCTGCAAAAGCGAGACAGCCAGATTTGCGAGCTGACATACGGTACGTCTGAGACACCGACTCTGGTGGAGTCTGCAGACATGTTTTTTTTTCCGATGCTAATGGACTCCCTGCTTCTGTCTTGCAGAAAAGCAGGTGACAGACCTTAGTAGGGAAGGCCTGTCAAAGCTGAGGGTGGCCGACCTGAAAAACATCCTGAACTCCTGGGGCGAGGTGTGCCGCGCGTGCATCGAGAAAAGTGATTTTATCAGCCTTATCCAGGAGGTGGCGACAAAATACAGCAAACAGATGGGCCAAAAAGCAGAACTGTGATAACTGAACGATTTGCATTTTCTATAAACCAAATATATTTTGTTAAAATGAAAAATATATTGTTGAACCTAGTTACGCTATGGGCATAAACTCCTTAGGGTAAAATATTAATAAATAAAGGTCTTACCAACTCATTTGAAAGTGGTATTTATAATAAAGCCGTTATTTATATTGTGTTATACGGATATTTTGTTAAAATATTCTGGTTAGATCCAACTGTGATTTGTTGACATAGTTTAATTTATTGAGACAAGTAGGGTGCAGTATATTGCGCGTTGCGGAAATACTAACGCTGATTCTTAATACACAGCAGGTGGCGGTATTTCATATTATACTTTTCATATTTCAGTTCGAAAAATAAGCTACGTGTTGATTCTCACGCTGAAGTGGATGATCCAGAATAGACTGACAATATTCTTTTTTAAAAAATGTAGTCCTGCTGTGGCTGTAGATATCAAACTAACTGGACTTGTGTATATATTAACCCAAGGCAGTTCTGCAACCAATCTGCAATCTGTCAACAATTACATAAGTGCTCTGTAAACAGTTACAGGAGCACTCTACCCATATTTTCCAATAACCCTGTTTCGTCGTAAGGCAAAGATAGTAACCTTGAGATAATTTAAATTCCAGGAAGTTACACGGGTCTCCTGAGAACATAACTTTCCTTTTGAAATCTTTCTATAGCCTGTATGCAAAGTCTTTTGTTTCTATGGCATTCGTGATTATTTTCTTACTCTATGTAACGTTTTGTAACTTTATCAGTGTTCTTTGCTACTGCATCAATATGTCACAATACTCACCGCAAGTCCTGAACCTATATTAATACTCTATATTGTTATTACTGAGTGTTACCGCAGCGACACTGGTGGGCCTGGGTGGTCCTGGGTGGTCCTGGGCCCAGCCGATCATCGCTCCCAGCGAGCCATATAGATCCATAAAGCGATGGTGTCGGACAGGTGGGCATATGTGTGTGCGCGCTTAAATTAATTGGAAGAATAGTTCTGAGAGACAAATATATTTTTCTTTCTTTGTATAATGTTACGTGTCATTTAATAGCTGATAAAAAATGTAGTTGAGTCTATTGTAATTTTGTCCGATTTTCTGCCGGCCCAGTCACGTAAATGCACATGCAAACGCATCAGATAATTCGTAAATTTACATTATTTAAACAAGGATTCAACTGCAGTTCCTTCCAGGAAGCTTAGCCAGTCTGAGCTATACTTTTTCTCCATAATGATAAACATCGTATCTCCTTATCAGCATTTTATTATTATTATTTATTATTATATTATTCTATATTTTCACAACATGTCTGTTTCCTTCTGAAACATTGCTGGTTGTACAATTTTTGTTTGTAAAACACTTAATGAAGAAATGCAGAGCAGCGTGTATTCAAGAACAAAAGCACGTCATTGTACTTTAATCGGAAAATCCATATTTTCACTTGGTATAATTATTTTCTTATAGCAAACGTCTAGGATATTTTAGTTCCCCACCACATAGAAACTACAAAACAAATAAGCAATCGGGGGCCTGTATCACGAAGCCATATTTCTTGCTCAACCAGATGATTTGTCGGATTTAAGGTAGCCCAGTATAAATGAATTTTGTTTTCGTTCCGCCTTTAATCCAATAAATTATCCCAGATTGATTATAACCTAATGTTAATGTCCCTAGCCATCTTTGTAGTGGGTAAAGTCATCGGAATGAGTCACACAGAGAGCCGATAAAGAGAATTGCTTGCTCTAGCATTGAATTACACAGACAGAGCTTCGTTTTAAATGGTCTGTGTTAAGTTTACAATCTTTCATAAATATATGCTTAGCAGCAGTTGACCGCTAGGACGATTTAAGCATGGTTGGTTGTTATCAGCAATATGAATCTCCTGTTCTGCGTTCATTAAATACAGTTATTACATAGATGTCAGGAAATACACTCTGGTCCTCCGCTCGTCCGTCCACAGCGACCAATGGAAGGAATATGAATCTGCATATAAGGCCTGATGGTATTCTGGGAAATGCGTGAAATCACAGACCTGCTGACATATCAAGTAAAGGAGAAAGGATGTTTTATAAACACCACTGTGTTCTGTGTGTTTGCTTCGCAAGCAGTTCCGGGAAATGTAAGATGTAAACTGCACATTTTCTGAAAAGTTACAGTATTTTGTAATTGAAAGCTTTTCTGTGAATAATAAACAGTTTCCATTTGTGACATATGTCTAATTTCTATGCATTCAAGTAAATAAAAATGTGCTTGAAAACCAGACGATTTTTTCTTTAACTTCAATCACTTCTGTATCATTAAATAGTAACTTCCTTGGATTGTCAGTGTGTGTTGAATAGGGGGTACACAAAATATGTACAAATGTCTTTTTTTATTTGTTTGTCCTGAAACAGCTTTCACAGTGCGCTGTTGGTAATCCGAGGGTCTCGGTGTGCAGACAGCTGGACACCGTTTGCATTGTGGGAGGTAGAGCTGTAACCGTGAAGGTAACTGGACGCCTATGTAAGGACCTGACAATTTCAGTGGCGTAAGTACAAACGGTTTATTATCTGGGTGTTTGTGATGTTTTGCATGAAAGCTGAAGACCAACTGATGAACTGATTAGAAGAACAGCGTGTGAATTCATTGATAAAAGTTGAGATACAAATGGGTCAAGTATAACGTATGTCAAGATCCTTATCAGACAATTCCGGTTTCTTATATGGAACGCTCTCCAGGTTGGATGTATTACTAAGATATTTTCTGAAATGTAGGCCTGTATTTCCCACCCCTTAACACAGGCCATCTTTTTACGTACTTCTGTAAAGTCGTCCTGATGAAATCTCATGAACAGCCCTTCAAACATACTCCCACATCTATGATAGTTTTTACATATACAGTCATTTCCAAATTCTTCTCCATTCATACTGTATTCAGTCACCTTTAGATCAAAGGAACTTTATTTTTTTTGTTCACACAGGTATGTATTTCTTTTCATTACAAAACTGAAATGTCGTCAAGCTAATTTTCAGAAATGTTTCAGGAGTCCTTAGAGAAGCAGATGGATCCTAAACATTCTTACCACAGAACAGCGAATACTGGTATGTCTTCCCACCTTGCACTACTACATGATGTGATAATTGAGGAGGGTATCTTCAATGCATGATAAAGAAAGACCACATTGGCTGAAGTCAGATTTTATGACCAGGAATAGCTGGGGTAATTTCCAGAAAACTGGAACAGGAATGAAATATTTACTGGGAAATGAGTAATTGTCTTGGGGCTAATTGCAAGTCATATTCAAGCCGTATGAGTAACTGGATTAAACATCTTGTCACGTCTCAAAGCTCCGGGAACGGACTTGATAAAACACAGGCTTAAACAGTCTGGAGGCTGTTACTATGATGCGGAAATCATGTGAATCCAGCCTCTGTATCGTCAACCAGTGCTTCCCAAATAAAATGATTATTCTGGCATTTGAAAGACCAGTTAAAGCTTCCATCTTCTCAGGCAGGCAAGGGATATTTTTGTGGTACTGTTCACAAGTGAAATGCACCATTATTCAGTTATGTCTAAGCTTTAATAACCCATCTATGAGTTTAATCTTAAATGGAACTTTTTAAATATCTTTTCTTGCATTCATATTACTGCAATAATGTGTCCTGGTCAGAGACTCATGTGTTTGGATGATTGAGCCATTTACAATCAAAATGCAAAGATGTGCCAGACCAAAGTTAACTGAATTTGAATCATGCAAAGATGTGCCAGACCAAAGTGAACTGAATTTAAATCATGCAAAGATGTGCCAGACCAAAGTGAACTGAATTTAAATCAGCACTGTTACTGCATAGTCAACAAACAGGCAGTGGAAAATTGCCCAGGGCACTGCTGCTGAGAACGTTATTTAAACGGCTACTGAAACACTGCTTTTAAAGGTCATCTCTACTTCCTGCTTCAGAGGAGAACTTCAACTGCCTTGAATTTCCAACACGTGACAGTTTGTCTCACTCTGCGTTTGCTCGCCAGCTGAGTCCTTCTCCTGTTTCACCCACCGCACTGCAACCTGCTGTACAGCTGTGCCCGTGGGGGGGCCATTCAATTAAAAACTCAGATGTTAGGATTAACAGGCAGCCATAGCGCGCCTAAAAGTTAAGTTTAGTGTAATAAGCCGCCTCAGCTTTTTACGAGCAGCCTGGGTTCTGCCTGAAGAGCCCTCGATTGACAGGAGCCTACCGGAACATGCTGCGCTCCATGTGAGCACGATTGTGGACGCCCCCCAGCTGGAGAATGTCGGGCAAATGCAAGGACACCCCAGTGGGTTTTAGGCCACAGACCAAAGCAGCAGAACGTCCAGGGAGCGGCAAGTAGTGGGATCAAACAGACAGATAAGGATCCGCCAGCGGCCCGCAGAGGACGCCTGCATTCGGTGATGTAGGAGCACTGCCTGTGATCATTAGCTCAGGCGTGTGTCGAATTAGCGATTAGTGGCCGTGTTCCCAGGACAGCGGAAATTTAGACCGATGCAAGGCTAATGCTCTTCTAAAAGCACAATTAATGAAAGTGGATGGTGGAGACCCTACAGATGGCTTCAAAATGGGATGCTGCAAAAAAACAACCTAAACTGTTTCGAGGCAGCACAGGCACTTGCCAATAACACCTGGGCTCAGTGCGATGGAGACACACGCATGGAGGGCCTCATACCTCTGCCCCTGTACCTCTGTCCCTATTACCGCGTTGGAGCAAAAAGGCATGTCAGCAGCTCAGCGGTGGGTGTGTGTCTTCACACAAACTATATCTGACGCATAGTAAAGCCCCACCCAGCCCAAAGTCTCAAACTGCTAGAACTAGTTCATTTGCAAATAACTGAAGAAGACACTACTATATTTGGCATCAGCTTGCACTACATTTGATAAAATTATTTACTTTATCATACCTGTAACAGATGTACTCCATCCAATAAAGAAATTACTTTTATCAGGAGG
>JAAGVU020000001.1:6193243-6213943 GCA_011763525.2 Mormyrus iriodes
GGGGAACCACCACCCCGGTCTGCCAGTCCAGGGGCACTGCCCCCGATGTCCATGCGATGCTGCAGATGCGTGTCAACCAAGACAGCCCCACAGCATCCAGAACCTTAAGGAACTCTGGGCGGATCTCATCCACCCCTGGGGCCCGGCCACTGAGGAGCATTGGGGTCACCCCAATGTAATAGTTACAAATTTACACACACACAGACACAGACACACACAGACACACAGACACACAGACACGGCACGCCTGACCAGTTCTACTGGCACACTGGTTAAAAAATTCTGCTGTTCCTGTACACAGCACAAGTCAACTCTGGGGCCTTTGCTTCAGGATAGGAGAGAAACATCTTTTTTTTAACTTTTGGCCACAAAGTGGTTAGAGGCCTACTGCATACAACGTACAGGCATAAATCCAGGCTGATGCAGAACATAGAACATTAAGGAGATTTTTATGGATCGTTATACATCCATCTTTTAAGCACTTATCCTTGGTAGGGTTAGGAGGGGGTCTGGAGTCAGTCCCAGGAATCATGGGGCCCAGAGTGGGGAAACGCCCTGGACAGGGTATATCTCCAACACAGTGCACACGCACACTCATTCGCACTCTACGCGCAATTCAGAAGTACTGCTAGGTAGGAAATCAGAGGAAATCCTCGCAACAAGAAAAGGACATGCGAACTCGAGAGACACACAGAGTGGAGGCGAGAGGAAGCAGCCCTGCCGGCCGAGCCGCTGCGCAAACACAGGAACGTTCGAAATAACAGCTGTGTGTAGGCCCCGAACCGGATCAGGCGGCTCCTAAACAACACAGCTCCTCCAGAACAAGATAAAGGTGGAGAAGGAGGGGAAAATTCAGGGTCTTTATTGACTGTTATTGCAGGACTCGGGTAAGAGGACCATCAGTGTGACTCTGGAGCCTGAGGCCAGGGGGCCAATCACAGTCTCATCGTTCAACACAACTCTGGCGATACAGGGCAATATTCTAAAGGAGAAGGGAAGCCAGAGCAGGCGCAAACATAACAGGAAGCAGAGTGTAAATGAGATCCACTTAAGCACACGCCGAGGCACCCACATAGTCAAAAACAATTACAGAGTCACGAGGAATCTCAGGGCGGGACAGCTTGCAGACCACAGACCCTGTCCAGTCTGCTCGCTCTCAACTGAGGGGAAAGCCTCATTGGCATAATAATGATTGCGGAACAGGGGGAGGGGTGTGTATTAATATTCAGGAGCCAATAAGTGATGGGTGGGGGGTGTTTTGTGACCAAATTTGGGCATTTAGTGAGTGTGCAGGAGCCGTGGCTGAGATTGTATAGATCTCAGCAGAACATGACAGCCTGATGTTGAAAATTTGGCCAAGAAAGACTTGTTAGAATGACTGTGGACAATGCGATCGGTAACAACTCACACCACGTAATCTACCATGTAAATCTACAATAGTGATACTTTATTAATCCATGTGGGGAAATTCTGTTTTTGCTAACCCCATCTTGCTCTCAGTGTGTTGGACACACAGGTGAGAGGAAGCTTGGGGCCAATCTGCAACACCCTGGAGCTGGTTTAGGGCCTTGCTCTGGGGTCCGTGGACATGTGGCTGTTCTGCACAGGCCGGGGCACAAACAAGCAAGCTTCTGATCACGGGCACAAAGGATTAGCCCGTTGAGCCAGACACCACACCAGAGCTGCTGATCTTCCAGCATCACCGGGCCAGTGAGCTATGAAATCATACAACCGTCAGAGAGTAACTGACACATCACTGCGTGCTGGATGAAAGTGCTGAGTCACCAGCTGTCACCAATGGTCCCCACCATCTCCATGGCTGGAACAACCCAGGTTCCAGGCCTAGAGCCCCACCCCCCATACCCACCTACTCCTTAGGGGTGGCTATCTTATTGTGGCATGGTTATAAACAGTGGACACTAAAATCTATTATTTTGTACAAGGAAGAGGGAACACAATAGACCCAGCACCTTGTGGGGGGGGGGGGGGGGGTTATCCAGCCAATTTGCAGAAAAAGAGGGAGTTCATTCAAATACTTTTTTTTCGTACACACGGGCAGAGAAAACCCCCTAAACTGTCTTTTGGGATAATCCCATTAGAGGGTGTGGGGGGTGCTGGTCCCTGTCCAAATCTTGTTTTTTTTTTTTCTGAACAGGCCTCTGTTGTTGATAGCATGTCATGCTGAATACCAAATCAGGATTGACCATAATCAATAACAGAATAATTATGATTTTTACATAGATTAATTCACTGTGAAAAATAATCTGAAACTACCGTATACTAACTTGGAACTGAACGTTACCATGCTTATTTTACTACATATATAAACAGTTTGGGTGCAGCGGCTGTGTTTTCATAATAGCTAAAAGTGTGCTATTCTTGTGAGCAGGATGCAAGTTTACCAAAAACAGTTTTCGGTCTTTAAACAGACTTGGAAACGTGTAATGGAAAGTTTAAAGTTACAGTTCCATAATAATGACGGAAAACGATCCTTTATTACAATCGTTAAAAAAAACGCCTTTGGGTTTCTCATTCATTGCACAGGCAAATAAAATTGTTTCAATGTTTATTAATATCATACAAAATACGTGAGCATCGCGTGTTCATCGGGAAAATTAAGATACGACTGTTTAGCCAGTCGAACATTTAATGTACTTTAAGATAGTAGCAGACAACGGATTTGTCTGGCAGGGAAAGATAATATTTTAAGATACACCGTAACAAAGGGGAACTAGCCGTCTATTGCCGAATTAACCGCTATGTCTATAATCTGATTAAACTGCAATAACCGATTACTTCAGACAGTTTTATAATCGCCCACACCATTCACGAGGTTTTTCAAGCATCTGAAGAAACTGATAAAAACAAATCTATTAGATAGTGTCTACGCTATGCTTGGAAGTGAAACAAAAGAAAGACGTGCCTCCACGTGTATATACACACGGAAAAACACCCATGCATGCCTATACATTCTCTAGCATTTTGTTGCTGTTATTACCACGGCATTCTGTCACACATACATTTGATATAGAGTATTTAAAAGCCGGTGAGCTGGCCGAGCACACGACGCGTCCTTTGTGCTGCCCCGACAAGCGCGCTTTCGGTAAGGCGTCCCGTCCCTCCCTCTCAGGCACGCCCATAGCACCCGCACACACAAGGGCCATAATGAATAAAAAACAGATAGAAAGGAGGAGCTACACACGAGGCACTGGCTGGGCTCGCACGGACGGTAATTTACGTTTTTGTTCTGCTCCGTGAAGTGCTTCCGAAGAAATAAAGCTGAGGTATCCGCGGGACGTCCTCGGGGCGACGATGAGCGCGAGACCCGCGCGCGGCTCCTAACCTGCGCTCGGGTGACGAGGGCGCGAGCCGAGGTACGGTGCGCGCCGTCCTTGTTATACATTGTTATCTTTCGCGCTGTTATGGCGCACGGGCATGGCTACAATCTTTGTTTAGAAAGTCAGTGTGACATTTTTGTTTTTGTCCACGAACGGGAGTCGTGCGTTGCTATTGGAGCGGACGAAACTTAACTTAGGGACGCACTTGGGCAAAGACCCACAAGACAAAACCTAATGAAGACACGTGTTTTTCTTTTTAGTGCGTTTTATAATGAAACACCTTACTGATCCTCAGTGGGAACAGGAGTATTGTTGGTCTTTTGCGACGTTTTAAAGTCTTCACCGATTCCTCCCATTGTGTCGCATATTTTGTACTTATATTATTATTATCCATCATCATCATCATCTGCAACAACAATAACAGTAACACTGATAGTAATAATTCATGTAGTGTCCTACTAGTATTTCATTTGAAACGTATCGTTTAAACGCTTAAAATGATTAGGACATTGAAAGTACTTGATTGTTGTTTTAAATGCATTATGTGGATTTTTGTTTTTCCTTGTTTAGGGGAAATCGATTGTGCTTCTGTATCCATGATAGAATTAAACCGTAGATTTGTGTCACTCGTTGATTCATGAGTTCAAAAGGAGGACACACTAGGAATGTGTAGTGTGTAGTTCTACGGCTGTGTAGTGCACAGTACTACAAAACTGTAAAGTAGGTCTGACTGTTAAAAGTCACTGTCGTTAAATTGTCTTATTGTGAGGTGTTGGAACAACCTGAATAGGATATCATGTTTTGAGGGAGTTTTCCCAATAAGAAAATCAATTAAGCGAAACCAAAACAATCCCATGAGGGTGACAAATAAAGAAAAGGTCGAAGGTATGAGCGCTGTTTGCAAATCACGAGGAAAACAACGCTAAAATAGGCAGATGGTATTTCAGCATCTATTAATACGGGTTAATGCGCACAGCTCTCTCACACATAATCGGAATAACACGCAGGTTGGAACACATCTGTCACACACAATTTGAATAACACTCAGGTGCTCTTGGCAGCTGACAAACACGCAGTCTGCGTAACACACGCTGTTGTTGTTTCCGACAGTCAGATTAGGCTACAGGTTAGTGTACACGGTTTGCTCGCGTACAGTCAAAATAACACATGTACACATGACGAAGACATGCAATTATGACAGGATCTTAGTAAAACGTCCTGGGTATCCAGGGAATTGTGAGATGGATTGGTTTTCCTTTCGAGGATGTCAGGCAGCTAGATGGGGAACACATGTTTGCCATTACGCCTGAATCCCGCTGAACATTTAACATCTGTTTCTTGATCTTTGAACCAACACTGTGGAATTATTCCTCTTGCCTAGTGGATGCGTGGTCCCTTCCCTTTGGTTTCCAAAGGGGAAGCAAGCTCCCTGTGGATTAGGTGGACCTGATGGGGAACCACAGACCAGATTCCCAGGGGTCTTTGTCTTTTGGGAGATCTGTTCTCCACCCCAGACATCTCTACTCAGAGTCTTGACTTGAACATGATCTTCCGGTCAACATGTTGAATTCTGTCCACACTCTTCTCCCGATTAGAGGAGCTTCCTGTCAGAATGGACTCATGCTATTCACTCCACAAACCACGACTTGCAGGATGGGGGTTGGTGAAAGTTACTGCTTTGGGGCTTTTGAGTAGACGCATGAGCTCTTTGACCATGACTTGTGAAAATTTTCCTGGGTTATACAGTGATTTTGAAAAGTCCAAAGGTATTCCTTAATAAGCCAACTAAACACATGGCTGCATCAACAACAGTCATGATGAACAGCTGCAATTCAGAGCTTTGTGATCAAACTTCACTCAAGCTAAACGTGTACTTTAACTTATTTTTAAATGCACTCTGTGTCTAACGGATGCGATCTTTTCCTCTGGCTGGCTTCTGCTGCCATTCCTATTGTACATGTATCTTTCCACTGGCATCAGACTGGTCAGATTGGACATGCTCATCCTGGTATGCAGGAGTTCATGTGAATCATATATCAATGAACAATCTTTGAAATAGCATAAGATGAAACCTTACTGATAACTTGACTATTTTATTGTCCTGCAGCATCACAAAAATAACCCCCAGCACAATAATCAATAATCAAATTGATAAGAATAAAGCGTATGGAACAGTGCAGGTCCTACTGGCAGGGTGTAAACTTGGAAGGCGCATGACTAAGTCCAGGTGAAATTCTCTGATCCTCCAAGCTCGGCGGGGTTGGGGAGACAGAGACCGGAAGTGCTCAATGAGCGAATGGTAGTGGGTACAGAGGAGCTTCTGAAGAACTCAGCTGTTCATCCTGGGGAGATGGAGGGAGGTGCTCCTTGATTGTACCAACTCTCCATTGGGAAGTCAGAATGGGAGGTCAGAATGGAGTACAGCATGGATAGTTTGTTCAATCCTGACTAAACATCTGTCCTTGTTAATTTCGTCCTTGCCTGTGGTGTACCGCTCAGTCAAGTTTTGATCGTAGTCTCGTGACTCGATGGACTCTCAGTCTAACATGCTTTGTATGTCATTCTGTCATCCTAGCAGTTAGCTGTTCACTGAGTACAGGCGAACGACAAAGCAGTCATGTCCTTACACGTTCCTGTGTTGCTGACTAAGCTGCCGGTTGCAAGGGTGCGGACACTTAACAGAAACTTCAGGCTCATGTCATGAATGTGGGGAACAGAGCTCAGGGTACTTTAACGTAGTTCTCTGTCCTATGAGTCATTCCGGAAGCACAGTGAACATAGTGTGCCAGTGATTCCAATCTGTTATCTTAGCAGTAATTTGCTTGCTGCGTTGAATTGCGGATAAAAGCCCTTCGTTCTTGGGGTGGAAGCCAGCATTCCACTTTCACCAGCTCCTGTGTGACACTTGCATACCGAAACCCCTTAATTAAAGGCAGAAGCCAGGGCAGGACTGCACTCAGAGACAGGAAGTCTGGAGAGCCCAGTGCAGCATCACCCAGCCTGCCACAGAGGTGGGGAGAGCAGACAGTGGGCGTGCAGTTCCTGCTTTTCGCCTGTCGGTTTGTTTCCAGGCACAACGTCTGCTTTTTAAGCATTATTCCCGATCCTATGAGACGGTACTGTTATGGCACCCGTGCTCAGAGCCCAATGCCTGGACATAAATCCACTGTATTGTCCCTTTGGTTCCCCCAGATGCCAAAACCACTCTTTTGTTTACTTCCATTTTTGTTTTGTTAAAGCCATCTTCACTCCTGTTCCCAGAAAAAAAAAACTTCCCACCCGCCCTCCTCCTCTCCCTGCATGTTGACTTTCTGTTCATTTAACGTGCGCAGGAAGTTTTACAGACATCATCAGCCTGCCGCCTGCCTCCCAGCCACCAACAGAGTTCAGCGTCTTTCTTCAGTTGACTGTTGGAAAATGATTTCTACAGTCTCTGCCACTTGGAGCCAAATTCCCATTTGTAGCCTGCTGTTCTTCTCTGCTTCATCCAAAAGTCCTACTTTGATGCCCCCAGCAAAGCTGACATTGTTTCATGCTTCCTGCTCTTTGGTCTATGGAAATCATACTTCTTAAGACACTTTATTGACCCTTCGATGGCTTCATGTTTTAAAAAACAAACAAACAAGTACTTTCAATGGAAACTGATAAACTCCTTGATAAAATGTGAATTTGTCTGCAAGACAATCTTTTTTTTCCAATGATTTGACTAACGGATGGGCTTACAGATGGTCCTGTGGTGTTACAAAGTCTGAAGCTGGTTGGCACTCTGTGAGATCCTGTTTCTTGATTTATCTGTCCTGTTTAGCTGAATTATATACTAAATTCTGTCACTATATGGGGAGACTTACTCTTCTTTGTTGTACAAAGAGGCTTAAACTGAACATTAACTCCTCCCATCTCAGATTGTCCCAGATGGCTGGAGCCATGAAGCTTATTCTAGCCAATAACTCTGACCTAGAAACCTTCCCAGTCATGTAATTTATGCACAAACATGTTAACAACACAGCTTTATAAAAATAAAGCATACAAAACATACCTTCTAATTTTTTAACCTATATCTCTTTTTCTACAGATATTTAATTATTTTGACATATGGAGATAATGCACATCGCGTTGGCCTGTCTCTTTATACAAAAGGCTGCTGGGTTGAAGTTAAGTCCTGGATCTGTTGGTAGCTTTGTTTCACAGGCCTGCTGTTAGAATTCCCCAGTAGCCAACACTGTCTTCTGCTACAGATTGATTTTCTTTAACATGATCATTAGCCTGGATGTCTAAACTATTACTTGCCACCCTCAGCTCAAATACTTGATCTGTTTTGCCCTTCCCCCCACTTTCTGAAGGATCAGAAGGGTGGCCATCATGTGATAAAATTTCAGTTGCGGCAACAGCCTCCATGATGATCGAGAGGGAGATATTGTATCCATTTCATTTTCTTGGAGGAGTGGTGTCCCACGCAGGCCTTTTCCCTTGCCAAGAAACGGCGCTATAGTTCCACGCCACAGTCTATAGAGACGCCTCTCACCTTAGAGCAGCTCTTGTTTGTACACGTTATCTTGAACATATTACCAGTGTTATCCCTTCTGACAGGTTTCTCAGGCGTTTCAATTCCACTTGTTACCTATTGCCTTGAAAAATAGCAAAGAACTCATCCCGAACTAGAAGTAATCATTCGTGAGTTTTCAGTATGAATTGAATCATATCTGGAAGGATGTATCGAATTTACAAAGCTCTTCTAGCTGCTGGGCAATCCCCTAATGTCCGTTAACATGTCGGAGACCCAGAGGGAGGTCCAACCACATGAACAGCGGGGCTGTCTTAACTGTCTATGGATGGAAAGAATAGTCATTGACAGCTTTGGGATCATAATGGATGCCAGAGGTAGAAGAGACAGTACATAGACATGCTCTGCTCACATTTTTTTTCTGGAATACCCAGGTAGACATTGTAATTCCTTGAGCGAGGATCAAAATTGGTTTCCAGTAGAGTCCAGCATAGGACCTGGTATGTCTGTGGGTGGTGAAATGCAGGATGAAGTGTGTGAGGTATTATGTTTTTAAACTCATAGTCAGTTTGATATTGTACTGGTTTGGGGGTAAGTACTGCCTCTGAAAGCCGGACCAGTCATGGAACCCTTGGGTTACACCCAGCAGTACGTAGCCACTGTGCCTGCATCGCATACCAAAGGATGCTCTATTGCCAAAGAGACGTCACTGTTGTACTGCATTACTGAAGGGACGTTTTATGGTGACACACGCTGCGAAATGCAGGCTTGTTGCATAAATCATTATTGACTGCCCAATCAGGCTGCATACTGTCTCTGGGCTAAACTATATAACGCAAGTCCACCCCCCTCCGGCGCGCCTCAAACCGGTGCAGCTGTGACACAGCTGACGTGGTCGGCCGACGCTGTTCAGGGACATACATATCAGCCAACAGCTGCAACCCTCCTGATCCATACGTGAAACAGGTGCAGTTTACATGGGAGTTTTGGAGGTCTCTGCTTCAAGTCGCCTTGTGCAGCACCTGGTGCTTAGCTGACCCCTATATGTATGCTCAGTGAATTATGGCCTTTATCATTCACACAGACATCAATTACTGTTTCTTTGTCAGCAGTCCTTGCTTATTTGAGATCTAAGTGTACATTCGTCTGGATTATAAACACAAAACTTCACTGGCAGCTGTAATTTAGTGCTCAGGTAAACTCGAGGCTATGCGGAGTATACTGCCTGATGTTTGCATTAAAATTCCACTTTTGGAACAGTGGGTGTTTTCACCTGCCCAGACTTGTTTGTCCGTAAGCAAGGGTTTCTACCTCCATCTGAAACGGCTTTTTCTTTTTTGTCTCGGGGAAAGGTGGGAACTGCTATTTCTTCACCAGACGTTTCTGTTGAGGATGAGCTCTTTTTTTTTTTTTTTTTTTTTGGCAAACCAGTGTTTCTGCTTCACAAAAAGGACCTGAAAAGTGACAGAGCAAGGAGATTTGCCATCTAATCACTAACAGGCAGTGTGATCTGTCTGTCCGCCTTTGGTGTGTCACTCGATCTGAGATCAATATTTTGTTGCTATGACACCATGATCAGGCGTAACATCATGCAGATGTAAAAAGGACTTGGAAAAGCAGTGTTCTTGGCGACATCTTGGGGCTGCTTGGTCTTGTCCGGCTTGGGGTGGCTTGAGGTTCGATACTCGGTGTGAGGTTGGAGAATAAATGTGATTGTTTCCATCTCTCTGTATCCACATGAATTGAACACGTGCTGGCGGTCTCACATTCCTGGAAGTGAGTCCCCTGTTCCCTGGGGTCTACTTTCCCCTTTTGTCTGTCGATGTGTGGCTTCATCACATTCCTCTTGTGTGACACAATCTCTGTAGTGTGCATGTTTTTTTTTTGTTAAGCCCCCCCAAGTTCATAAACAGCGGTTTCCTAGGGCTGCTCCCTACACTATACAACAGGACAGCCCTCCTCACAGTGCTCAGAATTCCACACCCAAATTCGAGATAGCAGTGCGAAAAAAAGGAACCATTTATTACTTATTTGGTTACTTAACCTCTTTAAGACTCATTTCCTATTTTGGTGAGTTTGAATGTCCTGGAATATCTGAGGACAGGGAAGTGACTCTCGGCTTTGCTTCAGTAAAAGTACTTTACGGAAATAGATTGTGACACTAATTTTAAAAAGCAGAAGTAGTTTCGCACCACAGAATGTTAATTATAATCAACGAATCAGAAAAAATCGGGTAAAATACGTCATGTGCTACGTTGATGTTCTTTAACACAATTATGGGGGGAAGCTTTCAAGCCATGGTGGACCAGGAAAGCGTACTGATATGTCTGGGCTAGGGTTGAGATATGAAGGTGATGTTGGAAGTGCTCTGCAGACAGGAGAAGTCGGCCACTTTATCTAATCCCTCCATGTGCCTCTTCCCAGGCTGACTCGAGGCAGAGCTACTGGGGGGAAAAAAGCACAGAGTATCTCATCTGGTGACGACAGACTTGATACTGTCCAGATTTTTTCCCCCACGGTCTATCCCCCTTAAAGAAAACATAAGGCAGTGAGATTTTGAAACATTGATATCATTTCTCAGTGTATCTCAAGGGAGTAGAGAGTTAGATTTGCAATTTGTGCCAAACACCTATAGATTACATCTTCCTTCTCAACATTACTCTCTTAGAGGCTGATTTTCAACTAACAGGATATTGAAAGTGGAGTTATCCGCATGACGCAATGCCTGGAATGAATTCTTAGCCTCTCCTTCAGCAATTTCAATGAACAATTTCAAATGCCTTCTTGGGGAAGTACAACCAGGGAATGACAGATTGAATGTAGGTAAGAAGAGTCTTTTGTATTTATCTAGACACGGCTACTTTACAAGGCTATGAGTTCTTTGGTTGGGAAACCTCAGTGTTACCTACTGGCTACCGGCAAAGGAAACCATTTGCTTTAAGCAAAAGATGTATAAATTGTGTCATGTCTTGCTAAAGATTCTTTCAGCTGTAACTGTTTTTGGTAACTCTCTTCAGTTTTTGTCCCCTAACAGTATTACATACTTGAATCTACTAAAAATATAACTGTCTTGGTGGCCATGGAGATCAGGTTATGTGTTTCTCCCTGGAATGTGACGTTTCTCGATTCCTGAGGGTGTGTTTTACCTAGTTAGCACCAGTTAATGCACTTTCCTACCAAAGTTTATGTATGTAGTTTCCAGTTCTGAAATCCTGGTGTGTCTCGACCGGGAACTTTTGCAGTTCCTGGGCACTTCCATGTGATGTTTTCCCATCGCACAAAAGGAACTGTGACGCTATGCTGAATAAGCATGGGAGATGCAGACAGTTTGTAGGTTAAATGTAATACATACTTTCAAAAGTGAGCAAACGCCACCTCAGTACAGTGGAAACGATGAAAGTATTTTTATTAGTTATTGGGGGGAGTGGTGAGGATCGATCGCACGGTAGGAAAATACAGGACAAATTACATCCTGTATTAGATCAAAACGGGACACAGCATTTTATTTTACAATAAATATTTTACAATTAAAATACAGGACCATGCTGTAAAATATGGGACAGACAGAAACTCTGCTTGGAAGAGATCACAAAGTACCAGCCCATGATACAGTTTTATTCGGCCTGCAACAATTTTATATTTAATTATTAAATCTGGCCAGCAGACCGATCTCTCATTTTCCACAAAAAAAAAAAAAAATTGATGTGACATTCTGCTACCGAAGCCCTCCCCTCAGTATCGGTGATAGAAATTTCCATAGCGGTGCCCCACTTTAAGAAAGAACAGGAAAACCAGCATACTTTTACATGGAATTCCAGAGATCAAATGTCCAGAGGCAGGAATATGGAGACACAAGCCAAAAAAGTTATTCATTAATGTTTTGAATACATTGTTACATTTTTGCTCCACTACTTCCATCTCTATTACCCACAGTTCTGATTAACTTCCAAGTTGGAGCCAGTGCTTATAATCCACCAATCAGCACAGTTTATCATTATAAGCCCCACCCAGTAGTTCCTGGTGAAATGTTAAGTTCCATCCCCAGAGTATAGACTAAAAAAAAGGTTCAGGAACTACCTCCGAGGCACTACAATTGGACTGAGTTCCTGCGGTTGAAACAACAGAACTTTCTGGTACCTGAAATAAGTTCCTGCGATAGGAAAGGGCCTAAATGCCTGTTTGTACCTGTGGATTTGCACATACTGAAGGACCTTGGATTGTTCTCCAGCTTACCCACAAGCTATGTTTCCTTAATGTACTCATTGGACAAAAAGGCTGGGAGACACTGGTCAGCTGGGAGCAAGTCCCATTTCATGATCTGGTTATGCTTTACATTTGGAAGGAATCTGCTATCTGGCTTCAGGCCCTGGTACACCCTAGCGGCATGTCCCTTACCAGATCATGGGGGTGGCTGGTTTCAACTCCTGACTATCCACCAGACGCCACTGCAAAACACAGCCCTCGGCACCTCTCCGTTTCACATGGGACACCAGAACCTTGTGGAAAGACAGCAATAAAGGTCTGACTGTGTGCCCATTGAAGATCTGTTAACAGATCTTCAACGGGCTAATGGCTAGTCTGTTAACCTCTGTCCTTTGGCCTTGTGACAGGTCTGGCTCTCTTAGCCTGGATACCATATCAGCTGTACAGATAAAAGGAGGTGGAGGGCTTTATATGACCAGCGTCTTAGGCATTTCATAAATAAGGTAGAGTTCTCAGTTGACCTTATATATAGCTTTTAAGTTAGCATGCTAGCTATATTGTAGTCCAGAGATTTCAAGGAATTAATGTTGTTTTTCTTTGAATAATCATAGTCAATTTTCATAGGATCTCTGATAAGATTGGTTGCAGTCAAACATGTGACATCTGTTGACCAATGAAATATCCATAGAACCCGCTGCCAAGTAAGTGTGGGGCAACTTAATGGCAGATGGTTTGGCAGCATCTCGATGAGCCACAACTGTCCGCTAAGTTGCTTTTAAGTGAATCTGAACAAGTGCTCGGCTGGCCTTCCATTGTATTTTGTGGCTCAAAAGACAGGCACCAAAAACGCAAGAAAGGGGCGGGGTTCCTGCAGACTTAATGATTCAGAACACGCCCTGTTTCTCTCGTTAAGATTTCCCGGAGTGACCGTCTCAGATCAAATACACAGCCTCCAGGTATGTGGAGTTAATAACTGTGCAGCTGGAAGAACAGCCAACTGTATAAACTGTATCCCGTGTGAAAATAACCTTTAGCGGTCCAAGTCGATATTAAGTTGTGATCCCTGTGATTTTTTTTTCCAGCTGTTTGGATCATCTTGTTCTGCACACAAAGAGTAACAAACATTACAAATCTAAGCTTTTTCCTGTTAGAAAAGGTGTTTTACTTCAGCTGTAACATTACTAGATGGTTTTATGGCCAGGCATGGAGAGCCTTATGGGCCCAAAGACACTTCTATCCCTTGTATTTGATTGTTTATGAGGCCAGCTGTTTCAATCAGAGGTGGGTAATCTAGGTCCAGAGAGTAAAAGTCCAGACCAGGATTTTGTTTCAACCAACCAATTCAGTACTCTGTGACTGTGACTCTTTATAATCAACTGGTTGGTTGAAACAAAATCCTGGTCTGGATTTTTACTCTCTGGATCTGAATTACCTACTTCTGCAAACAATATCCTATCATATTGATCCTTTTAGTGCAGTTGTATCACTGCATCTGTAGGGCAGCCTCTTGCCAAAAGGATTTTTGCAGCGGCATCAGTGTTTTGAACGAAAATAAGTTGCGCGCGATCGACAAAATCAAATCAAAGGACCTCCGACCACCATAAAAAGGTTCCTGGCTTAGCATAGGTGCAGGAGGTTATTCCTTTGCTTTTTAATTACTGTTCCTTTCCAGGGTTTGTGGTGCTTTAACGTCATTAAATGAACAGGGTGACAGGAAGTGACAGATTTTTTACAGGGCTCTAGGATGGGAGTTATGGGGGGGAGGCTGAAAAACTAGAGAGGTTTGAACTCCATTTTAGTTCCTCCCACAACCCCCCCCCCCCCCCAGAGCCACACATGTAAAAAGTACATAATGACAGAGCAAGGCGGTTGCACATTTCAGAAGTGTGCCAGCTGTCGGGTAGCCATCTTTAAAATAATCGGGGAGATGTAACCACGACGACTGTCCCCAGCAGGCGGCCGACTTGACTGAGAGGCCCCAGGAGCTGCATCTCCTAGGCGAGACTGACCCTGCCAGTCTAGTCGTTTCATGTGGCCTCAGTCCATTCAGGTTTCTCAGCGGGTTTTACAGAAGCTGACATTTCTTTCATGTTTTCACACATTTAGTGATTACAAGCCTGATACCATTAATGTTTATGCAGGAAACAAAATAGTGATTTATGGCCGAACTCGGTCATCTGGGTTAGTGTGCTGTACCACTGTGCCAATGAAGTTCACAGGAATTGCAGCATCAGCACTGATCCACGGCGTTAGCACTGTCCACTATATGTTAACTGACGCTAGGGCTGTCTGGTCCAGTACAGTGAGGATTCACGATGCAGAGTTATGGCACGCAGCACCCAAACTGCATTCAGACCCTCATCAATAAATGGATCGGCATGGTACAAAGTGAGAGGACACGATTCAAAGAAGATACTGAAACTCTTTAGCCAATGTTCATGTTAGACACTAACCTAGATGTAATATATATGAACCACATCCATTTAAATAGTTAACGGTCTGTTATAACTTCTTTAAAAACTAGTGTGTTTCTGTGTAGCCACACACACAGAGTGCTTTGTTACATCTCTGCATGAATACCCTCACTGTTTTGCATGTGATTAAATTATGTATAAAACTGACCAGAAACACATGACTGAAGCCATTTCTTTCAGTAATAAGTAAGTTGGAAGCTTCTAGTGCTCCAGCTCCAGATCCTTATTAATTAGTAATCGGTAAATAACAGCCTGTTGTTCAAAGTACAGGTCAGTTGTTGCTGTATGATGCAATGTCCAGTGGTCCAGGATGTGAGACATCCCGTTTTGATTTAATAACCGCCCCCCTGAGGCGGAGGCTCTGTTGTCCCACCCTTCAGAGCCGTCCTCAAACACAGCTACACATTCCTGGGACTCGTACTCATTCGGAGGTGGGGGGAGACACAGAGAGAGAGAGAAAGATGGTGAATCAGGCCACTATTTCCCCCCCACCCCCCCCATGGGTCACTGAGTAGCACCGCGTGGGCTGTGGGCAGCTGTAATTAGTGAAAGGTCATGGAAAGCCAGGGAAAGGTTAAGGTCCCATAACCCACGGGCTCGGAGGAGATGCTGCCAGGAAGTGTGGCTCACAGCGGCCTGTTGACTTAAGGGTGGGGTGTCACTTTGATATGTATCGGAGAGGCCTGGGGGCCACATCTGGCCTGGATACTGTAAGGTATGAGACATTTATAATGCAGGGAGTGGCCTCCTTACGCATTGTTCCTAACAGACCCCCAGCTCACACTGTACTGTGTCGGGAAACACGCTGATTTTCTCCTCAGACTTCTCCTCAGGGCCTCCTTGTTATATTAAGATTGCCCTTTACATATATAAACGTGGCCATGCCTGAATGTTAAGGAGATCAGCGATTTTGATCTCTGAGACCAAACGATTAAGCAAGCAGTGTAAACAATGGCCAGAGATCATAAAGCGGTGGGCCAACAGGAATTAGATCCTGGAAAGCTGTTTACGTTCCATTGGGGCTGTAATGGTGGACTGTGATTCTGTGGGTGTAGTGACGGACGTAGCCAGGCCAGGTGGGGAGGGGGATAGAAGTGTGAAGGCTTCTGTCAGTGAGCAGCTGTGACTTAACAACTCATCAATACTGGTTTTAATCAGCCCCAACCCCCACCAGAAAAACATGGGACTGACACAGTTGAAATCTCACTCGTCACCCTTTGCGTGGCCTGCTCAGGGATATTACACTTTTCATTCTTTTGATCAGCCTGAATTCCAATTTCATTTTTAATTTAACTTTAGTTTAGCTTAATTCTAGTAGGTCTGGTCATTTTTATCACTGTTCCTTACCTCTGTAGTTTCTCCTCATACGTTGTAAAAGCAAGCAATACCATTCCACTGTAACAGGCGTGTTAACTGCATCATGGGGTCCCCTCTGCCCAGCTCTTAGCCTCTTTAGTGTTTCAGAGATTTAACAGTAACCTTCTGATCTCAGCTGTTTAAAGTGCCTATTTTTTATATGAATTATGAATCGACCAGTAACAATGTATGAAATCATATATGAAGCTGGGAAAGGGTATCTGGTTTAGAGGGTGTGTGATTTTGATTTTTTTAACTTTTTCTTGTGGTAATGCAATGAAGGAACTTTGGGATGGGAATTGTTGGGAATAGTTTTTTATGACCTGATCTTGTCAGCCCAGTACACTTACAATGTACTTGTGGAGTTTAATAAGGACAATGCGCTCCAGCTATGACGTTATGGATTTATGTATGAGTACAAAAAACAACTTTAATCGGTACGCATTCTGTGTATGATCATATTAAATCACATCCGTTACAGGAAACATGCTCTGCAAACTGTCACACGCTTGGAAATCACACAGCTGAACTGTCAGACTTGTTTCATTATAGGTTACTAGTTCAATATGACAGTGAATTTTAAAACAAGGATGGATGTTTTAAAACAGTCTCCCTGTTTGTAATTGTAATACTTTCTGATCAGGAATCCTGGTGTGACTCAATCATATAATTGCAGCCAGGCACGTTTCTCAAGTCTGTGATGTAAAGCCCTCAACCCCCCTCTGTCCCCACCTCCCACAGTGAACCGTCTGACCTGAGAAAACCCCATCTGCAACCAGCTGACTAGTGCCCCCTTCCGGACGATTCTGCTGCGGTTTAGCAAGAATTGGATTGAACAGGTCTGTACATCGGTGACCATCCTGCAGGATTTTCGGGGCGAGTCTCTGCAAATCCAGCTAAATCAGTCATATCTGATTAACGCGTTAAGATTTGAAAATGTAATGCTTTAACTTATTGGGTTTCGCAGTGAGTGGCACAGCCCCCCATCTGGGGTGACTTCCAGTGGAAACTATCTTTCTCGGTCGTTTGTCTCCACAGAAGTTTCCATTATAATTACAGGTTGAATGTAGGTTATATATGACCCTGTTTGAAACAACAAGGTTGGTTTTTTAGAGAAGTGTTCTAAAAGTCAGTTTTAACGATTATCAATAGTAGTCACCAAAAAAGTCCGGTGTGTAAAAAAGTCCGGTGTGTAAAAAAGTCCGGTGTGTAACAGGTGCAGTTTTCCAGTTTAATAAAATTAATTATAATGCCAATAATCGGCGTGATTCATTTAATTCAGAGCAGTGGCACCACATTCATCCCTGCGGCTGAGATCAGGGCTGCCAACTCAGGCTTTCGGGCTCACGTAAGAATTCTTACGGCAAATCTATATTAATCCATTATAAACCTAAAATTAGCTTCAACAAAGGCAAACCCTGCAGACTATTTACAAGGCAATCAACTCTTGCATACATGTAAATGCATGTGCATGTGTGTGCAGACTTGGCCCAAATTGAGAATCTCAATCTCAACTGAAGTTGGCAACTCTCGGAGTTTGACAATGGTTAATTTTTAAAATGTCTGTGAACGAGTTAAAAACTTACAGATACATTGATTAATGACGTATAGTATCAAAAATGTACTTAAGGGGCTAAACGTGCACACTGAATTTCGCCACTCACCTTCAGCTTCTCCGTCCAAGTATCTCGCGCAGGGCCATGTGGCTCACTGCTGACCTCATGTGGACAATCTGCGGTAGTGCAGCACATCTCTGCGTCGAAGGGTATCGCTTAATTGACTATAAATAAAATCCACTGGGTATCTTCAACACTGATTTGTGCTATTTTTTTAATGGCTGAATTAAGTGGAAAGATACACGTGCTTTTACAGTAAATAAGCAGTTGTTGAAATGATTCGTATACGCTTTGGTCTACTCTGAATCTCTTAATGACTCAGAATCAACTCAGAATCATGACTCAACTCAGAATTTATGCCAAAGAAACGCCCATATCAGCTGCAGAGTATGACAACAAACTGGCTAATGGCTCGAAAGCCTTCACTATGATTGGAACAAGATAAAAATCGAATTTTTACGTTCATCATGTATCTCAGTAGGCAGCAAGATTGTCTCGCATCTTTAGGGTTAGGTTAGGGAGGAGCTTTATACCTTCTGTCTCTGTTGTGTGGCTTATACCCAGGTACCTGCTCTTAGGCAAACGGGTGTCTCTAACTTACCCATAATGTGTTCTTTCTGTGTGATGGATGTTCGTCCTGCCCAGGGTGTTCTCCCGCTCGTTGCTGCCTGGGACAGGTGCCAGGCATACTTGCAAATCTGCACTGGCTAAGTGGTTGGAACGTGGATGTATCTGTGGAGCAGTTTAATTTCCTGCTGTGATCAGAGCACCAAAGTCTAGTTTCTTGGCAAATGAAATACTTAGAAACTCACTGCTGACCTGTGATATGGATGTTAGGTCCACATATTGCAGGTTGGGTTGGGGGTGTTATAAAATCCATGTTCTGGATCATGGAAGATGAAGCAGAGCAAAGTTACTGATTTTTGTGGGGAAGATCTACATACACAGGATGTGCTGTTTAGGGTTATTCATTTGCTCAGTGTTGGCGTTGTCAATCAAAATATATCATATAATTAAATACACCAAACCTCCCATACACGGATAAATAGTCGTGCCATCTAGGGAAAAAAAACAGACCAGCTTTCACCAAAACGTACCTGAATAGTGGGAAATTCAGAGTGAAATGGGGTGAACCTCATGCTTCAGTTCTTCATGCTTTGGCTTGTCGTGCTACATTTAAATGTCTGCCCTGCCTTTCACAGGCTGGTGGTTCATGGCTTTTTTGTGGTCTGTTCAGGTGGCTTGACCTGAATGTAACTGCAGTGTAATACAATGGATTGAGTTTGTAACATGTATAGCATGGCTGTCCATGTAAGAAGACCCCATTGATCTCCCACCCCGTCTGTGCCTACAGAGCCAGGCCTAGAGCAGGAGGGGGCAGCAGAGAAACCGTCTTGGGCTGGCAGCGCCATGGCTGAGCCGGACTACATCGACGGGGATTGCGATGAGCTTATTAAGCCGAAAAAACTTGTGAACCCGGTGAAGTCTTCCAGAAACCACCAGGACCTGCACCGGGAGCTGCTGATGAACCAGAAAAGGTGAGACCCCCCCCCCCCCCTTTTTCCTTAAGTGAGGGCTGGGCTGATCACCACACATGTGGCCACAGGATGTCTGAATTAGCACAAACTGTCCTAAAAGCGCTGCCAGGTGCAGAGAAATGGTAAACGGGGCCAATTTCATTATTCTTTCATGTCTGTTCCCTGCACAGGAACCCCCCCCCCAAGGTAACGCATACTTAGCAAGCTTACGGAAAATGAAGCGGTGCATTTTAAATCTCAGGCTGACATCATTACAGCCACGTCCATTTATGTAATGGTGCAGAGACATCCGATGGCAGTACCCCAGGAAAGGGGATGTCTTTAGGACCTCTGGGACGGGACAGACGGCTCGTGATGACCGCCTGAGAGGAAGGAAACTTGTATCAGTCTGTAATTTATTGAAGTCTGAGGGATTCAGTATAATTAGTGCCATCAGTGTAAGAGCTTTAGTGGCTCTCATGGGGAGGTCTTGTGTGATGTAATCCTGTGGTTTTACACACAGGAGAGCCGGAGTCTGTGCTCACCTGTGTAATCCGGCGAGCCTTCGTTAGATTCTGCAAAGCAGACCATGGGAGCACCGGGCGCTCAGGGAGTGCAAGACCTTGTAGGTCGTCGGGTTTTCTGAGGCCAAATATTTGATATAATAACTTTTAAAAAGCGAGGATTTGATAAGATCATGCTAGGAAACACACATCCAAATAAACCCCAGGGCAAGCATTTGGTTGGACAACCTATTGCACATCGTGAATCATTATCCTGAGGGCCCACAGTATCTGAAAGACTAAGAGGGAAAGTGATGATGTGGGTGGCCTCCCCACAGGGGCTTGTCTCCCCAGAACAAGCCGGAGCTGCAGAAAGTCATGGAAAAGCGGAAGCGCGACTTGGTGCTGAAACAGCAAAAGGAGGAGCAGGAGGCCCACAGGAAGCATTCGGACCTGGAGATTGAGCTGATGAAGCGGCAGCAGAAGCTGGAGCAGGTGGGGGCAGCCAGCCGCCTGGGCCTCCTTCCCAGGGACCGACACGGCAGATCCTTTGGTGTCCAGCAGACCCTCACCATGTGTTTCGCATCTTCTTCCAGTTAGAGCTGGAGCAGCAGAAGATCGAGGAGGAGCAAGAGAACACGCCCGAGTTTGTCAGGATGAAGGGCAACCTGAGGAGGACGAGGCAGGAGGCGGAGCAGCCGGAACAGACTCCGTAGTCTTGGGGGAGGTGGGGGGACTGTTGAGTCCACGGCACATGTTGTCACGGTGACCATATCATGGGGGAGATGGGTGTGTTTGTTCTGTAAACAGATTTCCCCCAAACAGACGGGGGGCTCACCAGTAATCGAACCCTATCACCCCCCCCCCCAGGAATGGGGGGGCTACCCCTCACAAGCTAATTTTGTTTGTCACATTGTAAATGGACATTTGGACACTGGACGGACTCTGGAGCTTTCTGTGATCCCCTTTTGTAAAGCCAACACGAGTGCATTTAATTTATGTGTGTTTTTTTGGTGGTGTGGGATTTCTGCTGTGTTCCTGCCATTGTGGTTGCTTGCTTGACATGAGCTGGGGTCTCTTTCTCCTCTGGGTTTGGGGGGGTGGGGGGCCCGGGGGTTGGGGGGGTTTGGTTGTGGGCCTTCTTTGGCTTGTTCGGTTTTTGTTTTTGTCTCCCATTAGGCTAATTTTGTTG
>JAAGVU020000001.1:6214043-6227556 GCA_011763525.2 Mormyrus iriodes
TTTTTGCTTCTTTTTTTGTGGTTGTTTGTGGTGTGGGTGTGGGTTTTCTTTTTGCTGGGGGGGGGGGGGGGGGGGGGGGGCTGGGGGGGGGGGGGGTGTTTAGTTGTGTGACTTACTTTGCCTGTTCGGTTTCTGTATTTGTCTCTCATTAAGCTACATTTGTTTGTTTTTAAAAGTAATTCTGGACCTTTGGGGGCAGAGAGTGTCATTTCCTATTCATTGTTTTATAATAAATAAAGAGTGATGATAATTTGCACGAAATGTACGGCTTTATACCAGAGTTTGTGGGTTCACATTTGGCCATCAGGAAGCAGAGCTTAGAGTTTTGACCAGAAGGGGGCGTTTTCTACAGTGGTTCAAAGAGGGAACTGAAGGCAAAGAATTGTAATGCGAACTGGATGCTGTCTTATAAAAAAAAACAGGTGATTTTTTTTTTTACTGTCTAAGCCATCTGATGTGCCCCAAGATCAAGTTCCCACGGTGGCTCCTAGATACAGTGAGTGAAAATGAGACAGGCAGTTGCAGGTATGCATCATTTCTGGAGCAAACCACACAGGATGTGAAAGGCAGGCACTGGCCTTGTGACTTTGCAAGGGCACAAGAAGTGGCGTCAAAATCAGGGTGAAGCTCAGGCCTCCCACCTCTTAGCATCCCCTTTGGTGTCCTGTTTTTTACTGCCCCCCCCCAGCTGCCACCTCACTTAGCCTGTATGCGCATCTCCACACTCCAAGTCAGAAGAATAGAAACACAAATTCATTTCCCTTTTAAAGTTTAGGGAATATGGATCCTCCTCTTCTTCATATAATAATAATGATGATGATGATGATGATGATGATGATGATGATAATAATAATTAATAATAATAATAATAACAATAGTAGTAATAATAATAATAATCCCTTAGCTGCAATTTACCTGTTGCAGTGAAAAACTGTTTTCTAGCTAACCTTGAAATAGTGTTTAAATAAAATACAAACACAAAAAGACAATATTTGCTGGTGTACTTAAAACATGATTATTCTACACAGTTGAAAACAAAACATGGTAAATAAGAACTGCAAAGAAAAAGACAGATTTATTCCTTCGGATATTTAGTGTGTAGCTTATATTCAGAATCAGCATATACGTAATTCAAGAACACCCTTAGAATAATGCAGCGCTGATTTGGACCTTCCAAAAGAGCTGGAGTGAGTTCTCCCAAACCTTCTTAAAACCACTTCAATTGTGACTTCATCAGTCTGACCTTAAGCTGTGCTTCACCATTCTGAGGCTCAACAATGCCCTTGGCCAAATATACCTTCTGTCTGAGAAACTGAACCATTCTTAGCTACATATTGGGACACTCCTCTTAATCGTTGAATTCAGGCGTTTCATACAGATCCATTGCTAGAGGTGTATAAAATCAAGCACCTAGCCATTCAGGTTTACAAACATTTGTGAAAGAAGTCATTATGAAGAGCTCAGTGAATTCAACCGTCGTATCGTCATAGGATGGCACCTTTGCAATAAGTCAGTTGGTAAATTTCTTCCCTGTTAGATATGTGTAAGCGTTTAGGAAACAGAGTGGGGTCACCAAGTGCTGAGATGAATAATATGTAAAAGTCGCCAATGTTCTGTTGACTCAGTAACTCAGTAACTAAATGGAAATTTGGAAAATCATTCAGTGTTAAACAATGTTTCCATAACCCACTTTTTAGCGTTAAAGTGTTTTTTGCACATAAAATCTTTTGGATGGAAACCTGCCTAATGACGTACACGCATATTGGTACACACAGGTGGTTTATAGAACAAATAAAAATTAAATTTTGTGACAAGCCTACTACAATCAGGTTCGTGCACCCAATTGGTGAAAATCATATTCATGCCTAGATGATTCACTTTGTTAATTTTGTATTTTATTTTTACGTTCTCCCCAGTTGCAACATCTTGAGGCATTCCTGCATGTTGTATTTATAAAGGACAGCCAAACAGTCACTGCATGGAGGGAATAATCAATTCTCGAGCCATCTACCTTAACCAATCCCCATGGACGGCGCCTAGTTACGTCACACTTAAAAAGTCACCCATAAACGCCCATTATTTCAGAGATCAGGCGTAGAACAGCGCGCAGCTTCAGTACGGTATGCCTTTCAAGTCTCCGTGACGCGCTGGACACTTTTATTGGAGAACTCACCCCAGCCCTTTGAAAAGTTGCCAATTCAAGACACACGATGGCGCGATTTCATCGAGAAAGATCGGGAAATTTTATCTCGTATTTTTATTTCGATTAAAAAAAAGCACGATATCCACTGCGTACAAGCAAGATTCTTCAACGGCTGTGTGAATCATTATTATTTTGATTTAATATTATTTTCAACATCGCTCAAACAAGTTTTCATATGTCGGACAATATATTTTATGCATTTTTATTTTTAAAAAACAAACAAACAAAGAAAAGACTAAAGAAAATTGACTTGCATATCGTCCAAGAGCTGCTCCTTTTGATCGCGTTTCCTACAGTTTTCCCCTTGATTTGTGTTGTAAAAAACGCTGAACATATATACTGTGGAATCTGAAACTCTGGTGGGTGTGAGAAATTGTGAATTATTCAGCCCCGACATTTTGATGAAAGCAATTTAACAACCACAACTTTAACATATTCATGTTTATACCGTTTCTCTCAGGTTTATTTTTTTTATATCACGGGTTACTTTAAGGAAATAAAATTTTGAACCACATCGTGTTCCAGAGATTTATGAACATAAATGTATTATATTTTTCATAATTTAATTAAATTGTATTAATGTAGAAACCAAGATATAACCACATCATTACAAAGGACGGAAATCGTGCATCCAAGTGATTTTTTTAAACAAATTTTCAACTGAATGGTATAATATTCTATATACAATAACATTTTATTTAACAGGCGTTTATACTTTTGCTACTTTAGATAACATCAAAAATATCATTTTTTTTACAGTAATTCACATTCGATTTTCATTTTTATAATAATCAATAATAATGAAATTAATTAAATTAATTTGAAATAATCAAATACGTCATATTGATGTCAGGAAATCACAGCAATTACCAGTTTTAATTACCTAAATTAAAAACTGAAATCACGACATTCGCTTCTTAATAATTTTAAAATTTGTATATGAGATATGTAAAGTATTCTAAACACAATTTAAATGTATTGTTTGATCAAATATTATCGTTGTAAAAATGCATTTTCCATACTTCCAACTTAACTTGCACACTAGTTAGCCAAGATACAGGACAGATTGTTTAGACCTAACTCAGGTAACTTAGGAAATCATCAGTAGCTACAGTATATATATTCTCATTAAAGAGAGATTAAACACATTCTCCACCAGTGGCCTTTCAGCGCTCGTTGTCTTTCCTTAATTATATACAATAGTTCTTGATTCCTGTCACCATAAGGATTTTACTACCAAATTACATGATATCAGGCTTGCAGATTGCTAGCTGACTTTAAGACAATCATATATTTAGTGGGTACTTTCTTAGAAACGTGACCACATATCAAACTTTTTAAAAAAAAATGTTTTGAAATGTGTTCCAGTCCATTGCGTTATCACGTTTTAAGCGGCAGGGAATCATTCTGAACCAACTGTACAACGTGCATAAACCTCTACAGTAATAAACAGGTGTTCGACCCTCCGCCGTGAACATCTGCAAGGTGGTTATATTACTCCTATAATTTGTGTCTTTAAAGCTCAGCTTAGGCAGCCTTTCAGTATATGGCCTCAGAGCTACAGTCATAAATCACGTTATGCAACATTTTGTGTGGAAAGAATATTATCTGTAATTAATACGATCTGGCATCGTGTCCAGGGTGTTGCCTGTCTTGTGCCCTGAACTTCCTCGAAGATGGCTGGATACACGATCTGCCTGTGTTGCGTAGGATTTCACTTTTAACCGTATTTTGACCTTTATTAACTTTCAAGCTCAGGCTTATTGGTATTCTGAAAGAGAACTTTCTTCAAAGTCCCCCCCCCCAAAAAAAAAAATTATATATACCCCGTGAATCGTTTAAATGTTACTTTTTAAATACCTGGTATAACTCAGGATCGAGTCTCCAGCTGCAGCCCTGGAGATCCCCCGTCCTACGCATTTTTAGGTTTCCCCTCATTTAACACACTTGATTCCACTTCGTTACTACTTACCACCCATTTCTTAAGTTGAATCAAGTGTGTTGGAACAGGGAAAGACCTAAGCTGTGCAGGGCTGGGGCTTATTCTGGTATAACTGCTATTATTCACCCCAAACATTATGATGATACTGAAATAGAATGTTACAAAACTATAAAGTCGACTGAAATATGCTGCATAAAAACTAGGACAAATGTTTGCTCTCCAACCCTATCGGTTTTGAATTTTGTACTAGACTTAAGAGAAACTCTGATATTTGTTGCAAGAAAGAAACCGAAGAAGATTAATACAATTTATGAATCGAATTCTTTCAAATGTAAGAGGTCCGAAAACTTCCAGTTTAATCCTTAACCTTATCAGACTCATCAACTTCCATTTAAAGCTGGCTTTCTCCATTTTCAAAGCTCTGCTCCTGTAAGGTGTCTGTCCCTGGCATTGAAATCTGAACACTCCCAGCGTACCTGGCCCTCTCTGTCTCCCTAGACAAGATAGAGTCCTTCTCAGGGACTGTGGTGGAGCTGCTGAGCTCAGAGTTCCTCTTGGTGGAGATGCTGAGGAATCTTTTGGAAAGCAGTCCTACCAACTTTTTCCGCATGTAGCTGTCCATCCAGAAGTAAACAAAAGGGTTCATGCAGCTATTACTGAATGCCAGACAGGTGGCCAGGGCAAGAGATTTAGTCAATGGAACAAAAGCCTCTTCGGAGAGCTTCAGGTACCCAGAATTCTTCAGGGTCAACACTGTGTGTAGGATATTAAAGGGCAGCCAGGTCAACACAAAGAGGGCCAAAATGCACAAGCCAATTCTAATGGAGCGCCTCTTCTTCCTCTCGGCCTTGCTGGTCACCTGGAAATGGTGGTATAGCTTCAGGGCCACGGCAGAGTAGCAGAAGGCGATAATGACTAGTGGCAGCAGGAAGGCTATTACTCGAGTCGTCAGGCTGAAGACGGTCTTCGTCGAGGAGTCTTTGTCCTGGCAGCTGTCACTTTTGACAGCCCTGGAAGTGAAGCTGTGGAACCCGAGCGCCAGCGACGTGATCCAGACCGTCAGGACGGTCAGGTGGGCGTAGCGTTTTGTCCTCATCTGTCTGGTGTTCAGCGCCAGGACAATAGCCATGAACCTGTCCACGCTCATGCAGGTCAGCAAGAAGATGCTGGAGAACATGTTGACTGAGATCACATAGGAGCTGAACTTGCACAGAAAGTCCCAAAAAGGCCAGTAGTTGTCCAACGAGAGCGAGATGATCCACAGTGGCAAAGTGACCATGAAGACCAGATCAGCTACAGCAAGATGTGTGATGAAGATATCCACCAGTCTCCGTTGCTTGGTTTTCACCATCATCAGGTATATAACCAAAATGTTACCCAAGGTCCCGGAGCAAAAAACCAAGGTGTACAACACGACCAGAATGATTTGAAATGCCCTCCCATTGTCCTGCAGGTCTACTGTGCCATAGTCATATTCTGTTATGTTATCATAGTCCGTTGAGTTGTTATTCTCCATTTCTTGCATGTTTTTTAGCATGTGAAAAATCATTAAAATCTTGTGACCACCCACAGTCCTACTTGCATAAACATTTCTGTGGTTTGCACAGAAAAGTTGACATACTTGATACTCACTTTCTTAATGTCACGTGGTTTTTCACTGCGAAAAGATAATACGATGGAATAACTGATAAATTGCACTGTAGTTTCCAAACGAAAAAACATCCTAAAACCATGAACAATCTTATATTTCCTGATCTTCAGTATGGCACCTTTAAACATGCACACCAAGTTTCACATGATGCATAAATGTCTTTTTCTATGCAGTAGCATAAAGTTAAATTGGTCGCCAGAAAAAAAAAAATGTCATTCTTGGTCTCCTAGACAGAAAATAGGTGAAAATCTTAAAAAAAGTGAAATGGTTTACAATGTATTTAAGCATATAAGAACGCTTCTCAAAACAGATCCGTGTAATATAATTAATTATATATGTTCGTATAATTTATTATAATCTTTGAAGAATTGCTACACTTATCTCTCACCAAACAGTATGAATTATGTAATAATAATAATAATAAGAAGAAGAAGAAGAATAACACCAAACAATGATTACTTAAGTGTAGGTCCTGACTGGTTTTCACTGAATATTTAACTCACATAAGTATTAATTTGTTAACTTTAAATCATTGCAATAAATAATGTACATGATGAAATTTATTGTCATTTACAATCATTTTTTCATTAGTACTTATGAAGTGAGTATTTGCTACTTACCTTTGTTCCCCTTGCCCTGCGGTGTGGGTGAAGCTTTGGTTATTGACCGTGACACAGACAGAACCATGAGAAAATCAGACACGATTTACTCTGTTTGTTGTGAAACTTTGAGGGGAATTTGCTGAAGTGTTCTGGGTGACTCCTGACCGCAAAACAAGTTCAAATTATTTTCTGCTGCATTTCTTACTCAAGGCATACAATGTTTAAGTTGTACTGTAATCATATACATTTACATATACAACTTTATTTGGTTTGTAATTCTAACAGTTAGGACATTATTATTATGAGCAATACTAATCACTCCCGTTTTTTTCAGCATTGCATCTGTCCTGCAAAAGTACACAGGAGAGTAAAAGAGGTGAATTCATGCATACTGATAATAATTCTTCATTAAACAGTTCTTCTGTTGTACATCAGCTGGTAAGTAAGTACAATAGTGCCTTTTTAATGAATGATTGTTTACATTAGATTGAAAGCTAATTACCGATTGATTGTTTAATGAACAGATGATTTCCAGTCGATCTTTCATTTTAATTCTGGGGCAGTGTGTGCCCTTTGTGGGCTAAGCCTCTGTGCCTGTGATCAGAAGGTCGCCGGTTTGAGCCCTGGCCTCGGCACATCTGTGAGTCCTTGAGCAAGGCCCTTAACCTCCAGCTCCCTGGCCACTGCTATGGGTGGCTGCCCTTTGCAGCCAGCTTGCGCTCACCTACAAGAGAACAAACTGGTGGAGGCATAAAAAGAAAATTTCCCCACGGGGATCAGTAAAGTATTTACAATAAAGTAAATATTATTATTATTAAAAAAATATCTGTGTTTGCCTTTTCTCATTAAAACACATTTTGTCCTAAATCCTTTGGATCTCAGGACTTTCGGGAATTGCCAAATTATCCCTCATGTTATAAAGACCTGAGCTGGAACAGAAGCCAGGGCACAGGATTGGTACACAACATCGGAGCAGGTTTCATTTTGACCTGCCAGAATTGCTAAATATAACTTCTAGCATCACCTGATGGTGTGAATAAAAATGTTTTTTCTTTCAAGAATGAGGAAAAGATTTGTAACTTAAATCCAGGCCACCTTTAGCAGTTTCTCCACAATAAGCATTAAAATGTTTTTGAGAAAGAAGGAGATTTTGTCTTGGGATGTGACTGATAAGGTAAACTTCCTCAAGTGTCACATGAGACCAGGGTAACCAGCGTGACCAGTCTTTTCAGGGTAGGGGTCATCATAAAGACTTGAGTTAGCTCATCATTAATCACAGGGCTGCCAACTCTCACGCATCCGGTGTGACACTCATGCTTTCTGACTCTCATGCTCAGGCAAGAAATTTCACAGCAAATCTATATTATTCCATTATTAACCTAAAATTAGCTACATCAAAAGCATCAGGGTAGTTTGCAAACCCTATACAGACTATTCACTAGGTAATAAAACTGTTACATACATGTACATGTCTGTGCATGTGTGCAGACTTGTCTCAAATTAAAAATCTCACTCCAGCCAGCTGACCAAAGTTGGCAACCCTGTAATCAAATTCAGATTCAAGGGACCTCTATCAGTGAGGGTTCATGGCTGTTGTGCCAAAGAATGCAAACACAGATAAATATGTGGGCGATCTTTCTTTCTTGCTGTGTCTGCAGACCGTTCATTACAGGCAAGCACAGTCTTCAAGAGATAATCAGAGTCTCCACAGGTGGTCAATCCACAACGACTCACGACCCACTTCACTTCTCTTAGTTTCTTTACTGTTGCGTTAGTTGTAAAACCTCTGCCAGTTAGCCGGTCTGGCAGAATCTAAACCCAAAAGCAGATCTGAAAGCTGACATACTCATTTTGCAGATTTGAGCCCAGTAGGGTGCCTAGATGTTGACTGTAATAGAGGCGTGAATGTTGTTGGCTTGCAAGACTGATAGGTGTGAAGAGGCTTGAACGCAAAGCCCGTTGGGTTGAGACACCATCTTGAGGTTTTTGCTTTTCTCACTGACGTGTTGAAAAACCTTCCGGAACTCGCACACTAGCCACCGCCGCATGTGAACTTCGCCTCCGAATTAAAAACGCAAGCAATCAGTGTTGCGGTTTGCATGATTTCTGAAACACGACTCCGTGTTTCATATGAATTTCGTTAGAGGTGGTTTTTTTAATCAATATTTTCTTTATTTCTGAAGAATACGACAGAACTTTCAGTGGCCCAGGGCTGCTGGGTTACAGATTCTGCACTGGACCTGGCATAAATCCAGTATAAATCCAGACCAAGATTTTGCTTCAACCAACCAGTTGAGTACTTTGTGACTATGACTCTTGATACTTAGCTGATTGGTTGAAACAAAATCTTGGCCTGGATTTATACTTTCTGCCCAAAGGTGAAATTGCTCCAGTGACCATAGGATTTGCATATGCAACCATCCAATCACATAGACAGCATTCTAACCTTCTGAGCCACATTTTATATGAGCACCTGATATCCCAGCCTACGTTTAGGTTAAAACCGGCTTATGACAGATCTGGAGTACAGTGTAGAAATTCGCCATGACCCACCGGTGCCCCTGTGTGGGCAGTGGAGGGGAATAAAAATAGCATTCACAGATTATTCCTGCTCTGAGTCGACGTGCTCTCTGCAGCCCATACATATGTCATTTCCAGCAGTTTCAGAGGTCTGCGCCAGCCAGATTCATCCCACACCCGACACGTCGCTCGTGACTCACCCTGAAAGTCTGTGGGCACTGTGAACGGTGTGCGAGGCCAAAAGTTCATTTAGCTGCATATGATTTATCTGACCAAAAACTATTTTGAATGTACAGTCTGCAGGTTCGTACTGCAGGAAAGGACTCTTAAACCTGACAGCAAGGAGGATGCAGTCATTGTACTGGGAATTCAAAAAGGGGGGGGGCAGCTTCACCTGACAGATTCCCTCGTCGAGGGAAAAAGTACAGCACTGCATGAAAAAAAAGTTCTGGCCAATCAGAGGCGTGCTTTTTGGCGGGGGCAAAAAACATCCTGAGAGACATGACATATGTGTGCGGCTGGCTGTTCGCGGGCCGCCGGGAGCCAGCTCAGGATAGACACTATGCTCGGAAAAACAAGACCAAAAGCGAATCACAGTACTGAAAAAGGTTCTGACTGTCCTGGATTCTCATTGCTCACCATCCCTTTTCACTGAATTTATAAAACTCAGTTAAAATAGTTTTTAGTTAAAATCGAGAACAAAATCAAACTTGCATAGTCAAAGTTAGTTTTAAAACTGTTATTAATATTGATATGATACTATTACACGTTATTTTTGCTGTACTATAGTCAAGTGAGATTCTGAAATAATTACATTCTATACATACATAGATAGAAGAAGCATGTGTCTGGAGTGGCACGGTGGTGCAGTGAACAGCGTGGTCGCCTCATGCCTCTGGGACCAGGATTTGAGCCCCTGCCAGGATTCCAGGTTTGTAGTTTTCATGTTCTCCCCATGTCATTGTGGTTTTCCTCTGGTTTCCCCCTGCAGTCCAAAAACCATGCTGAGATTGGTTGGAATTACCAAATTGCCTGTGAGAGTGTGCTGTGTGATAGATTGGTGGTCCATACTGGGGTGTTCCCTGCCTTGTGCCCACAGGCTCTGGACACCCCCTATAACCCTGAATAAGGCACGTAGTCACCAAAAATGGATGGATCGCTCCTTTTACTTAAAGCGACGTACATTTTTGAGAAAGCAGGGTTAGACAGTCCCTAGAGCAATTTGGGGGTTATGTGCCTTGCTCGGAGGTCCAACGGTGACATCACTCTGCCCAGTATCTGCCCACTCTGACATCACTAGATATGAACTGGTGACCTTCTGATTATGGTAAAGCCTCCTAAACGCTGAATGTGTAAACAATATGCACACAATGTCTGATTGTTATCTGCTTTATTATTGATTATTATGAATGCATTGTTTTTCAGCTGTTCAAAAACAACTTAGGTCACAGCTAAATAGTATCACTAGTTTATTATTCTTATCTGTAAATATTTATTTATTTGTATAATGCCACAACGTTCTGTTCTCAGGATGTTCTATTTGTGGACTGTGTACCTTTTTATTTTGTTTATACCGTGTTTACTTGTCTGCTCCATGCATACTGTATTTGCACTTTATCTGTTTGTCTGTGCACTCCATTCTTACTGCTATATGCACCAGAATTTCCCCCTGGAACTGAGAGAGCCCTTCTTCATCCTAATCTTTAAATGCTTTTCAGAAAATCCTCTGCTGAGTTTATAATTTGTACTGAAAAACATTTACACACCCATCCATCATTGAAATGAATTTTTTCAGAATGGTCTAGTATTTAATTAAAAAACTCTCAAATTTTTTAACAAATTATATGTAAAAATTTTATCATGTATTTAAAAAACTCCTTTAAGTTCCAGTATAAAAAGAGAGGAGTCAGTACTAAGGGGACAGGTGACACTGCCTGACTGACAGGCGCTAAGACAGAACTCCCAGTTTATTGGCTATTCAGTCAGGGTGGGTGGGGTTAAAGGCGGGGCTTTGTGATACTGGATTTTTGTGTAATTTAATGAGCAGAGTGCATATGTCTTCAGCAGCCATTTAGTTAAGTCTGGTGAATATTACTTACAATCGCGGCAGGGAGGACCGTGCTCGTGGGCCATTATTTCCCGCGTGATCGATGCAGCTTGCCCACGGACGCCCGAACACGTTTACCACGAGCCACATTAACGCAATAAATGTGTCTGAGCATCCGCCCTCTCTACGGATCCTGATTCATGAGCCCGCTCTCCTCACATGACACTCGAACCCGCAGAGTCAGCCGCCCAGAGTCCAGGATACCGATTAATCTTCATGTCTTGGTGGGTCTCCACGGCATTGGTGGCGGGGGGGGGTAGAGAAGCTGAGAGATTGGGAGAGGAGAGAGGAAACCCCACAGAGATCACTGGGGGGGGGGGGGGGGCAAGGTTCGGCTGGGGCCTCACTAAAGCATGTGGGCCAGCATGTAATTGCGTGTCTGGTGTGCTAGCCCCAGAGAGGGACCGCCCCCCCTTCACAGACTTGTGGGGGACCCCAAGGTGAGAGGGGGTCCCTCCCTGACCTGATTACCATGCAGATTTGGTGACAGTAATCTGGTACAGTAGGCAGCTGCTGTATGTCAGCATATTTTTTGAAGCATTTTTTTTTTCCACAGCCCCACCCCCCCCGTTCCTCGCTGACAGTGTAGGCAAATGCATGTGCAGTTGTGAACGCCCTCCCTCTCTCTCTCTCTCTCCCTCTCTCTCTCCCTCTTTGAAGGACTGGGCATACGTGGAACAAAGCCACCCCGAACCATCCCGCCCCAGCATCTTTCCGAATCCTTTACTAGGCTATCTTCCATGTCACAGATCCCGGACCGGGGCCGCAGTCGTCGGGGGGGCTAAACGCCGGAGTCGAGGGGGCTGTCCGAGGGGTCGGAGGGCCAGCCGAGCTCCTTCTCTGCCTCGCCCTCTCATCGGGTCCCAGAGTACTGAGATTTAGCCCCCCCGTGAAGCTTTACCTGCCGCTTCCTTGCCAGGTGAGAGGACGTCCCGGGATAAGAGAGGCAACGGCAGATCATTTTTCGGACGGACGGAAGGAGGCTGGCGGCTGTCGGAGGGGGGCAGTGAAAAGGGTCCCCGCGACGGTTGCTGAAGACGCGGGGTGGACGTCATGGCTGTCCAGACAGCGCCCGACTCGGCGGTCTGCCTCCTCCTGGTGAGTTTTCAGTGCGTCCCCTGCGCGTCGTCCCCCGCTATCATGCTGGGGAGGTCCCCTGGGGTCAGCGTGATGCATGCTGCTGCCACATGGGGGTCCCCCCTTCATGAGGCTCCAGCGCGTGCAGTTGCCCGGTGCCTTGGTGCTCCGCTCTGCACCCCCATGCGTTGGCCGCCCTGGCCTGGGGCGCTAAATCCATCCTCCCAAATTCCGGAGATCCATTACGTTCCAGGCTTGCGGGGTTCCCAGTCCTGGTGCAGTCTCATTAGGCGGGCACTCCGGTAACGAGGGCCCTTGTCCGGATTTCTTCCATGTCTGCTGGGTGGTGCGGTGCCAGTGATGCCCGCATGACATGAGTGTTTTCTCCAGCGCTTAAGGAACAGCGAAAGTGTGTAAGTTTTGTGTGCATTTCGTGAGCGGGGGGGGCGGGTGTAATCTCTTTTTTAGTTCTAGTGGCAAACTTGCTCCCCGTCGCACCCCCATAACTCCACCCCCCCACAGTGCAGGGAGATGACCGTGTGAAGGATTCATACCAGCCATAATGCTCACCCCCTCAACAACCCTCTGCCCACCCCCGACAGAGTGAAGTGGGGAGTGACTCTACATGACTCTAAGTGTTGCTACGGTGATGGAGGGTTTCTCTCCCCAAAATTTGACACCATGATGGCATCATCATCATCATCATCATCATCACCCAGCAGGACAGGTACAGACAGGAGCTCTGCACTGGGGGAAGCACGACATTAACGGCATTAAGGTCAATTAACCTGACGTTTAACATGATTACACTGTCAGCACGACTAAGACCTCAGCACTAGGTCCGTTGATGTGTTATTTTTAACGTGACTGTAAATTTACTCACTGCACACCTCACGAGCACTGCCAGGGAGAAGTGCCCTCAGTCACGCCCTCTCCAGTCCATCACCTCCCTCTTCCGGCCCCCTCGACAGCACCTCGCTGTCACGTGACCCCGATGTAAATTATCGCGACTGGCTGCCACCCCGGTGTCTCGCAGCCACGCCCCGGCCGCCTCGCCCCGGCAGCATCACTGACACTAATCCAAGCTGAAATATCAATTACAGTCACGGCTTCATAAACACGTGATTCTGCTGCGATTGTACATGTGTGTCAAGTTAACAGTATTAAATGATTTAATTGCGCATGAAATCTGCTGGTTTTCCATCCATCCATCCATCCATCCATCCATCCATTTCCAAACACTTATCCTGGACAGAGATTTACTGATTTTGTTCCACACAATATGTTAAATAAAAAACATATAAAGTTTATCATTTGTATAAATGTGGCTAGTAATTACTAATTAATATTAATAATACATTTCAGTTAATTATGTTGGCAGTACTGATAAAGGCATATATAGGTTTATATA
>JAAGVU020000001.1:6227583-6237626 GCA_011763525.2 Mormyrus iriodes
TGTATTCACACCACGCTCACTGCTATAAAGAATATTCATTTTTTTCCTTGTAAAAGAGGGAATCTGGTATTTAATTTCGTGGAATTCAGGGACCGGCCCAGTTCCCAATAGCCGTCCGGATCAAGCCCATGTTCTTCCAGGTCCTCCTGTGGGATTTTCTACCTTTCTATAAGCAAATCTTTGCAGCATATGAATTTAAAGCGAGTTTGGATTCGGACCTCATAAATACTAACATATATCTACAACTGGATACTTATTCCGTCCACTTCATCAGTGGTGAGTACACCCAGATGACTGATAGTAACTTTTCTACCATCCGTGAACCATGGGTAATGATAATAGGTAATGAGTCATGGATTGAATAACAACCTTGTACTATATAAGCAGCATGTAGGTAGGATGGATGGATACAGGGAACTGCATTGTCCCATTTTTACTTTATTTTAGTTCAGTTTCTTCAGCCATTAACATATGTATCTGGTTACTTAAGGATGTAATTCAGGTTATTTTATGCATGGTTCTAGTAACAATGACCTCCTTAGCCGCTGTGCCACCTTCTGGCCGGCGATGTAGACAATCCGTGTTAATGTGTGACATCACAGCCAGATAGACAGCTCTGTTTCTTGTCCAATGACTGCAGCCCCCCCACCCAAAAAAACAGACACACGCACACAGCAAACAACAATGTTGGCTGACTGACCATCCATCATCCTCGAACATTATTCACTATGGTTACCAGGGTGCCCCACCCAGCCTTCCCGTCAGGCTGTGCTGTCATTAGAACAATTCAATTAAGGTGGCATGGGATATATACCACTAAGATATGAGATGAAACAAATTGCCTTTCACGCCCTCTTGGGCATGAGATTTATTTAAGTGACCTACAGTGAAAAACAGCGAATGTTAATGAACATATTTCAAAAACCGAGGACGAACATAAAACTCCTCATCCAATCAATATAATCAAATATTTATAATTTTGGTGTCTTTGTTATGGATTACTGAAACATTAGCTGTTTTCTGATTCTGTTGTTGTTATCCTTGAAAGGGGCGTTTCGCTCGTACACATACAAGCAGATTCTACACACTGAACGCAGCATTACAAAAACTGAGGCAGACGTGCAATTTCGGTGTACAAATAAAATAAAAAACAGGGCGTCTCTGCCTGCCCACCGATAATCTGCTTGATCTGACCCCTGATTGGCTAGCAGTCACAAGCCGCTAAATGAAGGGTGGCAAAAGATAGACGTACATGTTTTGACTAGGTGTGACCTCGAGTTGATCTCAGGTTATCCCAGTGTCAGTGTAACCATGGCTACTGCCACATTCAGCCCACATTTATGCGTCAGTGTTCTTAAAACGTGTTTGGGGACACGATTTATTACTCCCAAAAAAAAACTTGAGAAGATTTGTACTGTCCTTCAGGACTGGACCGTAATGTCAATTAATCTGTTAATGCAGTTTGATTTAAACATGTTTACATAGGCATGCCTCGCAAAACTCCTTTATGGTCATTGAGCAGTGGGATCCAAAATGTAGAAAATCCAAAACACAAAAATCCCTATTACTCTCTGACCCTTCCTCTGGAAAACAGCATCTGAAAATGATAAAAATGACAAACTGTATGTGCATCTAACTGACATATAAAAAATCTGGATTGTAAGGGCAAATACAGCTGATCACTTGGTACCTTGTATGTCTGTAGGTTGTGACTGTGGTGTGATCCAGCTGGTGCCGACGGTAACTAGGTGGAAAGCAGCCGTGCAATCGTAGCCTCGCCTTGACCTGCATGTCTGGCAAGCCAGTATGATGTCATTCCTCATCCATCATTGCATGCTATTTTTAAGGCTTTGGCCCAGACCATAATGCCCCCCACGCTAGCTAAGTGGGCCTGAGCTCTGAGACTACAGACCCTGATCCCATTACGCTGGAACGTGGCCATGGATGACGTCTGATTAAAAAGCTGCATCTGCTTAGCATTGATACGCCTTCTCACAGGCACTGCCTATGTCAACTGTAACCTTGTTGTCCCTGAATTCAGGAGGAACTAAATTGCATTTCGCCTCCATCAAGAAGGATTTAGACGAATTGAGTTTGTGGACCTTTTCACTTCAGGCCTCGTAGTCACCACCCGTGCTATTGTCCTTTCTGTTTTCACATCACTGTATATAGCTATCATTCCTAATAAATATGCTGTTTAAATAACTGATGCTAATTTAGTCTTCATGCATTCTGCCTAGCCCCATCCCCAGCACCTTATTGGCCGTACCGACAGCCAATCACCAACCATAAATCACTTATGAAAGAGGGCATCGTACGTCACAGGCTGGCTCCTGGCTTTTAATTTGTCTCCATGAGAAATGAGCACAGCGGAACAAAATCCTGGGAGGTGGTGGTGGGGGGGTGGGAGGTGGGGGGAGGGGGATGCCTCGATCCTAGGTGACAGCATTGCATCAATTTGATGCAGAGAATCAGATAACAATGGTTACATTGGCTGTACTAGATTAGGAATTGTGGTACGTTTGCACCACAGATTTCTGACTATTTACTATACTTTCACAGACAACTATATACCAGCATTATGGGCATTCTCTATTCTATGTATACTCCAGTTTATGTATACTACAGTCCAAAAACATACTAAGGTGAACTGGAATTGCCAAATTACCTGTCGATGTGAAAATGTGTGTGAGTGGTGTGTGTGCCCTGCGTGCCTGGGTCGGCTCCCCATTCTAGAATTCTCCATGCCTAGGACAAACTGGCATAGAAAATGGATAAATGGATGTAAACATGAAACAAGGAACATGTAATATCTTTACTTTGACTGTAGGGGGCAGTGTTGACTGTGTCAATTCCCCTCAGCAGGAATGGGGGCGACGTGCCAGATGTGGGGTGCACAAATTCGAAGATCTCTCTAAACACAGGAGAGAAGCTGGAAACCCACTAATGAAGGCTCCAGACAGCCGCCGCCCTATTTAAGCCTTAAATCACGCTAACGCTAATTAGCATGCCTTCCTCATTTGCATTTTTTGAGCAGCCGGGATGCCGTCGCAGGCCAACGCAGACGTGCTGCTGTCCCGTGGGCCGGTGCTCTCAGATTTACTGCACGGAGGCCCGCTGTGTATGCTAGTTCCCGCTACAGCTAATTAACTCGCCTTAATTGGTCCGACTGGCTCGTTAGTTATCTGTATAAATATTTAGCCCCCACAACTTCTAAGCAACTCCAGAAATGTTCATACAAAATTATTATTTTCCTCATTATTCATGAACACAAATCTGTGGGACGTATTTGTGCTGATATACTAATTATAAGTAGCACCTGATGCAAGAATGCTGATAGCCTTTGAACTGACTTTGAGATCCACACACTTTCATAACTAATTAGTAAACAGTTATTAATGAGATGCTACATTAATCTGAAGAATGGTGATCCTCTTGCTAGTCTCAATGGTCTGAGATCACACCTTAATGTTTATGCTACATCCGCAACAATTATGGGTCACAGACGAGGACATTGCTGGAATAAGATGGAGATTAATCGGCTAAATTCTCCTTCTTTAAAGTACATTTACAGATTTCCGTCTTTCTGAAGCTGCTGTCTAAATTGCGGCCCAGCAACATTCATCATCCACATGCATTTCTTAGATCTGTAATTATGGGATTAGACAGGGCTGAGAAATCACCATTCTGCAGTAATGTTCGGGGGGGGGGGGGGCATTGCGTATGTCTCGTTTAACAGGAAAACAAAAGAGGTCCGCAGTTATACAGGTTGCTGCCTTTCAGTATTTTAATGGGCCGCATTTCAGGCCTGGAACACCTCTCATGCCGGTAAAAGCTCTGAAGTGTCTAGGGGCCTCCAGGACTTCCTGAGAACTGGGTTACTGGTGCCGGCTCTGGGGGGACATGCGCCTCCCGCCTGCTCGGCCACATCCTGCGCCTGTGGTTCACAGAGGCCAGACTGCTTGATCTCGGCTGCTGTTTGTGTCAGTAGTGAAGCGACAGCAGGCAGCAGCATTGACATGTGTGCCACCGCAGCTCTGACGCTGAGATGAGGCTTACTGATTGTGTTGCACGTATTTGCGTAGAAGAAATGGGGGCTTGATTCCGGAGGGGGGGGGGTTAAATTATTGCAACATAAACTGAGCTGTACAACAATAATTCCCAAACATAAGACAAGATAAACTATATGGATGCTGGGGCTACGGACCCCCAATGTGGTGGTGGGAGTGCACCACCTCACTTGCCTTGAAATGGAGTCATGTGACTAGTTTCGCCTGCATTGATTCGTTGCCTGGTGTCATGTGCTTCCTGAGGCAGGATGTAGGCCGCAGCTGCAGGATATTGGGTTAGAGGAAACGGTTGGATGGGTTGATTCTAGTGACCTGGACTAAATTCCTGTCTTACTGTCCTGTTTGGTTTCTTTTTCCTATCCCACTGAAATGCCACTTTTATTATAATGAATGTGCTTATTCCCATCCCTGTGTGGCCACCGTCACCCTAGTAAATGATCCTGTTCCCACAAAATCAGGGTGGGCCATTTTCCCAGCAGTTATTAGAATTAAGGTTCATGCTGAAGCGCTCCAAAGTCACATGTTACTCTGCGGACAAGATTCGGAGCCGACAGCCTCCCACAGAGAAGCAGGACGCGGCCAAACGCGCAAAGGCAGGACAGCCGCAATCACTCTCAGGCCGATTGAAGCGGACCGTCACGGCAGGAGCTTTGATTGTGCGCTTTAAAACTCCCCACAAAATCTTTACGGTGTTGAACACTCTCCCTCTCTGGGAAAACTGTTAAGTAGTGGAGATTTCGTGCTTATGTGCATAATGTGGATGGAACAGGGGGGAAATTAAACCCACCCTCTCCAGAGGAGCAATTTTTGGGCGCTTTAGGAGAAAAAAAAAATATTTTAACGTATCCTATGTATTGTGCACCTGGATGAGTTCTGCCAGAAATCCTCATAAAGAATTCGGAGAAATATTATTAAAAACTGAGTGTATATCTTTGTACTGCGTCATATATATGTATGTTTTTTTTTAGATAGAATGTCTGTTGTCGGGGGGGGGGTGCTTTTATTCCGGATATGTCCCAGCGGAATAAAATGACATATGTCAGTTTCTGAAAAAAAGTGGGGCAGATGTCTTCCCACCTCCCACAGCTTCCACTTGGCCGCCAGTTCGTGCGGTTTGGGGTGAGCCCCAGTGCCGGGCGTCTTGGAGGAGCAGCGTCCCTGTGCCAGGGCACCTGTTCGGGCGCCATCTGCCTAGGCGACGCGGCAGATGCGCGGATCGGCCGCCTCCTACCCGCCGCGGAGCCCGTGTGGGACTCTTCCTGCCCCGCATATGGCGCTCGTTAGCAGAGTGCTCCTCTATTGTTATTGCGAAGAACAGCTGAATTAGGCAGACGATAGGTGTGTAGGTTGATGGGATATTGTAAGGAAACCGTAATGATAAGACTTGTATAATAAGGCAAACTTAGTTTTAGAACCGTAGATCATTAAAAAAAATACAACCATAATCCGTTTCATCCCAGAAATTGTTACTGGAAACACGACATAAAACATCAGGCGTCACATGGTACATATCTTAAGTAATCTGTATAGTTCCGCTGCCATGTACCCTGTGAAATATAATTCACATTTCCTGTGACAGATCTCTACATTTGCACTGTCGGGTAAAATGACATTTTATGCGTGTAGGTGGATTTTATCGACCACAAAAACATACCCGAGACTATTAAGATGACTTTTGCAACAATTATATAATTCACTAGTCGCTGTCCTATAACCTGAAAATTTGAAATGCAATTAGCTTTTCTTTTGTCACCTTTACGCCCATTGACTTTGGATAGGAAATTCACCGTACTGCTTTCAAGACTAGTCGAGTAATCTCTGGGTGACTATAATTCACTGCGGAGGCTTGGGGTATAGTTTTGAATTATTGGCTTTTTTTCTGTGGCTGTGAAGAGGCACTATAAAAAGGCACGTCGTATATCATCCCGTTTCTTAAACAGAAATCGAAGCACGTCGTTATTACACATTGCGTTATTATTTTCTGCCAGTTGCATCGTTATCGGCGTTGTGTGGCGATTTTAGCTGCTTGCTTTTTAGCGGCGTGGATGCGTGTTTTAAAACTGCACCTTCCCTGTTCTGTCTTGCTCGTTTATTAATTTAAAATGTCAAACGACACACAGTTCAGCACTGACACCCTCACGGGGTTAATAGCAGCAGTTCCCAGCACTGTTGCCTGCTGATTATCGCACTAAGTGCAAGCCGAGAACGAGAACACTAATTTTTCATTGTTTTTATGTTTCTTTGTTTATTTGTTCATTCATACACGTATTTATTAATTTAACAGGATCCCTGGAGTTCATAATCCCGCAAGTATATATTTATTTTTAGCTGGAGCGAGGGGGGAAGGTTTACAGAGCGCTCTGCTTGGTGTGCGTAACTCAGCTCCTGCAGAAGCGCTGCTATTTTTATTATAACGGGAATGGAAGTGTGGCGCGCGCAGGAGCACCGGTGTGGGATAGTGACCTGTCGCGATAGGCGATTCGGGCTCATTTGTAAAGTGAGACTTGGCAGGTTTCTGACAAAGCGCAGAGGCCTCTAGTGTGGTGTAGGGAGGACAGGGGCTGGAGAATGGGGGAGTCTGGTTAGCTTTGCGGGCCGGGTCGCAGACGGCTCTTGGTGGCACTGCCTGCCCATCTGCGGTCTGCCTGCGACACTTCCTGCTTGCTGCCGACATGGGAAGGAGGCGGCCCTGGACCCTTCTGCGGCCGCTTTCTAGCTTATGCTCGTGGCTGATGGGTGAGAGGATGGGGCCAAGACAGCCATCTGCACACACGTCGCCCCCTGTTCGGTCAAATGAATCAAATTGATTAAATGTTTCGCCTATTTTTTCGCTGAATGACATGATCAGTCCGGGTCGCGATGTGCGGATCGACGTTTGACGTTGCGTTCAGAACAGTTTTCAAATTAAAAAAGATTTAAATTTTGTCTATAGTGATTTCGAAAATGTCCGATTTTCGTCTACTTTGAAAAGTACAGTTGTCTGGGTTCTTGCTATGCCTTTAAATGAATAATCCCGCATTTGGGATTTGTTAATATAGTCAGATAATTGTAAAAATCAGTTCAGTTTATTTTTATATAGCAAAAGGCAATTTTCCCAGTGTAAATGTTCCAAAATGTTATGCAAATATTTATCAAAATACAGCATCGGGAATGGGCTTAAGAGCAGTTAACGTTAGTCAAAAAATGGGTTCTTTACATTGTTCTTTTGTAAATGCAGTATAACAGAGGGACAGTGTACTGCTTTTAAAAGGCCACCGCGACTGAGCAGAATCAGTATCAGCGTGGAAGGTTGTCAGGTAAAATCTTAGGTATGTTTTGTGTTCTGCACTTCTAACATCTGCCTCTAGAGGGAGACATGACGACACTGCCTAAAAAGCGAACCGTCTAATTTGGCTGGCTGTGATACACTTCTTACCTTCCCGTCGTATACCAAGCAAAATTGTGGTCTTAAACAGTCATATCTCCCTCCACCCTGCCCTCACAGAGAGGCTAATTTTTGAATTATGTTTATATGTACCTCCTTAAGGCACAGAAAATATGACAGGTGAGACGGTGACCTCACAGGTAAGCTATGCAGTAAATCTGCTTTTTAATAGTTGCCATGTTGTTTTGTTTTTTTTTTTCTTCTTGAGATTATGTGCATCTAAATTCATTCAAATGAGATGCCTGCCCAACCCACCCCCATGAATGTGAAAAGGTCAGGGGTCGTCGAGGCAAATGGAATTGTTTTTTCTTCTTATTTATTATTTTTCGGTTTGATTTTTCCTGAACACCAGCCCTAGGGGAAATAGGAAATAAGCTGAAATGTTCGATTAACTGTAAGGATTACCTTTAGAAAAGGTATTATTTTCCTTATTATTATTATTCCCACATCGCGGTAGTAGGTTGCCAATGACAACGACATGAACGTCAGTGAGGCTTTTATGAACTGGACACTCTCTCATCGTGTGCTGTACATAGCAAGGCCTCGTCTGTGACGAAGTGCCTTCGAATGCTTGATGCATTGGCAGCATAAACGAAAGCTATTTAGGCCTGGTTTTCATCAGTAGTTGTTTTTTTCCGGCTATGAGGCATTGCTGAGCCGCATTGCACAAAAGGGGGTTATAATAATTGTGTTTGAATTATGATGTTATTATAGGTAGAGTAGCGAAACTCTGGCTCAAATCATCAGCAACAAATCTAATCAAAGACAAGAAAATCACTCTGTAAAAATGACTTATGTGCTGAGTGAATGTGAACGTTTCTCTCTGGCTGGTTATTTTATGGAGGATCGCAAAGCGGATTTTCCCCAAATTGTTCCTTTTTTGTTTTATATTGCTTGATATTTTCATTCATGCTTAACCTTCCCAGTCAGTGTTACAGATCGAAGCTTGCCAGTGGTGCCATTGCATATCCAAGGCGGTGGGGGACGCCACACAGAAATGGACTGACCCACATGTTTAACTGCTTAGAGTACCGAATTTCCCTGAAACACCAAACAAATCCCAGGATTTTATATTAACCAAGAAAAGGGAACTGGTCACCTGACTGGGTATAGTGGTCACCTGACTGGATATAGTGGTCACCTGACTTCAGCTTATGAGGACAGTCCCCATCTAATAATGTACTGAAGACAGAAGCTTTAGGTGGGTAGTAATGACTATTACAGTGTTTTAAAGGTGAATGTTTATTTTCCAAGATTACTGTGAGCTTAATTCTGAAATCTAACTGATCAGTGCCTTTTGTTTCAACAACTATCAGGCAAAACAGTTGAGGAACCTATTCCCTCTTCTGGAATGACTTCTTCCATATATGACAGGTGTCACTGGCCCCCTCAGGGATCAAGGAGGCGAATTAGCATGTTGGCTAGCGATACAGCTGTCTCATTTAAATTCCTCTCCAGTGTTTGGTGAAGTCCATCACCATTCCCGTCCCCAAATAAAGTCCCATTCCCTCCCTCCCACCACGTGAGCCTTAAAGACCTTTAAATCTTATAAAACGATACATTAGGCACGATCCATCCATTTTGTAGCCACCTGCTGTCTGGTACCTCTGTGGTACCTTTCCCCGTGTTTCCGCCTCGCTGTGCTCCACGTTAGCCAGGCAGTTAAATGAGCGAAAGCTTATCAGCCGTGAGGCAAGAGTTAAAAATATGTCTTATATTCAATATCGGCCGTGACTCACGTCCCTCAAATAGTAAGAGAGGAACAGAGGAACGCAAATAACGGCAGGGGTGGAGTGTCCCACGTTAAGCTGCTTATGTAAAGCCTTCAGTAGGCCTTCTGGTCCAGAAATAACTGAAACGGGGAGGGAGCATCCGGGCTGTGGTGAGAGACAAAGACAGCCTCCACGAATCTGCTCCTGAATCCACTCATGAAAAGTGCTTCAAAGTGTTCCTCAACCATTAGGGAAGAGCGAGAGAGAGAGAGCCTGTCTGTGTTTATCAGCTACTGTTAGTTACTCACTGCATCCTTTTTTGTGTTGTTGAAGTCAGGGCTGTCGGAGGGGCACGGATACCCTGGCAGGTTCAGGGGGCCCAGCACTTAACAGTGAATACGTAAAATTATATGCAGATTTGCGTGGAAGGGGGGCAAGGTGATATTTTTTCAGGGGGCCAATTATTTCTAAATTTACCTGTACTTTTTGGTGCGGGTAAATTGGACTCTGGTTCATTTTTAGTGGTGCATTTTGAGCTGTTTGGGGAAAACACTCCAAGTTTACAAACGAAAAAAAAAGATTCATACCAGAGCTAATGAACTCTACATATGAAAACACCCTAAAATTTCAATATTCTTTACACATAAAGCACATTGCATTTAACTGAGAGCGCGTGCTTAGGTCAGTGTATGGTTGATTCTTCCATGTGATGGTATCTTTACCAGTGGATGATATTGAGCTGGGAGGACCAAAGCGGGGCATGTCAATCCATCAGGTCCTGCCCCCTTATTTAAACCCCCCCCGCCCGCCCCCCCCCCCCCCCCCCACCCCCCCCCC
>JAAGVU020000001.1:6239135-6252015 GCA_011763525.2 Mormyrus iriodes
TTAGTTAAGTTCTCCCCAAACGAGCTTGATGGGCCGAATGGCCTCCTCTCATTCGTAAATTTCTTATGTTCTTATGTTCTTATGTATTACTCTATGTTTGGTAATCTGAACTGTGAACTTTAACCCAGTAGGATCCAAGTAGATGGTAGATATATCATGTACGGACCTCATTCTAAATAAAAGTTTGTCAATTCTAGATAAACGTCAATGATATAATCAATTTGCCCTTTGGTGTATCGTGTGTACGGTACTATTTAGGGGAAATACATTATCTGATTTTACTGGTTTTGGGGGTTTGTTGAGTTATTGACAACTGGATTCAAATTCCCTGTATGCAAGCATACTTGGCCAATAAACCTGTTCGCGATTGTGTTTCTTTGCCACTGTTAAAGGTGACGCAACGCTTAGAGGAGTTCTCTCAAAGCCTGACCTGTATGCAGTGTAGACCAGAATGATGGCACTCTCAGATTAACCTGATTTTGGTAATATCATGCTAAACAGAGACGTGCTCTGAATCCCGACGTCCTCCCGCCCGACCTGTGTGTCACCGTCGGGACTTTTATGATTGTGTACACAAAGGCAAAGGATCCCAGGAAATCGAGGTCCCAGGGTCCAGCAAATGTTGCTGTATTGCTTTTTGAAAAGGTCAGAGAAATGAAATGGATCCTATAGAAAATACCAAGGTTCATAAAATGTCAGAGAGTTCTTGACATCTTTAAAGCGTTCGTAAATCAATATCGGATCGGCATGCGACGTCGCAACCTTCGCCGCTTTACATTCATCTTGGAATGTTTTTACTATGTTAGAAGGTGCTGTGAAGTCCATGTGACCTCCATGGTGAATCCACGTAGGTTCCAGAACATTCGTCCTGTGCTAACTGCTAATTTCAACTGAGGATCAGCAGGGGCTCCGTTAAAATGACTAGCAGTTCATTAAAGTGCATTGGCCGTGCGATACGATACCGATTTCCTTGCAGTTGCTGAGGGATATTTTCAACTTTCCTCTGCTGGTATTCCACAAAGGGTCCACGGCTCCGAAGGGCCCACAGCTACACTGTGGTCTTCAGCAATACAGGCCTTGTGGTTGCACCTTTTGCATGGACAATTTCCATTGGCAGCTGTTGAGTTTGCTGTTACTGTTGTTGGGGTACTCGGAAAGCCAAAGATCAAGTACAGTGTTGCATGGGGCTAGATATTAACAAGGCAGGAGTTCATTGTGAAACTAGCTTAAGAGGATATTGCAGAATCAAAAAGATGGAAAGGGTTGCTCAAATATATCTGGATCCAAAAGATTTTGACAAAAAGATGTTTTCACGTTAAGTGTCTGCGAGATTTCACGTTACTTTGTTCCCCACACATTCGTGAAACACGTTCTTGTCATTTTGCTGTGCTAACTGCCCATCTCATTAACATTTCTTAATTCAAAGCAATTACAGTTTTTTTAGTGCACAGTCTGTCCTGAAAATATGTTACCAATTGCCAGAAATCCCGTGTGGGGAAAATAAGAAAAAAATATCTATAACGTTAGCTAAATCAACTGGAACGTTGCTAAAGGCTAAAGGTACAGACATAAAGTATTCGGTGATTTCTTTTAAAAAACATTTCCCATAAATAAGTATGTCAGGAAAAAGAACATTAACTTGAATATGGAGCATGGCAGCTTATGGATAAATACTGTTTGTGGTGCTCGTGTTATTTCTTTACCCCCCCCCACCCTGTGCTCGCATTTCAGTCTTGTTGGACAGGAATACATTTTGTGTAATTTAGCTGACGTGCAGAAAGGCCGTTTTCGTGGGTAACTGATACCCTGTTTATTTCAGCCAGCCTAAATGAAATGAAATCACTCATTTATACAGTACTGTTGCTCATGCCCCTTCCCCGGCGTCCTGCACATGTCTTTGATCGCATTTTAGGGCCAGATTAGGCAGACCCGAGCTTAAATCCAGCACTGCTTTTGTTCTGCTGGATTTATGGCTCTAATTTTGATACTCAGAAGTCTATTTTATTGACAGATTCTTCACAAGCGGGGTGATGGAAACTCTCCTTCATTCAAACTGGAGATCCTGTAGCCGCATCAGATCTCGGAATTCCATCACGGCGGGTATAGCTGTCTAGCCAGTAGATTTATTGTGATGCCTGTATTTGGGGCTTTCTGGAACGTTCTATGTGCCCCTTCGTTCTAGTCAATTAAGGTCCCTCGGGCACTGTCTTGGCTGCCTGTAGCACAAAGGGTAAACAGAAGCAAGGACACAGTGCATCACTGCAACCCTTTGCTGGGGGATGCATGGGTGAATGGATGGAATCTGTTACATTTGCATTATCTTTACATTTATATAGTGGACACTTTAGAACAAAGCAAGGTACCAAGTAGTACATCACGTGCATGCAGTTCATGTTGACACTGTAATTCTTTGGGTGATTTGACCATAACCTGTGACAGACATGTTGCTGATAGCAGTGTGTGAGATGCCGGCAGAGAGCCACCTTTTTAAAAAGCAAGCCTTTCCCGCTATGCAGCCATTTTCAGTGAACGCAGAATGCTAAGCTTCTACCCACTGCCATTCATCTCTTCTTTCCGTTTCCCCATATCTGTTTAGTCGGTGCAGCTAAAGCAATGATTCCCATATGTCAGGGTAAATTAGCGATGTAGCGATAGTAGTGAAAGCCAGGATCCAGGGTGACTCTAAGTGTGCCCAGCATGTCCAGCCGTTAATACCACCGCTAATACTGCTAATTCGGCTGCTAATACCACTAATACTTCTGCTAATTCCACTTCAACAAGACGGCGGAGCAGAAGAGCAGTGGTCAGCCCCTAGATTAAGCTGCTTGTCTCTCACATTTACGCGGTTCCTGTTCCCCAAGGGGATTTCACACTCTCCAGAAGTGCCTCACTCTACAATGATGTGTGAAGTTAGGTGTTGATTGGTCGGGTGTAGAGGTATTTATTCTGTTGTTAGACATTGCTATAGGCTGTATATTTTAATCATTATGCATCATCATAATTTCGTTAGGAACGGCCTTCGGGTACAACTCCATTAAGACGACAAAAAGCTTGAAATTCTGAATAACGATAAGGAGAGAAAACAGACATGATGCTTAATAGATATGGACAAGTTGTCTTTGGTAGCAGAAAATACCCACCTCTGCCAGTTAGTGTCCTCTCAGGAAAGTGAGGACTGCAGGTATTGTGGCAGGAAGGCCAAGATGGTGGCGCCGGTGCATTGCAAGGCTCAGTGTCTGACCAGTTTAACAAAAGTAGTGGCTAATCCCCCGGCCATTTACAGTCTTTATGCCAAATCCAGTTGCACAAATTACTCATATAGCCAACAGACGCTTTTGGAGATTAATTTGTGCATTGTATTATTATTATTGTATTATGATTATCCTCAACTTCAGTTAGCTACCACCAGAGTTAGACAGGACACTGTGGCCAAATGAAGCCCTCAACCCGACCGGAAGTGTACGATGAAGGCGTAGATATTGCAACAAAAGCACGGTAGGTGTTGAGGACTGCTAGCTAGGTTAAGGCTAAATCCACTCTAGCCAGCGTTACCCAGCATCTTCCTCACCAACATGCGGTCGCTGACGAACAGACTGGGCAAACTAAAGATCTGGGCCCTCACACTAAGAAGGCTCATGGACTATAACATCATGTTCATCACCGAAATGGAAGTCTCAGGTAGAAGTTAGGGTGGAGGGCTATACATTTATATTAAAGGGGCCCTGTCATGCTCATTATCACTTCATGATTTTATTTTTGGGGTCTACTAGAATAGATTAACATGCTTCAGTGTTCCAAAAACACATTTTTTTCTCATACTGTACATCTCTATTCATTCTGTCTATAACTCTGTCTGAAATGCTCTGCTCAGAAAACTGACGTTCTGTTGTTTGGTGGCAGGTCCATAGATAGGAATGCTATAATGTCTGCATTCCACTCCAGAGGGCTGAACTTCTCCCTCAGCAACTCAGCCCATAATCTAGGTGTCATCTTAGATACAATCTTCTCTTTCAAATTGCATGTGGATGCAGTATCGAAGGTATGCTTCCTACAGCTACCCAACATTGGCAAACTACGACGATTTCTTACTATGCAAGACAAATTGATACATACCTTTGTAAACAGTAGGTTAAACCACTGTAATGCTCTGTTATCCGGGAGCACACACTGCACATTAAACACCTTACAGCGTATTCAAAATGTTGCAGCTCGAATCATCACCAGGAGCAGGAAGTTTGAACACATAACCCCTGTTCTTAGTTCCCTGCATTGGCTTCCTGTTAGGTTCAGGACTGGCTTCAAAGTTCTGCTACTTACATATAAGACACTTAAAGGTCTAGCACCTGCCTACCTGACAGAGTTACTTGAAGTTTACAAGCCGCATCGTCCACTCAGATCACATAATGCAGGTTTTCTTGTCGTTCCACACATAAATAAAGTGACAGCTGGCGGTAAAGCATTCTGCTACAGGACCGCTATATTGTGGAATAGTTTACCAAGCTATGTTCGGGATGCCGAATCGGTCTCAGTCTTTAAATCTCGACTGAAGACCTATTATTTCAGTTTAGCTTACCCACAACTTAACTTATAACACACCATAACTATGGCTGCTGGTGCTGCTGTACATGCCATTTTTATCTACTATGCTTGTCCGTTAATGTGTCAATGCATGGTCTGATCATACATGCTCTCTGCCTTACAACATATCCGGGCGGTGCCCAGGAAAGGCATCATGTGAGCTGGAGTCCTGGTTCGGTCCCATGGACAGATGACATCGTGGATGTGACTTATGAACTGTAACATAGTGGGTGCAGCCTCCAGTCTGCCACCCTACACAGGCCAACGTGGAAAACAAACTCATTGTTGGACTTTGGCATAACCATAATCACAGCTTGCACCATGCTTTTAGCAAGCAAGCCAACTCTTTTCTGTGCAATAATGTTAGCATGCCCTGGGGGGTTGGGCAGCCAGCTGACCTTGTAACCCCAGAGGATTTTTTTCTCCTTACTTGGGAGTTTTTGGTTCCTTTCCTTCCGTTGTCATCTGACCTTCCTTCTTTCTTTAGTTATATTGTTGTATATAGTTGTCTTTCCTTATTCCTATTCTCTCAATATCATGTAAAGCGTTTTGGGGCAACTCTGTTGTGAAAGGTGCTATATAAAAATATATTGAATTGAATTGAAATGCAGTTAGAGCTTTAAGCCACACACCCAATGAGCCCATTGTGCTCTGATTGGTCAGCTTGCCCTACACAGTCTGCAGACTGCAATCCTTGCAGGTAGGCAGCCAATAAGGATTGTGTTATGAGGTGACCTCACCATGTCACGGAAGTAAGGGCTGGAATGCCAACGAGGCGTTTCAGGTAGATTAGAGAAGAGTGGTTTCTGTGGTGAGAGTTACTCCCTTTGGCATGTACTGTGAACCTTAAGACTTTGCAGACCGAGCAAGGTGAACGTATGGAAAGCAGCTGGGCCACTTAGCTGCATTAGCCCTCAATGACGTCCGCCCTGTTACTCTCACCTTCATTGTTGCCAAATGCATTGATAAACTGGTCTTGACTCACCTCAAGCCCTGTCTGTCACCCACTCTGGACCCCCATCAGTTTGTGTATCGCTCCGATAGGTCAACGGAGGATGCCATCATCACGGTGCTCCACAGTGCTCAGACCCACTTATGTCAGAATGCTCTTTATTGATTTCAGCTCAGCATTTAACACAGTCATTCCTATCAATCTGATTTCCAAATTCAGCTAACTTGACACCAGCACCTAACTCTGCAAGTGGATTCTGGACTTTCTGACTAACAGACCCCAGTAGCTCAGTTTAGACTGCCTCACTTCCCCTGCCCTGATCGTAAATATCGGTGTGGCACAAGGCTGTGTGCTGTCCTCTACTCCCTTTTTACCCATGACTGCATTGCTGCATGTGGCTCCAGCACCATCATAAAGTTCGCAGATGACCCCAGGGTGGTACAAGCCATATAAGAGGCAACGGTGAGCGGGCATACAGGGAGTTCAGCGCCTGACGGAGTGATAGATGGAGAATAACCTGGCACTTAACACCCAGAAAACCAAAGAGATCATTCTGAACTTCAGACAGACAACCAGCTGTAGCTGGACCCTCATCTACATGTGCGGGGCAGAAGACCAGCATGCACCCAGCTTCAAGTATCTTGGTGTGCACATTTCTGAGGATCTCACCTGGACCATCAATTTTTCTGTGCTGGTCAAGAAGAGATAAAGAGTGCCTTTAGTTCTTGCAGAGACTGAAGAAAGCCTCCCTACACCTGCACCTGCACCAGCCAGCTCAGGAAGAGCTTTTCCCCATGGCTGTCACCGATAGCCCCCCCCCATGCCCTCTGGGGTCATATGCTGTATTTAATGACACGGCATTATTTAATCTGCTCACAATATTATTTATTTTATATTTTGGATATATGTCTTTAATCCTGTCTACCTCATCAGTTTATTCACCCTTGCTTTCTATTCATGACAAATAATATTTCATATATCTTATATATAGCTCCTGTCAGTTTTGTATATACCTGTATATTTGTATATCTGTACGTACCTGTATATTTCCATATATGGCAGACCCTGTATACCCTTCCAGTTTCTGTACATGCTCTTCATTCCTGCACTTTACTGTCAATTATTATTTTGTAAATAATACTATCCTTATGGTTGGGTGATAACTGCATTTCATTGGCATTATACTTGTACTCTGCATGATGATGATAAAGTTGAATTAGAATCTGAGGTAGGGGACGCTGTAGGTCAGAACATTGGGGTGGGGGTCGGGGGCATAAGGAATGAGCGTAAGAACGGATCCAAGAGCACGATATAGCAGTCAAGTGGTTCTGGGAGGCTCTCTTTACCGCTGTGGGATTGTATCTGCTGGGACTGTGGGATCAACCGAAAGCTACTGTCAAGCTAAACAATGTCTACATCCATAAGATATATGACTATAGAGGAAAATGTGTCTCTGCATGGCTTAAGACCTTATCGACCGTTAGGACGAGACGGTAAAAAGTAAGAGAAGTCTGTATGCATAATCCATATGAATGTCTGGCTGCGGGTACAGGATGAAATAGCCTCTCCGGCTCTGGGTTCGAGGACACTTTGGTCATTGGGGCAGTCACCCTGCCTGCTGTGGACCTACCAGGCCAAACATACACAGTTGCTGTCAGTTTGCTTGTGGGAACATTATGTGGCCTTTGCGTGACCTCATTCATGCGACTTTGAACGTGGCGGGTGGCAGCTATGGCTGGCCTGGGACGGTCTTCCGGGCAGCTGATGCTGCGTTTGACATCGGAGCCAGACGCAGCAGGTTCCTACGCAGTTCAGATGAATTTTCTGGCTCTCTAATTCATTCAAATTTATTTATTTTCCCCTAGAATCAGATTTGCACGGGCGACTGGAGCTCTGCCATTGGTCACACAGGGAATGCCTAAACGCCAGACTAATTATACAAGGCACCCAGCCCTGAACGTTTCAGAATTAACTTTCAGGAGGTAAATGGACCATAAAGAAGTTGACCTAAATTTGTTTTGTCTTGCCGTTGTGGTTATACGGTCCCCGAAATAGCTACTGCAGTGACAGACTGCATTTGCGGTTGAGGACGTGTGAACCCGATCGTAAACACACGAGCACTGCATAGCCTGGAGCGCCGGCAAAATTAGCCATTTGAGGGCGATTTTCCAGGGCCATGTGCTCCAAATTGGCAGCTGCATGCTGCCCCCTTCCAAAACGCGGCCCTCTGGCCTCTGCCACATACTCAATTATCGCGCGTCTCCACCCTGTGGCTTGGTGGCGGTTTTCTGTTAGCCAATAGCAGCTATCAATACTGAGCAAAGGTCCTCCGTTTATCTGAGACCTCTACCCCCCACAAGCTGGTCCCCGAGGAAGGTGAGCCGGTCATGTCACTGCGGCCTACAGCTCAGAGCGCAGCCCGGCTGCACCAGGGAATGTCTGGGAAATGGAATTGAACCTCACAGCTCTGGAAATCATGTTTAGGCTCTTGTGGGAATTCTGCCCAATTATAGTGGCGAGGCCGTGGGTCCCGGGGTCCTCTCTGCTGACAACCGCCAGGTTGTCCAGTAGCCCGCCCGAATTCGTATTATTTGCTGGCAGTGCTTGTGACAGGTGTTAAATTTAACTGGGTTCAGCGCATTCTGGGGCCGTGGCATACAAGTTAGCAGGCGAAACCACTTTCTCCAAACCAAGCGGGCATCTACACATCACCAAGTGGGGGTGTGTGGGGTCTACTGCTACATCATAGAAACCAGTCTGAAGAGGAGCCTGAGGATTACGTTCACTTTTACAATATTCCACTACCCTATCTATCCATCCATTAGGTATTATTATAAGATAATAAGATATTATTTGCTTTATGCACAATGACATCAGAGTTATTATTATTATTGTGTTATTTTATGATCTCACAACTAGGGGACTGTGGACTTGATAACTGCTCGAAATATTTAATCTGACTTGGATAAAACGAGGTTCACATTTCCCTGCGCTGACGTCACCTGGCTTTTAGCGAACGTGAAAAGCAGGAAATCTACTCAACTAGATGCCGCTGATCATGCATAACAAGCGATTTAATTCCACTTTATCATCTTAGACTTTAGAGAAAATAAGGAACACTGTGCCAAAGCGGGAAAGCTTGAGGTGAGGAAAGAGGCGTTAAGATTCTTTTGCAGTTAACATTTTTTCCAAAATTATAGCTGACCTTAACACTGGCAGCAAACTGCTAATCTTCAGTATCTACAGTCTGCACATACGTATCTGTATCGCCAAAATATCCAAGGGGGGCGTACTGTCATGTGACCTTGTTGCAGGTGATATTAATCATGAAGCAGATCTCTGCTGAGCATATAAAGTGAAATACCATTTCAAGGTACCGGTTGACACTCCTGGCTTTGAGAGTTCAATTCTGTCATGTTTCAGCGACTTGTAAAGGCGGGACTAAGGATATTGATTCGCTTGTCGTGTCCCACGGCCCGGACACCCGCGAGACTTCAGCGTGAAATCGATTCGGTGGCTGCCCTGTGCCGACGTGTCTGGCTGTCGGCCTGAATCAATTACCGAATTAATAGCTACCAGTGGTAATTTCAGGACGCCGGGTGCGAACGCATGAGCGTCTGTCTCTGCGTTTCAGTCATTGACGATGTGTGTGGTTATGAAGCTTAGCCACGCACACACCGAGGGAGAGGGTGCAGCCCTGCTCCGGTCAGAGAGCCACGGATCGCCGGGCAGACCGAAGGTGTGCCGTTTCTGTGGAGAAATCTGTGTGGAAATTAGTAAAAAAGCGACGATACCTAATTATGCAGGCTCGTCTTAATCCTCCATAGTGGTCGAGTTTAATGGAGATGGAAAAGCCAGATTATTAAAATAAGACATATTAATGAGATTACACATAGGTAGCACAATTTGTAGCTTTATGCATGTCATTTTTTACTCTTGTACAGTCTTGGAATGCAGGGCTACCTGATCTAACACAGGCTACTCTAAGTCACAGGGCATCGTGTTGGAGACATAAGGAGAGACACCACCTGCTGATGTCATGAGTGGAACCATCCTTCTCCGTCAAAGGTGGTCGTGTTCGGAAAGACCGCTCTGATCCTGTGTCTCCTTGCGCTGGCTGTCCACCCCCTCGTGTTTCATCAGCTGTTCACAGACGGGAGTCGAGCTTGAGAGACCTGTGGGGCGCCACAGAGCCCAAACAAATTAAAAATAAATGAAAAAATTAAAATAGCTAATTTGGATGCCGGATGCATCTGATAAGTAGGTCAGCTGCAAGAATGTGGGGAGAAGCGTTGGGGGAGGGGGGCAGTGCTGCAATTTGCTAATTTCCTGATTTATTTTAAGAATCATTCTTCACTGCTATGGAGAGATACAGTTGTTGTGGTACATTAAATTAAAAGATAAATTACAGGATTATATTTTAATAGCTGCATACAAAAATGCAAATATGTCAATGTGGAATTGCTGCTTCATATTAAGTAAAATAGATCACAATTGTTATAAAAAAAACCTGAAAATAGTTAAAAAAACTGAAAAATGATTACATTTATTTGAAAACATAAATACAGATAAATATGTTAACCAAAAAAGTAAGCCTATGGGCTAAAATAAAATATTTTTGGTATGTTTCAGTAGTGTTACTACGGAGACAGAGCAGTTCAAAGGTTTTCATAATGGATTTAGATTTAGATTCATGTTGCCATAGTAATGACAGGATGCCACGCTGCCTGGATGGGAGGAGTGGTTTTGTATAGTCTCACAGCTGTGGTTTGCCTCCGGTTTGTTCTAGATAAAGGCTACACACGGGATTCTGTATATCTTGTAACCTCCAGCAGTGTTGATGTCAGTCATCATTATAATCGGAGAATGGCTATGCTTCATGCCTGAAAGCACGATGCCAAGCTAATATGGCCTCCTCGGCGACGTCCTTCACACAGAACGGGCCGGATCTTGTCTGCACACGGGGTCTTGCACACATACACTTCTTACGATCCTTGTTTCTCCATATATCACCATTAGGAGAAGGTGCCAGCAGCTCTACCAGGAGACTGTGGTTCCGTTACCAGGCCCATCACTCCTAACATGTATGTTAGCTCAGAGGAGATTGATCTGGTCTTCCACCTTGACCGGGGACCCAGACGCCTGGAACGAAGGCAGATGGAACCTTTTGTAGCCCAGTGGAAGCTGACAGTCCGCTCGAGTTTCTCCATTCAGACTTCAGACCTCCAGACCCCAATGACTTTCCCTCCAAATTGAGGCTAAGCAGCTAATGTGTCTCTAATATCCCTTTTTATTGGGTGTAGGGAACCATTGTTGGCCACCATGGTCCTGCCTACCCGTTTGACACTGGTAATGTATGCACAGGAATCGTAACATTTCATATAATTATTATTTTTAATATTACGGTTGGATTAATATGCACAAATAATGAGAGGAATATAACACAGTTAACAGTTGTTACGCAGAAAGTTTTCGGTGTAGAACTCAGCAAATGCGTGTAATCTCAGTAGCTTGATTGTGAGCTCCGAAAGTTACGTTATTAAAAATACCACAAACGTGGATAAGTGAGTCCTGTCTCTTCTATTCACTTCACATGAGCCGACAAACCCTGCCTTCGCAGTAGGACCAGCTTTAACTCCCAAGGAACACTATGCCATAGCATCTATACAAATTTGCATTAATATCACCCTCCCCACTGCCATTGTTCATCACCCTGATGCTCCGCCCAGCATGCTAAATCTTGCTGAGTAACACACAGTAACACCAGGTTGTAACAACTCAAAGAAAACCTGTAACAATGTTGAATTTCCCCCTTATCCTTTGGCCATATTCCATGTTTCCTCCCTGCTTCCATTTTCACACTCATTCTGACTACAAAACACTCCAGAACCCTCGGAATAGAGGCAAGGTTGAGTCTCTAAGCTAGCTAGCATGGAACCAACTAGCCTCTATCATTTTTGACATCCCATGCTGAGAGCTCGGGTGCACTGCGTTCGTATTAGCATGTGCCCCGTGCCGAGACTCATCCAGAGCCATGACTGCTTGCTCCTTGTGTGCTGGTTTTTACCGGCTAACGGAAAGCAAGCCCTCTGAAGGGACGACCTCTCCCTTCATGTTTCTTTAACCAGCGTGAGGAATGTGGCGGTCCTGATTTATAGGGCCCAGCGAAGCTCATTTAATGAGACGGCATTTTTCAGGACCCCCTCGATTTTGTGTTTCTTAATGTGCACCCGGGGGACACAGGGCTGGGGGGGTGCAGGGGGTGTGTGCTCCAGTCAGATCATCAGGTCGTTTGACCCACAGGAGAAGGACATGAATCAAAAGCAGCCCCATCGATTCCCAGAGCTTCCCAATTTACAGCACACTTGGATCTGGGCCAGAAGACGCAGGCTCTGACCCCCCCTGCACCCCCATACCATGTTGCATGAACCCAGGGGAAGACCGCAGGATACAGAGCTTGTTACAAATCAGCCAACACCGCCACGAGAGACCAGCCCCCCCCCAGTACTTATGACAATATGGAAATATCTCCGTTACCCTGGACTAAGTCACGATGCTTGTTCGATGGCACCCCCTAGAGACATGACAGTCATTCGGTCACACTAACACATTTCCGCTGACCGCAGTTTCACCGTAAGAGTACATCATGGATGATCTGGATGAAAAAGACCAGCTCCATGTTGCTCCTGAATCCTGTTCCTGATTTTACGGCATCATTTCATCATAGAAATATACTGACATTTGAGAGAATTTTCCCTCCAAAGGTGCATTTCAGATTCCTGAGCCCTCAGAAGCAGCGACCCCTTTGCATTTATTAAGTGATCTTTACATTGTTCGCCTCCCTCTGCTGAGAAGAAGGGAGGGAGTTAATTTCATTTTCTGGAGGATGGAGCTAGCTAACTATCTGCTTAGTAGCTATGAGACCATGCTGAAGGCCAACCATGTGGTTTTGGATGGTCCGGTTTAGATAGACCGTTTTAGCTGTGTGTTTTAAAGGGGGGTGGGGGTATGGACAGTGAGTCATGCTCGGTTTGAGGAGAAAAGGGAGAGATCAGGTTGCTAGGCATTAAAGTTGTCCCCCTTTTGTTGGAGGAAACAACTGAGCCCACAGAAACACCTACCAAGCTGGCACTCATGACCTGGCCTCCAGGCTTTCGGGTGAGAGAGGGAGAGACGTGGGGGAATGGATAAGAGGTACAGAGACATGGGGGGGGGGGGGCGAGAAAGAAAAACGGGAGCGACAGGGGGGGGAAGGGGGGAAACAGGCAGTGATGGAGAGTGGGAAGGACTAGGGAAGAGAGGGGGCGGAAGGGGGAGGGGGGGGGGGGGGGGCCGGACTCCTGGGTTGTG
>JAAGVU020000001.1:6252115-6275850 GCA_011763525.2 Mormyrus iriodes
CCTTAAACATGCTTAGAACATTTACATTAACCTACAGTTGGGCAAAATCATTAACACGAAGCCTATTTTATAATAAAATGTTGAATATCATATGTAATTTATTGATGTACTGAAAGTGAAAAACATTTACCCAGAGTAAAGTCGGAGTATCGTACCACAGACAATCGTAACTCGGGGAGCGTCTGTTGAAGTGTAAAACAAGTCAATGTCTCAAGACACATAGTGCAAATGATGTAAAACAACACAGAAATACACAAGCAACATCCTAAAAATAATATTTTAAAAATAATTGAATATAAATAAAAATAGCATAGCACATTAGTATGTTCCTTGGGATTGGTCTTACAATCCTGAACCAGAGACTATCGAGCCAGGTGATCAAAGCAGACTAGCTGTGCACAAGTCAGCAACCCCGATACTCAGAATAGATGCATTTCATCACTGGCTGAGAGTGCCCAATGGCTGCTGCCTCGGGGCGTCTGTCCTGCTTTGCATTGCCACGGCCCGATCACAGTTGCCTCACGGCTATCCAGCGGCCAGTGGTTAGACGGTTATCATGAGGGTGGGCAAGGGGTGGGAATGGGGGGGGTGTCCGTTCTTCTGTTTGGGAATTCTGGCGCCCAGATGAGGGAGGTCCTGTGACCACATCCAAACATGACGTTGACGGTGCCAGCACAGGCCCGGTCACTTGTGGGGCGAGTGCATAAATATTAGTGTGGTTTCAGTAAACAGATCTGCACAGGCTGCTAGACAAACAACGTGGCGGGGAAGTGGTCTGCGTTATCAAAGGCGCAAGCGCAGACACGCGGGGGCGACATGCTGATAGCGAAACAGAACCACCCAAAGCCTCAGTGACAGCGCCCCCAGCAGCTTGTTTATGCTGCAATGTCTGTAAATTTAAGAGTTCCCTTCAGTGGCATGTTTGCAAAATAAACTGTCCGTCCCCCGGCAATAAAATCCTGTTTTTTATTAGTAACTGTATGAGCAAAGGACACCGGGCTGTTTCCCATTACGATGAATATTAGCTGCACTCAAGACATGACCAAGCTGGTCCTCATTACAAGCCTATCAGCCACATCTCTGGGGTGACTCGCTATTTTGGAAGTAGAGCTCAGCTTGAGGAAATGTTTCTGTCATCTGACCCAAGCAGACACGATAGCATCAGCCAGACACAGCTCCTCTGCAGGATATGCGAGTCATGCACCTCCATCGCGACCCAACCCGCAAGCCTTAGATATCTCATGACCCCTTGGTCACCTGGTTCCTCCGAAGGACCAGTAAAGGTGTAGAAGCTGTCAGTGAGTGTCTGACTCTGGAAGCATGTTTGGAAATACGTAAGCTGCTGTTTAAGTGGGTCTTACATTGCAAGTACATATGTGGAACTGCTGGGGCCGTGGCTGGTTGTGTCTTCTTAGCCACACCCACCACAAGCCACACCTCCTCATTTGCAATTTGAGCCACACCCTGATACACATCTCACCCAATGGTCCCTCCCCTCCTCCCCTACCAATATTCTGCAGTTCAAGTAGAAAGTCGTCAAGGTTCCGTCCCATCACTGCTTTCCTTAGGACCCAGAAGATGTTTCTTCCCACGGTTCGTGCTTTCTGATGTATCCTGAGAAAAACCAGGGTCAGAAGAAGCATTAGCAGAGGACATGAGATGGGTCAGCCAGTCTGACCCAGTCACGGTCGATCAAAACCTTCTCAAGTGGCTGTACCCTCCACAGATTTAGTGTGTAAAATCGATGAGCTGTTTGTGCTACAGCGAGTCAATACAATGCATAATTCCGTCTGGTCACAGTAGAAACTGCATGGATGTTACCTCAGAAGAACTCACCAGGTCAGCTGTTCTTCCTAATGGCCTTCATGAGGAGGTCCATTTATAAGCCCATCTGCGTGGAGCTCCAGATGCCCAGCATAGACGCAATGAACACAGATATGTCACGGGATGCCCGGGGCCAGCCTGAAACCACATGCAGGTTGAAGGTCATCCTCACAGGAAACTCCAGACAAGCTTTTGTATTTCCTTAACAAATGAAGGGTTTGAACATGGGTCATAGCAACCAAAAGTTAACAGCAGCCACAAGCTAACAGCAGCCACAAGCTATCTGACAGTAGGTGTCACTATGGAGATTAATGGGAGACCGACCCGACACCATCCACCAACAGAGGAAATGAAAAGCTTTATTTTGTGATAAGGGCAGTTAATCGACCTGGAATACCTGACAGGTGATGAAGTGACTGACACGACCATTAACAACTGTCACACAATAAACAGATTTTCCCCACTTAATTAACACCAGTGGTGTTCAGTACAAGAAAATGTCTAATGATAAACACATGGCTCAACATTTACAGCAGAACGCTGGGTCCCAAATCAGCAGAACAGTGACTGACTGAGCCAGTCAGTCACAGCTTGTTAAATATGTTGCATTTTACACTGAACATTATAGTATTTGGAAATCCTGAAAGTAAAATGCTATTGGAATTACAGGCAGAAAAAAATTCACATTTAATTGAACCAGAGGAATTAATAGACCATTAATTAGATGGATCCTGTGGATTTGTTAAATGCCATTGTACAGGTTAGTCATTAGTAAGATTAGTCATTGTACAGTTGTACTGCCCCCTAGCTGTTATGTGAGGAAGAGCTGTGAATAACTGGGAACGCTGTATGTCGCCCTCAGAAAAGCCATTGTAGATAAAGTCAATCTCACTGTCCCATGTACTGCCACAAAAGTCACAGACTTTCTTGTGACCCTTGCGATGTTTCTTGCGGGTAAGCTTGAACGGATGAGGCTATTCATTGTGGCTGCTGAAGCTGTTTGTAGGAGTGAAACCTACACTGTAGCAACTACCAAAAGACTCTGAAATACACAGTAACGGGGAACATCTGCATATTTCTGTTAAGTAAGAGGAGAGACACAATATTCCATACCACCCCCCCCCCCAGACATTTTTAGGTGTAAACATAGTTTCTGAGTCACAAATCCAGCCGCAGCTCTTTGAAGCCCCACTTCCTGTTACCCACTTCCTGTTTCAGACTCATTCTCCCCAAGATGTAACTGCACTTTCTGAGTCGCAAACCAGCTGTGACTGCGACTCCACTTCCTTCTTCTAATGGCAGGCCCAGAATGACTGAGGGGTGTAGCTACATTTCACGCCAACATCACTCTTCCAGAAAGATGAGATCCAGCTACTTCGTGCTATCAGCATCCTTAGGGACGGCTGCCTTTTGCAAACCTCTTAAAAGGACTTAAGCAAATGAACCAAATAATGTCACTGATGATTGGTGTTCTTATCCAGCGCCTCCAACAGGCTGTCCAGAAGGGGGCAGCAGTGAGTGATACTGGGGGGGGGGGGGGTTGACAATAATGGGAAACAGCCCAAAGCATGAGAAATCAGCATGGCCCGCCAAGCAGATGAGCCAAACAGCCCCCACCCTAACCCCCCAACACAGCCCAGAACCACCACGGCCAACTCAAACGCCCCCATCACCCCATTTCCTTTCAAAGGGAATTAGCAACAGGGCTTGTCTGCAGTGTAATCCTATTACCCTGGAGACAGTGGGGCTCCCTACTCTGGATCTGTAAGCACCCCCTCTGAAAAATATAGATGTCATCAGCCCTTAGCTGGGCCTCTTTGGAACATCATTAGATCCAATGCCAACCTGGATTTCTTTGGAATGTCATTAGCTCCTACACCACCCTGGATTTCTTTGGAATGTCATTAGATCCTACACTGAGCTGGACTTCTTTAGGAGGCCATTAAATCCTACATCAACCTGGATCTCTTCAGAATGACTGATGGTACAAAGTGACGTTTTTCTGTAGAAGGACAGAGTGCAGTTTGGTTTTTTTCAGTCTTAATCTGGTCAAATCTACATCCTTTTCCTGTCAGCACTTTAAGCAATATCTGTATCCCTCTTGGACAGATATTGGCCCTTAATTAATAGTTTCATTGCATATCATGTGGCTCGCATGCTGCCGGGTTGAACATGCTTGTTTTTAAGCAGGATTCATTCCCCTGGTCACATGACCCTACATTTTCCTCTGTCTTCCTCTTAAATGGGACATCATCTGCCTTTTATTCAGAAGAATGTAGACTGAAGGTCCTGGAAAATCTAGCTGCTGTATCTGTCATCTAGAAAAAATTATACTATTAGTTGTAGATTTTGATAGAAAAATGTGAAAGAATATCTATAGTAGGGATTCTAGTAAGCAATCCTACTTGTGCGGAGTGCTACCTGTATATGTGTACTCATGATGTCATGTTATGATTGACCCTAAATTCAGATCTGTCATCTCCTCTGGCCTCAGCCTCGTCTAAAGGCCCATAATGAAAGGAGACAGACTGCAGAGAGGACCTTTGTCAGACAAAACGCAGAGCCTCACCTCAAAACATACACTGCAGCTGTGTCACGTGGAGAAGTATCAGGGTGTTCAGGAGGGAAGCAAACTACAGAAACACTGAGAAAAATAAAAAAAAAACAACTTCAAGGCCACAGTGGATAAATGCCGGGAGAAATGTGTTCAAGTGCTGCATGACTAACAGATAAACGCAACGGGGGTCAGCTAGTGTACAGTAAAACCGATACTAGATAAAACTTACATCATTCTCTCTGCAGACTGCACTAAGAACTTATGTTTTTCCTCGACCAGCTGAACAAACACAAACTTTAAAATTCCCCACTGACAGAACAAATGGCAGGTTCCGGAATATTGCGTCATGTTCCGGGCCTAGTTTTTTCGCCTGCTGGGAGCTGAGTTTATGAGAAGCTAATGAGGCAGGACGTCCCGTGGTTAATTACCCAATCAGGGTGCCCACAGTAACCGTCCAATCAGGAGGGTGATGAAAGCTGATGTTCACCTGCAGGTTCTCCTTCTCAAAATCGTTTCTAGAGGAACCACGCATGTCCAGCAATGCACATCTTCACTATTACGCTGCAAAAGATGGCAAGGAGAGACCGTAGACATTCCCACACTCCTGTAGGGTGTAAATGCTGGGCATCAGAACATCAGACCGTATGAATCTCACATCTACATGACACTGTTCAGTGCGCCTTGGCCTCGGTGTTCCCATGGCATTGTAAAGCACTAGGATCTGCTCGGTAAACCCTAAAGGTGAGATGAGCATCAGAACCACACTGGATGATTTGGATTTGAATGCTCATCAGAAACTCACAAAACGCTCTTAACTCAAAGAGGCCCCTTCATCATGTCGCACAGTATCCAGTTGCCACCCCCCCCCCCCACCCTCAGGATGTCCCCCTGAGCCCACCCACAGCAGGATGTGTGTTGATTGCATTACAAAAGTTACACAGTTACCCAGTAATCAATAACACCCCTGAGCATGTCCAGGAAAGGGGGGAATCACCACGGAAACGAGGACGGGGCCTCTCTGCCCGTCAGACCTATAACTGAGTTCATCTCCTCTGGCTTCTGAAGTGAAGCACCAGTGAAGGGAAGTGAAGCATAGCCTGTCTAATGGGAAGACTAATGTGGGGAAGACTCAAGTCAGGGCTCATTACATATGCGCGTTTAAACCATCCTATTGGCTCATAGCATCGGGAAGGCATGGAGAAGTCTTCCAGTCCGCAGGACAGGCCTGTAATCACTCCAAAGACTGATATCCTCCTTACAATGGGGCCCTATCACGCCGGGCCCGGTTTGAAGGGCTCCATTTTCCCAAGCGAAATCCGTTCCAAATATCTTCTGAAGATACACAACACCAGTAGTTTGGTTGTTTAAACCAGCACCCTCATGAAAACGAGCCATTTTGTTTCAGGTGACTTTAGTGACACCCAGTGGAAAATGCATGTTACTGCAGCACCTGTTATCACCTACAACAGGATGCTGCATTGCCCTACACAAAATCTGGAATCCCTCTACTTTGCCTTCAATAAAATAACAGATATGGTGAATGTACTAGACATAATCCTGTATAATCCTTTCAGACAAGTCTGAAGGACACAAGAAGACCAAAATGCGAAAGAAAACAACTGTTTATTCATCACACTGATACTTTGTTAAATTCCGTTTGGAATCAGTGTTACCCCTTCTGGTGAAGGACAGCCATGTCAGTGATCACTGTCCCGTCCACATGCAGACTGGCTACGAGAGGAGCAGTATGTTCACCTGTTCTTTCCTCACAGCCTCAGGGTGCTGTCAGATGACCTCACTGATCATCTTCATCTGGCCTGTCAGTGCTCCATAATTTAAAAGACAAAATAAGAATAACATAGCTTATCAACTGCAATGTAAATCCTGCTCGTGGGAGATTTACTTACACAAAAATGTTCTGAGGGCAGAATGAAAAATGATAGGTTCACAGAGATAATCAATCAGATTGTAGAGGACGTAGGTCCAAGCAACTAGAGGAGGCAGAACCAAGACATCTGATTGGCTGATCCCGCCTCCTCTAGTTGCTTGGACCCACCTCCTCTACAATCTGATTGGATATCTCTCTGAACAAATCATTTTTCATTCTGTACTCAGAATATTTTTGTGTAAGTAAAATTTCCAAAAGCATAAACCCCACCATCACCTTGGAGTAACCCCTCCCTCCCACAGGGCTTTCACAGTCAACTGAATGTGGAAATGCTGCTCAAGCAGACAGGGAGCTGGGAAAAGTGGCCCCTTTCTAATGATATCGGCCTCTGAGGGTCTCCATGTTAGTTGGCTGAGCGCACAGAGTGTAGCGCCACCTTCAGGTGGGAATGTGCTGCTGGCTGGCCAGGACGGAGGATGTACCGATGACACCCGGGACTTGAACAACGGGAAGATGCCCCCATGGTGACAGGTGACCTCGTCCTCGCTCACCTTGGGGGGGAGGGGGGGGGGGGGTGAGGGGGGGGGGGGGGGCTCGATCTCCTGGCTGCTGTTTAGCGAGCTCTGCGGGAGAAAGAGAAAAAAAATAACAGCCTCGTTTGTGGAGGAAGAGAGAACAGACATCGCTGGGGGCAGGAGATGTGGCGAGGTATCCCGGGGCCGGCTCCAGAGGGAGCAAGGCACTGAGGTTGCGGAGGAAAGGTGGGGGTGGGAGGCAGGGGGGGGGGCACCAACCCGGCACATCCTCGCTCTCCCTCTCCGCGTCCAGGGGAGAAGACACACTTGAGAAGGGGGCCTCTCCCGTCATTGCCGCTACCGTCGCGGCTCGAGTCCGTTTCTTTGGAGATGCCTGCGCAACGGTGGCCAGGGGAGCTCGAGACAGGAATTTAACGTCTGGAATGAGCCAGCAGCCAAGATGGAAGGTCTTCTGTCGCCGATGCGGACGAGGGTAAGCTTGGCGTGAGCAGGAGAGAGTGGTGGCGGCGGTAAAAGTTGGCTTGCCGGGTGGGGGTTGCCAGGGGTTACGGCGGAAGCATTCCGCCAAGAGCGAGGCAAATGTGCCAGTTAAAGCAAGGGCTTTAGTCAGCATTGTGTCTGCCCAGATAGAGCGTCAGAAAAGAACACGGACAGCGGATTGATTTAAGGACTTATTGGAGGGAAACTGAATTTCCTACATCTATGTTGGCTCGGAGCTGGTGCCTTAGGCTACTGCAGTCAGTCTAGTCATGTAGACAGAGACTTTCTCTAGAGTTCAGTGATGGAGAATTGGAGAAAACAGCATAATCCTCCTTTCTTCTAGAGATAAAGGAAGACAGGCATTTGTTTTTCAGCTGATTTCTTTCCTTCTTGCCCTGACTGCCTTTGATACGATCTTTCATTTTCACGTTAGTATTTCTGAGCAAGACGGCATCGCACAGAGAAAACAGTGCCCCCCCGGGCCACCGGAACATTCCGCGTTGTTTTAACACACGTGTCAGCACGTCCGCAACATTACACAAATGCTTCCAAATGATTTTTAGAACAAAAGACAGCTCAGCAGAGTCATGCCTGTGCTTCATATTCACACTTTAATGGTTTAATGATAAGATTAGGCTTCTGTTTTTTAGGAGTACTACATGGCTGAAAGTAAATAAGAGTTTGTTTTTGCTTGTGTTCTGCTGCTGTGTGCACGCTGTACCTCTATCCAGGGCTGGACTGGCCATCTGACATACTGAGCATTTTCTCTGTGAAATGCTGGGCACGTGGGCCAGAAAAATGTATTGTGGTGAAACCTCCCCTGTTCCCACCAGCCCTGGTCGGCAAAACTTACCATGGGGAACCCCGAAATCCAGCCCTGTCTCTGTCACAGATGCATCTTTCCGTTTAGTGCGTAGATATTTATATATGCAGACATTTACAGCTGATACGCTGGACACCGTCCAGTGCTGGAAATTAATTACGCGGGAAACTGAGGAGCTTGAACAAGCTTTGCTCCCCAGCTGAGGTTGTGTCCGTGGTGGAGAAACTTGTGCAGGCAGCCGGATAAAATGGGTTTTTAATGCTGTCATTAGGAGTGGCGGGGAGGGACAGGGGCCGTGGAGGCTCTGAGAGTTTGCCCGTGATTAATGAGCTGCATAGCCAACGGTTTTTGTGCAGAGTCCATCCCCAGGCCCTGCCTCGGGATCCTCCGGGGAGCCCTTGGTAATTTATCACCAGCAGCCCCCGTGCCTGTGATAGTGTCTGACAATACGGGTGCAGAGCCTTGGATAAGGCCTGCCTATAGTACTGCAGTGCCTTGGATAGCATCAGGCTGTATGGCTAAACTGACTGTCTCAGTAAAGCTTTAGCACCTGGCTAAGAGTCTGTAGAGCCTGGCTCTGCAGCTGTAGCGTCTGGCTAAGTGTCCTTAAGGCCTGGCTGTGTGGTTTTAGCATCTGGCTAAGCATCAATAGAGCCTGGCTCTGCGGCTTTGGCGCCTGGCTAATCATCATCAGCACCAGGCCACCAAGCTCGAGCACTTAGCCGTCGTGCCGCATTAGCATTGCACTGTGCAACTAGCACCCAATCCTAAAGGCTGCCCTGTGACTTCCTGGTTCAAAGCCCATAGCACCTAATTGGACAAGTGACACTGAGTTCAGATGTGGCCAGTTCTGATACATGCAGCCATGAAGGGATTAGAGATATACTGATGCGCTTCCAGAAGGGACAGAATTAGCAAGGCTCATCCTGTACTCTTCTAGAAGACCAGTATGACCTTACTAACCCCCAGAACCCCAACACAATTACACAGTTGCTAGCCAGGGGGCTGGATTGCCCAGCAAATACTTGTTCCCATTTCGCCATGGTTACACGATTTCATGGGATGGCCTTTGAAAGGTTAGCCCTCATTAGGCGACCTGATGACATGGTAACACATGGCTTCACCAACAGCAGCGCATTCCAGAAGTTTCCACCCCCCTCTTTTTTTTCAGAAATTAATCTCCACCCACTACTGCGGTCCACTTTTTTTTCCAGGGTTATCCAGGGATCTGTCAATTAAGGACTGATGTTTTCCAAACACCTGGAACGTGTGCATCACCTGTGCTAAATATGCAGGGTACAGCATTCAGCATGTTGATGAACCTGACAACATTCCTTTGAAGTGGGTTCACATTTTTATCAATCGATTTATTTGTTATAATTATATTGGCGGCCACTGCAACTAATTGAGGCCAGGTCTCTCATTCCCAGCGATTGCTTTTAATAGCGCCGTGGGAAATATTTGGTTGGGTTGTTGAGCAGCCACACGTAATGAAGAGAGGGGGGCAATGAACTGGGACTTTGGCGTCGCTCTGATCTGGCTATTTGGAGCCAAAAAAAGCAACAGGAGAGATATTTAAATCAGAGAACTGCAGAACGAAGGGCAGGTGTGGCAAAGCATGACGTTAACACCTGCCACTTCAATTTCTGGCCTCAAACCACCTCAGTACTTCTTGCATTCATGCTCTTCGCCAAATATGCATGAATATTTATTCCAACATTTCTCACCCAAGTTCTCAAAGCCGTTGGGTCCTGCTTTTTATTAAGAGATATAATTATGTACATAACATTTTGAATAATTACCCAAATGTGCTCCTGGTTGCCTTTTTTTATGGCACAGCCCAATTTAACCTCTTAAAAACAATAATTTAGGGTTTTAATTAAGAGGATTTATTAAAATTGTTGGAGTTCGGCACCATTATGTTCCATGCACAGTGATTAATTATGAATGAATGAATTTGCTTTTCTTTGCTGGCTGGTATAAAGCACTTCACTTGACCACAATATGGATCGTAATTAGTTTGCACCTCCAGTATTTGCATAATTGACTTATGAATATTCACATACATGGGGGGATGCTAATTACCAGAAAAGATGTTGTGTGGTTTTTTTGCAAGCTGTAGAACTGCAGTGCTTTTAAGCTAATGACTAACAGGTACTATGACTTTACCTGCTAGACTCACTGCCTGAAGCAGAACCTACCACGACTGCATTTCTTAAGAAGGTAATATTAAAAACATCCATTTGACCATTTTCAATATCGAGTTATCCAGTTCAGAGTTGCAGTGAGCTTGGGGCCAATCCCAGAATGCACTGCATCTCTGAAAACACACACACATGTATGGGGCAATATTATACGTCTTTGGACTGCAGTTTATTTGCGGCGAACCCCCGAAAACCCAAGGATAGCATGCAATCTCCACCCAGAAAGAATGGGATTCGAACCCATGACCCTAATGGTGAGGGGACTGAACACTGTGCCACTTCAGCATGTTAATTTGGAGCCCTAATCTTCCCGTCCTCTGGTTGCTCACTTGTGGAGTTTATCATGGACCCCCGACATCAGCTACTACGCCTGCAACGATTTGGGACAGCAACATGCTGAAATGGGCAGCGGTGTTCCTGCACACGGCATCATCAAGACGTTCAAAACGGAGTGGGGGAAGCAAGAGAGCGGCGTAGATGGCTTACGTGGGGATGGCATCATCGGAGTGCCGATGAATTGTGCACAGGCTGTCTGGGGGCTGCTGGCTGGGCTTTCTCATTCACTGTAATGTATGTATGTAGGGCATTGCTGTAATCATCTCTAACGCTCCTCAGGCACGCCGTAAAAACCTCAGTGAAGCGCTGGTCTAAAATCCAAAAAACAAAGGCCTGGCTCTCCTCAGATGTTTCTCTGACATGGGTTACCGAGGGCCTCTAGGATATGCAAACGTTGCTTAGCATTTATATAAGAGGCACCAAAGTCCGGCAAGATGGGTGCTGGGAATTCTTATGTTAATAACTGCAGCACACCGTGAAGGTGACGCCGGTGAATGACAAAACCTGAAGACAGTTGGCGTTGGTTCTACTTTCGTCAGCTGTGCTGCCATCTTCATTTCCATTGTTGCATCTGAGTTGCATCTGAGCTATTTATAGATATGTGACATTAGAGCTGGTGTGCAAAAATACGCATTAATATTTTATTTGTGTCTCGAATCAAAGCCACGTCTACAGATCTGATTTGTTTTTCTGTCTTTGATTGAGCACGAGGTGCAGGAACACAGGTTCACAGCAGCCGGAACGCACACACGCACATAAGAACGTGCAGGAATGCAACAGCCAACAGCAGACAGTGTCAAAACCTGGTAGCTTGGTTTCCAGTCACAGACAACCACAAGCAGACACGTAAAGCCCCCCAGCACCGGCTTCATCAGAGCCCCTCCTCGGTGCCCAGCACACAGGTGCTGCTGTTTGGCCGGTTTCCATGGCGAAATGTTGCAGTCTGAATTTGGATGAAACTGGAGAGTGACCACCCCCTCAGAGCTGCACAGGTCCTATCTTGAGGGCACAATCTAGCTTGAGTGCTTCCTTGGTGATAAGAACATGACGAGGAGGGTACAACCTCCATCTCAAATCATTTTTCTTTGCAGCTTAAAGCTTTCGGAAAAAAGGTTGCTTTTTTTATCTGCACATACATGTTGGACCACAGAGTATGCATGGAATTTAGATTTTAAAAAATAACCATTGAATTACACAAAGGTATTATTGTCTTTTAGTATTCTTTAGGTTTTTAATCAACCGTGTTGGAAACAATACGTAGCACTAGGGTATATAAAGCAAGTACTGCATGGTAAACAGCCATTACCTTGGTAACATTTTGAAACAGCAGTAACACCAAAGAGAGAGATGGAGGCTATCAAGCGACAGCTGATCCTCCTTGATGAGCTGGAGCGGGGCTTTGTTACGGCATATTTCTCGGGGGAGTTGGCTGTGATAACACTAACTGGCTAACTGGGAGGGAGTGTGTCAGGGAGGTGTAATATCATCAGTGTTAAAGTGCCGGTTTATCACTCCCCCCCCGCGGGCTCGGGTTCACACGTGCCGGAGGTAATGTAACCAGATGGTTCCATTATCAGTGGGCCGAGCTTCGAGCGTGTGGAAGGGGGGTGTTCGGAAGGCCGCCGTGTGCTTCAGATGCGTTAATTAACAGAGAGGCATCTGGTGACGAACCTTGGGGTCAAAGATGATGGACTCCACCTGATACATCACGATGGATGGAGGCCCGAGGAGACGGTTTGACCAGAACTTGGCTCCTGCTTATCACCATGCTGGCAGGCAGTTGGTGCCTGGTTTTAATCTGTCCCCGCCCACTCAAGACATAAAGGGGAGGGGCTAATGTTTAGTTACAAACTGCTGCAATGAAACCTGTCCAATAACATGCTGATGTGGCTGTAACAGAACAAAAGATCCTACCATAGACCTGGCTCTTGCGTCAACAGCCAGCCTCCTACACCAACAGAATGCCCGAGACAAAGCATCAAGACCACCTCAAGGTTAAGACCACCTCTAGGCTAAAGACCACCTCAAGGTTAAGACCACCCCAAGGCTAAAGACCACCTTATCCTCTGACAGATACCTCTACAGCGTTTCTAATATGCTGACATATCATACATATTGATCCTTGAGCCTCAGGCCTTTGGCTTGGTGAAGCACATAGTGGTGAAGTGGTGAAGTAGAATCTTCAGGAACACAAGCGAACAAAATATCCATTGCAGTCAGATACTGTAGATAAACTGAAATGATCTGGAAAACAAACGACACGTGTCATTTAAGCACTCAGGTTCTCTTGTTTTTTATATTAGATGCAAGTGATTTTTCACAGGATTACCAGCCTCACATATTTGAAATGAAAATCTGTTAAACTCGTGGCACAGTTCTCGTGTTATCCCTTCACGCGTTACGCACTTGAGTTTGATGTGAATTCACAGTTCTGTTGTTTCTTTGTCAATCGATCCATGTGTTATTTACGAGCTGCTGTCATCCTCAGCCTCAGACAGGGGAGCCTGGCACTGGCTTCACGTCATGGTATACAGAAGACTCTTATCTATGTGCCCATTGACAAGGGCTCTCCATAACTTAGAGGTCCTTCGGGGGTCTCTCAAACATTCAGATTCTAGAATTTTCTTGTAGTTACTGAGCAGTTGCTGACAGAAGTATTACAAGATTATGTGATTTGCTCAGAATTTTCTTACTGCCCTCTGAACCACTTATCTGTCAGTGATAAACATGGTGATACAGTATATGTTCAATCAACTTAATCTTGTTTGGATTCAGCTATTCTGAACTTTACCAAGGCATTTATTTCTTCCAGTATGAATAATGTCTTCCTGAGGGAGTTGGGCAAATCGGCGGAAATGTGTATAGTGAAATGTTGAGGAAATGTTACCATGTTGGATAGCCCTTAGATTCCCAGGGTTGGCCTGGTTTGTGGGTCCCAATGTCAATGCTTGGTCTTGCCTCTGTCGTCGTTGGTCACAGAGCTCATACTGGAAGGTACTGCTGACAGGGGTGCTTTGAAGTTTAACCACTGAAAGGCGTGCAACATGCAGCGTATCGTGGATTTAACAGTTCATCTCGTCTTTGATAAACAGAACATAGATTTGGAGCATATAATGAAGATCTTCCCCGTCCCCCACCCCCCGCTTCAGTATTTTGGGGGAAATCCAATTTGGATGGCTGTGAAGTTCTCTCTATAGGTCTTTATTTTCTTCTGAATGAGATTTCTAACCATGCCGTTCTCTGTTGACCCTGAGGAAGAATCTGAATAATGACCAGCTCCGAGTGGTAACGGCGGGGCAGTTAAACGAATGACCTCTTCTGGAATGTGATTTTAAAGGTGGTTCTGGATGGAAGTCTGTGAGAGAAAGAAATAGGTACGAGTCTGTCTTATCTCTACTGCGGTATTACGCTCGTGGTGTCTGTCATGTAGCATAATGCTAATAATTTTGTTAGTTCCTGTGCCAAGGCATTCCATTTGGTATGATGTTGTGTGAGCTGTAAAAAAATTGCTGTTGAATTTAAAAAATTTCAAGTAGTTTTACCGTTTCACCATCCTTCTAAAAGGGTTAGGAGCAGCGGATTAATGAAAGGGGAACCATTTTTCCCATGTCTGACAGTCAAATTTCACATCTACTGATGTTGTTATTTTGTCAGCCCAAAAAAGAACATAAGCTGATTATGTTGGCAAGCCGCTTGGTGCTTATTCTGTTGGCCGTTACATGTTTCTGTGAGCAATGATGGCTGACAGGGCTCTGTTAGAGCTAGTAGTTTGTTGACTACACCTGGCAGGTGCGTATTTCAAACCAGTTATGTTAGGTGATGAAAAACTGCATTCTCACCTCTAGGTGGAGCTGTGGAGCACTTGCCTTAAACAAATGCCATTTCAAGACGTGGTGCTAGAGTATGCCTCTTTTCTTGTAACTGTTGTCATTCCTAGAAATGTGCTTAATTATTATGGCTGTGGGGTTTTGAGTTGGCTTGTACTTGCCTGTCATGAGTTCACCAATAAGTGCCCTTGTTTAGCCCTGAAGGTAACCTGAATGTGGTGAAAATAGCAGCGCGATGCCCCATCATACAGGCATGGCAGGGCAGGCCTTGCATTTTGGGGAAATTGGTTTCATTTTGTACGTGATTTAAGCCACACGGTAATGAAACATACGGACAGAAAACAAAACCAGTGCCTAGATTTGGGTGAATCGTGTGACATGTGGTAATTCTCATTTTTGAAGTTTGGAACGAGGTGGCAGATGAGAAAGCAAAGAATCTGTCTGTCAGGGAAGTGGTGCAATTCATCCGGACTGCGCTTAAATGTAAACTCTGATTTTAGGGTGTTTTTTGTGCTGAACTCACCATGGAAATTAACCCCTGATCTTCCAAATATCAGAGCGGAAAGTCACGATGAGTCAGAGCTCTTTTTGCCAAACTGGAGAGTGAATGAGACCCTGAAATGCATCTGGTTACCCTCTGTTGTTTGTCTTCACTGTTCCTCGTTGTGTCATAGCTATCTAGAAACAAACGCTGCAGTGACTGCATGTCCTGCAGTGAGATATGTCATCAGGGCACCTGGCAAAGCCCTACTGAATAGAACCAAGGATAGCATAGCAATTATAATGATTGAATCACCTGCAGTTATAGGCACAACTGGGGTGTCCTATAGCCTTATGCATAATACTGATTTTAACGCAATGGCTGAGTTACGACTGTCATCTTACCCTCTACGTTGGCTACCTTAAACCTGGTTTCACGTCATGTCAGTCTGTGGAGAAGCTTTTGGACTTTTCTCTATGCTTTAATGACTACTCATCTTCACGCTCTTCTGGCAGATTGAGTTTTGAGATGAGAGGTTTAGGGGGTTGACCCCAAGCAAGTCGACCATCAACGTTTCGTCATTTTTCTTTGAAGGGCTTCTAGGACCTGAGGCAATACTCTCCCGCCTCCCCACTCCACCTGAAACTCGAAGCTTTACACGTGCCTCTAACCTTCTGGCTCTGGTACTCTGCGTGCCCACTCTTGTCACATCTGCACAGGCAGCTGCGCCCCGCCGATATTCGGAGAGACCGACGGCTTGAACTCGACGGCAATCTCTGAGACGTAAGTGGAGTTATTTCTGGCTGGTGTTGAAAAAGCCATCTAAAATAGATCTCGTCAAAGAGTCTTTGTGCTTGACGCACTTTACAATTTACGCCGAGGGAACGTACAGACCTGTGTGCCAACGGGAACTCGTAAATCTGACTGAAAACACCTTTTCTTCAGGGCTCCTTCAAAGTGTAGGATATTGGCTCCTTTGGGTCTATGCGACGCATTCCTCATCTTTTTGGCCGAGGTAAATGATATGTACATTCGTGTGCCTTGCAATATTCACGCCAGAGTGACTGCGTAACTCGTTCAACATTTACGGGGCTTGTGTAGACAGCTGTAACATTTGGCAGCTCTTTTGTTTTGTTTCCCAGAGAGGACTACATGTGAATTTTAATGAGGGAAAAATCAGCTTTTAATGATTCTGATTCAAGGATCTAGGATTCGCACAAGGAAATCCCTTTTTTTAGCTGAATCCATTGCTGCAAGAATGAAGCCACAGCCCATCATGCCAAAGGCTTTAATTCAGCGTCCTTGCATAGCACCCTGTCCTGGTTTTTAAAAACGCAGTGGACCGTGATGCTTGGCCACCTCAGTGCTTCTGCTTAAACTACGGATGCAAACTTGTTTTTTTTTTTCGCCTCCAGCTGGTTGCCATGGCAGGAAACCTGCTTTTGAGCACATGGTCTTGCTTTAAGTGCCCAAACTGGTATTTGTAAACTTTGTCCATATGGCATGAAGGGCAGCAGGTGAGCAGGTATGTGGAACAGGGTCAGCCATGTCCTGAGAGGAAAATGTGCCGTGTAGATGCCACTTATGATTGAAGGAAAATGCCATCAGTTTATTATAATGGGGATTTCTTGTGCATTTAGTCATTTATTTGCTTGGCCTGGTTCTGTTTTGATGACTATTGTCTTCTTCAAAGTGAAACAGAGGTGAGATGACTGGGGGTGGCACAGTGGCACAGTTTGTCTCACACCTCTGGAGACCAGGGTTCGAGTCTCCACCCCGGCTTTGCGTGTTCTCCTCGTGTCATTGTGGGGTTTCCTCTGGGTACTCAGGCTTCCCCTCCACAGTTCAAAAACATGCTAAGGTGAATTAGAGTTATCGTATTGCCTACAGGTGGGATACACTCTGCGATGGGTTGGTGCCCCATCCTGGGTTATTCCCTGCCTTGCACCCATAGTTTCTGGGATAGGCTCCAGACCCCCCGGGCCCTATACAGGAAAAGTGGATATAGAAAATGGATGGATGGATCGATTGATGGCTGATTAAATGTACTGCATTTTCTCTAAGATGTGAAATTTATTCCAAAATTACAAACGAGTTATTTCAGTATAGGGTCGGGTCTAGAGCCTATCCCAGGGTCAGGTCTAAGAAACAGTGGAAACAAGGCAGGGAACCCAAACAAACCAGTTTAAGCCACACATATGCAGGGCTACAGATGGGATTTGAACCCTGGGGTCTTTGTGCTTTAGCTATATGCCACTCATCTACAATACCGTGCCTGTGAGATCTAACCTTAACAGGAAACCTGCTAATTCTCTGAATATTATTTCCCGTTTATTTTGTATACAAATTGTGAGTCTTATTTCAATGTTTCGGTGACCTCGGGTTGTATAAAATCTGCCTGATTTCAGCTTTATGAACAGCAGAGAGTGTTGCCTCAGGCCCTGTAGGTCACTAGTGCTAAACATGAATCATGGCATGTCTGTGATCTCCGGGGGTAATTCTGTAAACACTAATTAGTTTGCCCCGTTGTCCGCAAGCAAACGAAGCTGGAAGCCTGGCATTAGCCGTGCTTGGGGGAAGCAGTGGGTCACCCATAGCGTGTGTTAGCGGCCTCGTCCAAGAGCACTTCCCGTCCTTGTTCTCGGTGTGCGGGGAATTCACGTGCGGGGAGTCGTTCATCAAACGTGTCAAGGAGTGGATGATCCAACCAAAGCTGATCGTCACAGCCAGAAATCAGGCAAAAAAAAATCAGGGAAAATATGTAACTGGCCCCTGGAACGTGACAGAATGTGCCCTTCTCATTTTCTGTATTAGGAGCCTTGTGTTTTTTTCACTGGTAGATTTATGAGCCTTAAAATTTACAGACAGCTCTCAACTTGCAAACTTATGTGAATCCGAACTTACGTGAAAAATATCTGAGACACACAGTTTACGCACTAATGTGAAAAGAGTAAGTCTATCCTTTTATCTTTTCATTTGTCTGAATGTGTTCTTTAGTATGTATATTCTGTGTTTTTTGTTATGACGTGTCTTGAATGATATGAGAAAGTAAATCCCACTGGATCCCACTAAAATTTGACTTACATGAGGCTTTGTGGAACGGATTACTTACGTCAGTCAAGAACTTCCTGTACATTGGCAAATGGGTCGACTTTAATTGGATCTCCAGAGAATCGGGGACCTACTCAACATTTTCTTTTAGCCTTAAATGTGCTGGTCTGAGCTAGACATCAACCTGAAAGATATAGACAACAATATTAAAGGCATGACTAAAGTGAATGGACAGGATTGCTTCTGTGTTATGCTAGATAACCAAACTCACAGTTGGGACAGGATTACCTGTTATCGAATAAAGGGGGCAGTTAACAGTATATTGGTTATCAGTGTCTTTTTTAGCTGGTTGAAATTATAACGAGCTGCGTGAACAACAATGCTGTATAATCATGCCTTTTAGCAATTAAGTGTGATTATAATCAGCGCTCCAACAGAGCGAGTGCTGACATACCGGGTGGGGGGGGGGGGGGTTTCGGCAGGAGAAGGCTTTGCTTACCTTCTTCTCCAACGTGGGATGGGAAACGGGCTGGATTTTGTGGGTGTCTGCTGGTTGTTATGGTTACATAATGTCACCCAGGAACGCTTTAACCCCAGGAGGGGGTGGTTGCAATGGATCACTCAGGATAGGGGTGGTGGAAAGTTCTGGATGTTTACAAAGTGAAAGTGGGTCAGGCTCATATTGCCGAAAAGGTTCCCGCCCCCACATGCTTGCTTTCTGGGCCCGCCAAAGCAGAGAGGGAAATTTTGTTGTTGGCATGTATCTGGAGAACTCAATATGCCAGCCTTGTGTGAAATTTAACGACTTATATGCACGTCTGCTGTTTTCGTTGTTTGTTTGTTTCCATCCCAGTTTGATAATGAGTCTTTGAATGCTGTTGAGGGAAGCGTGATCAGTCAGCCGGCTAACGCGTCTTAACAAGCGAGGTCAACGGGTTTGGCGGTGTGGGGAAGGTGCAGAAACGGAGAATTCCATTACGGGGGAAGGTGTGTGAGGTGGGGTGAGGTATGGGGGTTACACATTGCACTGATTTCACATTCACTGCGCTATACAGACACAAGCTGGCCACTCACACCCATTACACACACACACACTGGAGTGTCATGTGACAGTGCTGTGTTCTATAGAGCTGACCAATCAGGAAAGCTTACCCATAGGGCCTTATGAAACATGCCTAGCTATCTACTGTCAAAAAAAACATTTCTTTAATTTGATGAATTTTTAAATATTCATTTCCTCCAGGGGTGAACGCTCGGAGCACCTGGCTAAATCATTACCATAATACCATTATTAATAATTAAAATGGCCATTATTATTAAAACTCATGCATTGACTTACTGTCGTCATAAGACGAAAGGAAACATTCTGCTTAAATGGTGTAATTAATATCACGGTTCATTTCCCCTTATAACTGATCGTGCCACTAACGTGTGTTGATGGTGCTTTTAATTAGTGGAGTGCTGTTGTGAGTCTGCATTACGGTAATCACACAGGAAAGGCGGATCATAGCAGATTAGCTCTTACAAATGAAGGCATCCCAGGTTCCTGGGCATCACACGTGCATGCGTTACTGCACAGGAGACAGCGCACCAGGCCTAATTAGGAAATGGGTCATCGCTCGAAACTAGATGTAAGTTATGCAGAGGTGGCTTTGAAATTGACACTGAGGGATGCACAGGCCAAGGTTTTGCAAGTCAGATTCACATCACCCTTCACCCCCGCCCCAGAAGATCACCTTCAGGAGCAGAAGTGAGACCTCATCAAGAAGGACGTTGCCAAGAGATCCAAGTGTGATCTGAAAGACCACATCCATTATTCTGGTGGATAATGTTCCTCTCAAAGCCAATCATGTCTCTGCGACAGATATGTGAGATCAGCCATTTTATTTAGTCTTGGGAGATTTATTTAGCAACTGTAGGGTTTGGAGTCTAGGAACTGGAGATAATTGCAAATAAGAGCTCCATGTGAAAGGGACCGTGATCAAATGAAACTGATATCATGCCTTCCTGAGACTATTATTAGAGAGAATTTCGGGTCCTTTTAAGTCAAGATGAGTTCTCAAATTCTGCTGCTGAGAAGGATTTGGGTTTATCCCTAAAACCATTTTTCAGAAGAGAGGGGAAATGTGGTCTTAGTAGGAGTTTAGGAAAGCAATCACCTTCCAAAATTGCCTGGTGCCACCAGTGAATATTTCTTAATGCGATCTATACTCCAATTTATCAGCTTCAAAATGCTTAAGGTGACACTGGTTCCACCTTGACTCCAAGTTAAAAACAAATTAGCCGCTTCCAATCAGGCCGTCATCCAGGTGGAACATTTCTTGCATTAATGCGCAGCGGAATCCCAGTGGGATACTGGAACTGCATGACCCGCACATCACTCAATTTGCCAGCAGAGGGGGCTCTCGTGCAGAAGCACACAGGCATCCAGCAAGCAAATTTAAGATGGATTAACACATCAACAAAACACAAACAATGAAGGTGGGCACCTTAGCAGCACTAGTGAGGGGTGGTGCAGTGGGTTTGAAGGTGCATTTCTGTGATGTGTGTGCCCATTGCATTGTGGGTACGGCCCTCTCCACGAAATGCCGGCTCTTTGCGTTAATTGTATTTGTGTTTGATGGACAAAAAGGCCCCATTCTCCTCATAGGAAATGCATCACTCATCCTCACATCGTGCTTCCTGTCATGTTCTGATGCACTTTATCAACCTCTCTTTAATCTATTATTTGTCACCAACTCTTCAACACCCCCTGACCCCCACTGCCCAATTCCCATGATGAAGAGGGGAATCTGCCCTTGTCAGGGTCGCTGCTTTGACGGTTTCTCCCAACATTGGTATCAAAAGAAGCGACAGATGTTGAGCGATTGGATGAATCGAGGCTGGCCAGAGGGACAGGGGACGCAGCTGTGTTGGGGGGGTGGTGGTACCAGTCCCCTCTGATCTGGGGGCTCTGCCAGAGCCCAGTGCGATAGGCTTCCAGGCCTGCATGACACACCAGGGTTGTGGGGGGGCAGCGGGGAAGATGCGGGTGGGGAAGGAGGATGGACATCAATTGGCAGTGCGTCACGAGAGACAGATGGTGATGATGTACCGAGACACACCCCCTTGGTGACTCCTGTCTCCATCCCTGATGACACGGCTAGATCCGACTAGGAAGATGCACCTCAAATTTTCAGCGTGTCCTTCTGCTATCATCTGCATTTGTGGGTTTTACAGACATTAGTTTCACCATTACATTACTCACTGTGCTTCCTACACCATTACAGTACTCACTGTGCTTTCTACACCATTACAATACTCACTGTGTTTCCTACACCATTACGTTACTCATGGACTTCCTATTTCATTACAGTACTCATTGTATTTCCTACATCCTTATAGTACTTGCTGTGCTTCCTACACCATTACATTACTCATGGACTTCCTATATCATTACAGTACTCATTGTATTTACTACATCCTTATAGTACTTGCTGTACTTCCTACACCATTACATTACTCACTGTGCTTCCTACACCATTACAATACTCACTGTTCTGTCTACACCATTACAATACTCATGGACTTCCTATATCATTACAGTACTCACTGTATTTCCTACATCCTTATAGTATTTGCTGTACTTCCTACACCATTACAGTACTTGCTGTACTGCCTACACCATTATAGTACAATCTGTACTTCCTACGCCATTACAGTATTCACTGCATTTCCTACATTTTTACAGTACTTACTGTACTGCCTACACCGTCATAGTACTCACTGCATTTACTACATTCTTACAGTACTTACTGTACTGCCTACACAATTATAGTATTCTCTGTACTTCCTACACCATTACAGTATTCACTGCATTTCCTACACCATTTCAGCACTCACTATGCTTCCTACACATTACAGTACCCATTGAGTTTCTTACATCCTTGGAGTACTCACTGTACACCAGGTTCCATTGGGAAATGACACCTTTCCCCCTCCTCCTCTGCTCCTTCCTGTCTTCCCCAGCCTCTGTCATTTTTCTTGTCCTGTCCTTTGACCTCTAATACCTCAGTGGGTCCAGCTGCGCCAGATCAAATGAATAATTAACCATCACACAGAGAGAGCATTCACCCCCAGGGATAGAGCCACTGCCTGCCCGCCCCAAACACGCCGACAGTCACATCAAACCCTGCGTCCTTGTCTCATTGCTTGAGTGCACAGTGGTGGCTTGGTTACTCCAGAAACCGTCTATCACAGACTCTTAATTTCAAAACTAGATGGGGGCATCAGCCCACACAGCGATAGCGAGTCTACCTAACAACTCTGCAAATCCTGCAGGCTAAGCCCATCTCCCTTTCCAGAAGCTTCTGTGGCACTTTCTGCCTTTAGCTGGGCAGACAGATTTGAACAATATCACTGTCTTACCGGGAAATCCCTAATGGAAAAATCATATATGTGCATTTACAAGTATCATGAAGTTTTACGAGGCATCACGTTTAGGTGTGATTAAATGAAAAATAGTTATGGGTATGTTGTCCCATGTGTGAATGGACATTATTGTAGCTTCACAACCTTGTACAGTACAAGTGTTATTTGTGAACAGGAATAAAGGGCCAGAAAATAAAACTCTATTTAGAAAAAGTCTATATCAAAATAGGCTTTCTGCTTATAAACAGAAAATCATATCAACCGTTTGGTGCTAGAAGTTTAATTTTCAGCAACTCATTAAACAACGTTTTCTGCCAAATTTGAAGAAAAGTCACCTTGTGGCCTAATAGACATTTTAGTGTCTATCCTTTAGCAGAGTGCATGTCTGCGGATGTGCTGTGGACCACGGGAGAGCTCCAGATTCCTGTGCGTTTCAGGAGTAGCTGGATCGCTGAAAATGTTTTGAAATAGGCAAAAAAAACCTGATTGTAAAAGTCATAATCAATCATAGCGTCTGTAATTCATGCCTTAGCAAACCTGTTTTGATTGTGAAATCGGAATCTCCCCCACCCCCCGCCACCTCTGACTAGAATAATACCGTGGTTAATTTACATTTTACATGGAAAGTAATCAGCCGGCAATGGTCCGCGTCTATTTAAAGGTTCCCATCTCGGGGCGCTGAGATTAGGCTTTTTTGTTTTTTTGCTGTATTGTGGTTTTTCCTGGGGGGGGCGTGTTTGTTTTCTCCACGCTTGGCACATATGTCGCCCCCCCTTGCATTGGCCTGTAATGTGCCGGCTTCTCATTTCCTCCGGGGCACGTTACCCACCCTCCCACCCCCCCATGTCAGATTAAACCACCGGAGATGCAAGAGGGGAACGGAGGCCAAACTACCCTCCCAGGCCGCCGTGCTGTTTGCTTTTTAACGTTCAGTCTGTTTGACTCTGAAATATTCCGATCCGAGCTACATGGACTTTGTTAATATATATGTCATGCGCGACCCTGCCCTGTAATAGTGCTCATATCTGGTTTCGTGGCAGACTCATTTCTGACTCATTTCTCACTTTGTGGTCCTTCTGTTGATGCTCCCGGCTACTCTGAGCACAGCTTAGGTCCTCCTGAAAAAAACAAAAACGGCCAGGTTACTTAAGTTACGCCGCCCCACCTGTCCGGACCCCCTGTGTGTGAACTACTCTGACGGCTTCAGGTGAGCCTCACGCCATTTCAGCATCGCCGACGTCCTTGACAGGAATGTAGGGATTCATTGTAATATATTAAATATACTGCCTTCCCAAAGGCCTTAAAGCCACACAATTTC
>JAAGVU020000001.1:6275950-6290373 GCA_011763525.2 Mormyrus iriodes
CTTGACAGGAATGTAGGGATTCATTGTAATATATTAAATATACTGCCTTCCCAAAGGCCTTAAAGCCACACAATTTCCGCATGCAGTTAGACTATTTTAACGTCAATGAAAATATGAATAATAAAAGTGGAACACAGAAGAATCTCCTTAACGAGGCTCTCCTTCAGATAGTCAAGGTGCCTGGATTTGGGGACCGCGTCCATTTTGTTTAACAAAATCCACCGTGGCTTCACACCCATAGGATGCTGATTCCAGCCCGTGATTCTTTGTGTGTCAATATTTGCCGGATCTCTGAGTGTCTGTGCAGGCAATCTGGTTTAGATTTATGACTCTAAATGGCCCTTTTTAAGTGTGTGCCCTGAGATGGACTGCCATTACTTTCAGCATATGTAAAAATCACTTTCTTGTTGGATATGCAAATCAGGAAAACATCAATCAGGCAAAACACCAGATTCCCGGAAGCCTCTCAGATTGTGTCATCTTTTCAGGCCTAGTGTTGGACTAGTTAGAAACAGAGCCATGTCACAGAACAGAACTCACTGTGGACATGACTTTCCTTATTATTCTTTCCTTAGTTTTTATCTGTTTTTTTTTGGACTGGGAGTGGGGATGCTTCCTGACATTGAGATCATCTCTCAGCTGTAGTCACTGCTCAAATCTGCAGTTAAGGGCCCGTGAGTCACCCTGGGGCGCCGGAGCTCGGCGCCAGGGATCAGGGGGCGGCCCCCTGAAATTAGAACCAGTGGGACTCACCCTACTGATCCGTGCTGGGGGAGCTGGGCGGAGTTCAGACCTGGGCGGAGGCCAGCTCATTTATACAAGGCACATAATCAATGTTAAATCTGCGTGATTTATTCCCCATTCACTTACCACACAGAGGATCCTAAAGGGCACTCGGGGGATGCTAGAGGAGACTTGCCCTGCTCTTGGTCAGGGGGTTGAAAAATGTCCATCATTCCAGTAATTTCCCCTCACTATGTTGGCTGAGGATAAGACCTTCGGTTAACACCATGCTCTGCTCTGTAATAGTAATGTGTGTTAAATAAGAAGCCACATTTACCAGGGGGCAAGATTTATATCCCAAGAAATAGTAGTAGAGATGAATTAGCAAGCTGGAGTCTGTCCCTCAATACAAGTAGATGGTGCCAAAACAAACTGAAGGAGACCTGCATCGTATCCTAATCCCTGTTTGTGCAGTGGCTTCACTTTCATAACATCACCCCCCCCCCAACAATGTGGATCCTGAGCTGAGACTTGGCCTTAATACTGCTGCAGCACTGTCGTGCGAAGCTCACATCTGCCCCCTGGTGGCTGAAAAGCAGGGTTGCACTGTCTTGCACACGTGCTGTGGTTTTTGATGGCCAGTTCTAATGCTTGTGATACCCGCAACGTACCTGTCATCTTAGTTAGTGGCTGCTTCCTCTGACCTGTTCAAAAGGAATCTCCTCATTCCTTCAGCGGAAATGAAAGGGCTCAACATTTTTAACCTTACAGGTCTAACGAAGTTGGCAGCACAGGGATTACAGACCTCATGGGCATAATGATCAGCCGTTCAGTCCCAGAGTATCCCATCTTGCGCCGAGCTTTGGGAGCGAGTCCATCGATGCTGAGGCCAGGTGCATTGTGGGATGCATCACGACAGCAGGGCTGGCATGGCAGTAGCAGTAAGCTAAGCGAGTGCATCCAGATCATTTACAAGACCTCTGATCTATAATGGGGAAATTAGCTTTTCTCACGCATGTGGACAAACAGACGTGTTCCTACAACTTTTACCAGGCATGAAATTGGGTTGCCAGTTTAGGATTGAGCTATGGGAGGATACAGAGCTGAGTGCCAACGATTACTCATGGCTAACACCACGTAAAAGACATTCTGCTTAATTACGCCGACTCACGAGCTCGGCTCAAGTCTTATAAGTGCTGACATAACATTTATTCAAAGCTTGCCCTTGGGTAAAGACTTCTACGCTATAAGTGGCACATTATAAGCTCCTTTTTAATATCTGTTGTGCTGAATTAGTCATGTGCTCACACTTTACCCTGCCTGGGGTTTCATTCCTTGCTTTCCTCATCAGGGTGACCTTGGCTGCAGTGCTGACCTCATCCCTATGGTCGATTCCTGAGGTAAATGTCATGAGGATGAGGTGGTACACAAAGAACTGGGGGCCAGTCACTGGGCAGTAGATCATAGTAAACTGAAGAATAGATGAAAGGATCTGATTCTACAGAGCTACTCGCAAGGACACAGCTAGAGATTTTGGGCCCCATGAAAGCATATCATATTGGGCCCCCATCTAAACTAATTATGTTTCAAATTTTTAGGGCTCCTGTCACTCGAGGGCCCTTGGAAATGTCATAACTTTCACACCCTATATAAAGCCCCTGACCACCACGATTTGATTCTTTGCCTTCCAAGGTATTGGAATTGATTAAGGCCCCTGGGAGATATAGTAAATATTTATCAGTATTGGCATAGATTTAGGCTGCAGTAAACTTGCTGCAGAAGGTCATTTGGGTGGCTCCACCCACAATCCTTTGCTACGACCGCAGTGCTGCTACATATTAAAAATGCAACCAGCCTTCATCAAACATTTAGCGACAAGCAGAGGTAGATCAAGCCCAGCTGAGCTGTTGCAGCATGCACCATAGGTTAGCACTCATTGGTACTAGTGTGGGTATTTCGGGATCTGCTGCTGGTGACACACACTCTTAACTGGGAACATTGCAAGTTGGCGCTCATCCTGAAGAAAATGGGGTAGAGTTACTGGGGCATAAAACCAAGAAGCGTGACTGTAGCGTTTGTCACAAGGACAGATATGTTTGGGCAGATTGCGAGTTAGAGAAGTTAACAATGTTAGTGCTCTGGTGCTAGCCTGGAGGTTCTGGATACTCCCAATAAAGCGCCAGTGGAGATGACCAGGTCTGCTTATGCCATCCAGGAAGCAAGAAGGGCGCCTAGGGTTGACTGTTCCTGCCTTAGGCAGATCCAAAGCTGTGATAAGTCCTGGAGTTTGCCAGCCTGGCAGCAGTAGGGGTCACCTTCCCTTTGTCCCCTCTTTCCACTCCTGCTGATATCCACAGCCCTGAGATGTAGGACAGCAGGTGGTGACTCAGCAGGAAGTCGACAGCCCCCCCCCCCCCCCCCCCACCGTCCCCTGGCAACAGCTAGGTGCACAGGTTCTAGAGAAACAGTCTGCCTGGAGAAGCTGAGGGATTGATAAGGAAACCTTGTTCCACGGACATCTGAAGGTCTTTCTAAACCTCGGAGAGGATCCCTAATTAAAGTGCTTGTATGGTGACAAAGTCAGATGCAAGGGCCTGTTTTTCATGGTGACTCGATATTTTGCAAGCAGTTGCTGTTTCCCTGCTTGGTTTTGACACAGTGTGGCAGCTATTTAAAGCCAGGGCCCGTTTAAATGCTCCCAGGCTTCTCAGGAAAAGCAACAAATGGTAGAGACTCTGGATTTCATTGTTTTTTCAGACCTGGGGGCCTGCCACTACAGTCCCAGCTGATAGAAAATGCCAGACTTCTGGGGGCTGAAATCATTTAAATCAGCCACATTTTTGTATCCCTGTGTCCTTGGTGAAGTCATCCGAAGGACTGTGTAGCAGCACCAGGGCCCTAATGGCACTGTTTTGTGAAATATCCCATGAGCACTTTGGTAGCGTGTTCCCGTGGTATTGCACATGAAAAAAGGTGTTGAAAAAAATGCCTCACTATACTTTGCTCTGGACTAACTGATATTTTAAGGCAAACCCAGAATTCCTTTCAAGAGCATTTGTGGTGTAGTATAACTACATGGGAAAAATATGGTTGGGAAAGATTGCAGCTAAGATTTGTGGATTGGTGGTTTGCAGCTATGATGTTTATAATGCAGAACCAAGATGGGTGACAGATTAGATATAGTTTAGTGTCATGATTCGGGATGATGATGGCAAGGTCACCCTTGTGCAGCTCGTGAATCATGGGAAATTAACCAGCCGAGGCCTTTCTTGGTCGCCAAAACCTGAAGGACATCAAAAGAGCTTGAAAGAGCCCCCTGATGAGCCAAAACCACATCCAGGGCGGGGGTTGAACAAAGCTGTGTAGCTTCTTACGACAACCTACATACCCAAACGGAGGCTTCAAGAATGTACATGCTGTCTGTGGGAATCAGACAATATCAAGGGCTGTGGAGGTGAAGTGTACGCTCTCCCATGGGTCACTGCTCTGGGATTGGGATTATCTGTGTGCCCCAGCCCTACAGAAGCAAGTGGAGCTAAATAAAGCAGCTTTTGTGAAGAATCAATTGTGCCATTGATGGCTGGCGCACGTGGCATGAATGTGCCTGTGTGCAGCGACCCAGTGCTCCTTTCTGGGCAATCAGAGGAGATGTTCCCATTTTATATCAGAAGGTATTGGTGAAACATAGCGTTTAGCTATCTACTCGAAGTATTAAAACTCAAAATATAAATAAAGTCCTGCTGAATTGATGGTTTTCCACAAGTTAGCCAGCGGCCGCTCAGGAACTCATAAAGTCCAAAGATACGAGGGAAGTCGTCTGTGTCAAGTGTGACCACGGAGTGCAATTACTCACTGACCCAGTGGAGATTAATCTAGCCACAGAGTCAGAGGTCGACGTCGCATGTTCACAGCATGGTGGGGGTGCTAGTCTGGGGGCTGCTATCATCGTCAATTGGTGAGGTTAGCTACTGCCAGGTAGGGTCAAACCCCCATGGGGGAGGATTAGTCCCCAGGACTCACTGGTGTTTTCATTCAGCCAGAGTGGGGTCGTGAAATCATGTTCTGGAGAAAGAGTGAAACAACGACAGATGACAACAGACACTGCGTTTTTCATGGAGAACTGCGTCGTGGGACTTTGGAAGGTGATGACCTGTTACTGTCCACCTTACAATCAGACATGGACCACAGGCAGAAGCCATCAATGGGAATGCTGTGGCACAGGCAAGCCAAGGGATGTTTCAGACTCTCATTAGATGAGTCACCGAGCCACACCTCCTCTGGGTGCTGTAGGCACAGAACATGCGTGGTAGAACTCATCGGTACACCCCTAGGCTGAATGAACCATTACTGATTAAGTACAATAATACAATTTTAATGGAAAATCATTATGATTGGGTTGTCAGAGACAAAGAAGTAGATGTAACCAGGTTGAGGAATAAACCAGTAGACTTATTAAGTCATGTTAAGGCTTGATGAAGAGTTCCTGATTCAATAGGACAATTGTGGTATCAATATGAAAAAAGCTGTATTTTTCATGTTATGATTTGTCAACATACATGTCTAGCTAAGGGCTGTCATGCCTCGGATTGACTAAATTCTGGTATCTATTAAAAATAAAGATGACTTGCTTTGACGGGGAATTGACTTTGTGCATGTTAACAGTGTGGGCTTCCTTTCGTCATATGGCATCATCTCCTCTCACTGTAGCAGGTATATTAGTGGTACTGCGCTTTGCATAGTGCATAGCTCATTATGCTACTCCTTCTCAGGTCCATCTCTGTCTTCAGCATCTCTACCTTCACAATCTGCCAGGCAGTCAATGAGGGTCTTCGTCATTGATGCACTGGTCAAGGTGTGTTCTAGAGTGGTGACCCGGCTTCGATCCGCTGTCTACCCTGCAGAACAGGCTCAGAGAATGCAAGGTGGATCTGGCCCCATCCAGTGGGTTAGATGGTTGGGTCTTTCTCTTGCATGTTACTCTAGAGGGCCGTGAGTGAATTTGAGCAGACAGCAGTCTCCTGGAAACACGTTCAGTCATTCAGCGAAGCCTGTATCCTGTCGAGGTGGGCGGCCAATATACATCACAGGATACATCTGTTCAGGCCTCTGCTGAGTTGGCATGGGGTGTCAAGCTTTAAGGGGGAGACCTGTGTCGGAAAGTTCATTTTTTAAAAGCGGCCGGAATAGAAAATGCCAAGGTCTGTCTAGAAATTTGGTCCGCAGTCAAGTCTAATAAAAGTTTGGGATTGACCGGAAGTGGAGAGCTTAAGGATATAAGGGTGTGTTGTTGCCAAGGGCTACTGTGTGAGTGTCTTCAGGGGGAGTAACATCCCACCTCAAAGAATGTGTCAAGGCTATGGGATTCCTGGTAACTAAAAAATAATCTGCGGCCATCTCATCCTCTAGTGGCAGGAGAATGAGGCCAGTGTTGGAAGTTATTAGAACACACGTGGGATAATTAACACGTTGGTGCTTGGGCTCCCCCAAGCAAGAAATCTGGGAGACATATTCATCGTTATTTATCCTGCTAACAGACCTAAGGATCTTAATACAGCAATTATGAAAATTCGGGTGCAAACAGTGTTTAGGCGCTGCAGATGACGGATGTATACATATTTTTAGCTGGAAAATCCAGTGTCGTGCAAATCTAGCCCGCGCCTCTAGCTGCGCAGCCATTGAGCTGTATGACCCAGGGGCTGAATCATTTACAAGGCTGTCAATGTGTCACCAAAAGCCAGGGAAGCGTCTGCACTTTCTCTGGGAAACATGGCCAATTTGTAATCTATTTCTGGCACCAGGGGCCCGGCAGGGAGTCCCAGAATGCCTCAGTGAGGGTATTATTGTAGCATAGGCTGCAGATCCAGGCCCCCACCACCCCCGTCTTCTACAGCTTGAAGAACTCAAAGGAGTGTGTTTGTGATCATAATAGGCTGCTATTTCCTCTATGTCTGGAAATACATCTTTATTTTGGTGAAATCTTCTTTCGCGAGCTGTTCACCTATTGGGTTGTTACAACCGTAACGTATTTCAGTTTGACACGTTTCATGGTTGCCTGGCCTCAAAGGCTCCCCGTATGTTCTGGGCAGGCATTGAGAGCCCTCAGGGGCAGATAGAGTGCTTCTCACAGGGGGCAGGGTGAAAACCACTATGGCAGGATGTCTGCTGAGATTCTGTCCAGTTGGAACGCCAAGAGAACGCCCACGTGGGGAACAGCTAATTGTTTCGTAGCGGTTTCACGGCAGGTTCTAAGGAGGGAGCGAGGTGGGCTCGGTGGTACCTGCACAAACGTTTGCTTGACGTCTTGTTGCAAGGCTTTCTCTAGTGTTGCGTTCTGGAACGATTGGTCAATGTCTAACCAGATCCGGTGCTCTTCCGGAAGGCTAGCAGACTGTGGTCTGACTAGGGCAGATGGTTCACTTCCTTTTCTTCAGTGTCCTGTGCGATCTCTTCCATGCCTAGTGGTTGGCCGACATCGACTTTGCTTAAATTGTGAAATGGGCCAGAACCGTCTTATCAAGGGACCACATGGAGGTCCAAAATTCTAAATGGCAAATGTTGGAAATTCTGACTGTGACGAGTGACTCTTCATAGATCGAGGATCTTCCCGTCAACAGGCTCTCCATCCTTTTTTCCTTTTGCGCTTACACCCACAACCCCCCTTATGTGTTTGTTACATAAGTTTCTTGCGAGAGAGCTGAGCATTTCCTCCTTTTTCCACAGGACCTTTATCCGGGCATAGATGTTCCAGGGACCGGGCTAAATGACCATTACAAAGAGCCATTGATGGCATAGCCGTGTGAATAGGGTAGCTAGCATCAGAGGCTCTATGGCTGCCCCTATGCACAATGAGTCCCACTGTGGACAGTGCCTCAGAAAAGGTCAGCCCTCCACAGAGAGGGGTTCATAATTAGTAATGAAGTCCCCCCCATAAATATCCACATCAGCCAGGGTCCCCCGTTCACTGCACCTCTTTAGCTGATCTCCTGATGGTCTCCCCACCGCTCATCAAACCTTATGTTGAGCCAGAAGCCCAATTTCATTGATGAGTCGTCACCCATTGTCTCCTGTTAAGCTCCAGGGCTTCATGTAACTGGGGGGGGGGGGGGGGGGCAGGCACAGGCACTGGACAAAACAGTGGATCAGCTGCCTCAGCTACCCCCCTCTAATTTTGCACTGTGCAGACATTTTTGGAAGGTTGTCCTGGGCCGGGACATGGATTGATACGGAATAGTGGATGCAGCAGGAACCAGACTGGGACACATTCAGTCTGTGCCCAGCACTTCTGAGTTTCCAATCAAGAGACACAATGACCTTGGCAACAACGCTAGAGGAGATCGAGGTGACGCTGGAGCACTTACTCATGGACATGTTTGTAAGTGGACAGACTGTCTCTCTTCCTCTCTCTTTCTCTCTTGCTCACCTTCCTTAGACAGGATTGGCTAATTTCCATGCTTCTGTACAACTGCATCTGAAATCACCCTCACGGTCATGTTTGTTGCACTAGGTTAATGTTGCCAGAATTTGCCTTTCTGAAACATGCCTCTTCACCTCAACTGTGCATCTCTCGTTTCTTCTCATGCTTATTTGCATCCTGTAAAATCAGTCCTGGCGTGGATCTGTGGCCGTACACTTGACTATCAAATATTTTAATTATAACAATAGTCTCATCAGTAAGAGGTGAGGGTGCTTTGTTGATTGAAAGACCAGTCATAATGGGCTGGCAGCAGTGTGCATTGATCCAACGTTTACTGAAGAAGAATATTTGATTGTCCGGCACCTTTGAATTTCTTTTGCATGCATGTAAGCTTTGAAGTCTTTCTGAATAGAAGATCTAGAGATATGAACTGCTTTTTTCTCTTAGCGGCTGTTCCTGAGTCCTTTCCAAAATGGCCAAGGAAGGAAGCTTCTGGCAGACTGATTATAAAATGGGAATTATTCCATTTATTAGGGCATATTGTGAACATATGCTGTTTGCGAAAAGGGAATGTTTATGCACATTTGGAAGTGTCGATGCCCTGCTTCGTTTGGAATCGTTAAGTGTTTCTCTGCGCCGGGGGACACCGCCGACGTCTGCACTTAATTGGAAAACAATTACAGGACACGTTAGTCTGCGTTTTCATTTTCTGCGCCGCTCGAGCTCGTCCCATCAAGCAGCGAACCGCAGCCAAGCGCAGCTCACACTGTGAAAGCGCCACATTCATCTTTCATCGCTCTGTCTCCTTCATTTTAGGGGGCTGCCTGCATGCGGCTAGCCGAATGCATAGTGAAAAGTCTTGACGTGACTCTATGTGAATTACTTGCATTAAATTGCCTCATGCAAACCTATGCAGTTAATCAACATGTTGTGGTTACTTGGGTTGCGTCCTGCTGAACTGCATTAGCTAAATCTAGCCACTACAGGACAGCTAACCTCAAAATACAGACCTGGGAAACGTGGCTATGTAACCAGCCTCAAAACCAATAGACAGTGAGCTTCCATATGTCGTGAAATCATCCACTCGTTCTGAACGTCTTTGAGGGGTTCGTTATATTATATTTCTCTGCTCCTGAGGGTTCTCTGCATTCCATAGATTAGTCTCCATTCTCCTTGTAAAGGGTTAGCATTCTCTAATCTAGGAGAGAAACATCTGAGGCAACACTAACCCAGATAAATTGTGACCAAACTAAGGCTAAATGCTAGGGCTCTTCAGTGCTGTTTTGGGAATATTGCGACCGCCTATTGAAGCGTGTGGGCAGGGTGCCACAACCGCAATTTTTTGTGATTCATTACCATAGTCTTGGCTGTTGCTGCCCCCTTCCTGTTTCACATGTGAGACCGATTCCCCCAGCTCATAAACGTGCAGAAACTTCAAGGCCCCATGCCGCCCCCATCTTCAGAGGTCAGACGTCGCAGCAGAGCTCGGAGAGAGAAGAGGGCTCCTAAATTAAAGCGGCTTAGCTTACGTTTCGCGGAGTGCCGCTGGTTTTTTAAGGAGTGGCGTGGAAGTCCACGCTGCATGTCTCCTGCGACAGTGCTCTTTGGTTTCTGTAACTATTTTCTTTCCCAAAACAACTGGATCAGGTGGCTACAGCTGCATCCCGTCCAGGAGGGAGTCTGGCTTTGGAGCCGGCTAGGGTTTCACGTTGGACAAAACCAGGCAGAACATCCAGCCCTCACAGAGAACCCCAGGCTGTTACTTGGAACTCTCTGTCTTCATAGAGGAGACGGATCATGCCGAAGACAGATCAAGATATACGGAACCGTTTTTAAATGGGACTGATTTTGTCCTGAATATCCTAACTGTATAACATGAACAACATGAAAATTAAAAGAGGGGAGTTTATTAATCTCTTCCAGGCAGATGTGTATTAATTATGAATCTTGATGTACGTGAAAGGCTGGGTCTGTTTTCTCCTAATGGGATCCAGACGGTACATTGCTAGACATTTCCCTCTGCCAAGCAGAGCATGGAAATGGTGTATTGCATTAATGCTGCTTTTCAAAATCTCCATCTGATACAAGGCGACCCTTCATATTTGATAGGGCTGCAGAAGCTTGTATTTATTATGGGCAGTTCATTACTCACCCGCCCCCCCACCATAGCCTGAGTTGTGTTGCAGAGAGTATGTCCTGAATCAGACCCCAAAGCCATGGACACTCAGGTGATAGTGAGCTTTGTGGCTCCTAAATTACGGAAATGGTCTGAGAGCACACCTCGGTCGGCCCAGCTAAATTCATTTCCTCAATTCCCAGCTGATCAGGGGTCTGGCTGTTGCGATAATCTGTAGTTAAGGAACTAAGGAAGCTTGGGAGTCAACAATAAATTCAAGAAACAGCTCCCTGTTGAAAAACAACAGCTATACATATAAAATGAAGTGACCGCGTTGTTGGTGCCCAGCTCTCACTGGCGAATAGCTGCCCGGTGCTGGGGTAAGACAGCGTGCCTTTGTTGACGCAGATGGCTGCTAACTGCTATTGTGTTATATACAGAGCTGTAGCTCCGCATTGTGGCCTGCGAGGACCCTGCCCTGATCTCTCCTACCCCTCTGTGTCCTCGGGGGTGGGCCTGCCACAGAGTCAGAGCAGCTCTGTCTCGATCCAGCACCCCCCCCGAAGCCAGATTCTCTTTCTGTTTTGACGCCGTTGGCAATGCACCTTGGGCTCCTGGAGGCTCCCCGATGGCCTGGAGAGGACCCTACACGGGTTAGAGTCTCACTTGCTGAAGGGTAGTTGATGATTCTGAGCTATGAGCTCGTGCGTGCAGGCTGGCCACCCTGCCAACAAGTCAACAAATGTGTTGCGGCAAGGTTTGGGACTCTATCCGCGTGGTTGCTGGTTTGAATCCTGGGATAAGCAGACTAATTCTGCTGTTGGACCCTTGAACAAGGCCCTTGACCCCCAGCTACAGGGGTGCTGCATACTGACTGACTCTGCCAGCTGTTCCAAGCTTTGTTCTTGTCTATGTGTGTGTCTCTCAAAGGAGAACAAGATGGGATATATGAAAAGACTCATTCCGATGTAGAAATGATACATAAAAGGGATATTTAAATTTAACTTGGTGGGAAGTCTTAAGAAAGCAGGAACCGACCTCCATCTGACATGACAGAAATCGGTTCATTGAATGTCAGATGTGTTCATTGTGGGAGAATGCAGGCATATCAACAGTTTTTATTTATGACGATTTATTACAGGGTGGGTCTGAGGATGGGTTAGCAGAGAATTTAATGATCCCTTAGTGTTGCACAAACATGACGCTGCATGTTCGCAGTTTCCTAGGATATCGTTTAGCTTTCGGGTCCCGGGACAAGACCACACAGCCACCGCGGCCTTCTGCCAGCAGGTAGCATTAGCGATAGCTTAGGGGCCTGTCTGACAGAAAGAGCACAGGTGTGTGCCCAGGAACGGGCCGGGTTTGGTGTTTTATGAGACCGAAATCTTTGTTAAAGCACCATTATCCAGACATTTAGGGGTTTCATTTTATATGTTACTGTTTCAAAATGATTTGCTCTTGAAAAGCCACTTACCGCCCCGACCCAACATGCTTATGATTTGAATGTTCAGCTGACACTTAGAATTTATGCAATTCTGATAAAACTACACTCCATATACCATGAACTGAGCTGCTAGATTTCAAAACAGAAACTCATGTGGGTTCTGTTAGCTGAATCTAGAGTTCACGAAAAGGCCTTAAAGCCTTCAGTTGGTACTTATTTCCGAAGGTGATGATGATTTTTTACCTGGGGGATGTTTGAGTGACACCTACAGGTCTCACATGTGACCGGATGCAGACTTGCTAATGAGGAAGCTGTCAGACTGGAATTCTAGGATTTGAAAGCAAAATGCATCCCTCCACCCTACAGCTGAATTTGTTTCAGTCTCCCTGTAAAACCAGCCTGTTATTTATGTTTTCAGATTTCCCCCCCACTCAGAGCCATTATAATACATTCAGTTTCAGTGAATTATGAATTATTGAAGGCCTTTCGAGGTGATATCTGCATAACGATGCGACGGATTTGAAATCTGTCCGAGGGATGAGGGAGGTTTATTTCATGTGCTTTGTGTTCAGGCCGGATTTGCAAAAAGGGTGGGGGGAACAGCTTCAGCACACGGTGGACAACGCAGATTAGCAAAGTAGCACTGTAGACGTTATGCCACATATTTCAGGGGGATTTTCCACATTCTACCCGCTGTTGAACTCATGGGCTGGAGCTCACTCGGGCTGGACACACGCTCTGTGTCTGTCGGACTCCAGATCTCTGTAACGGCATGCCGATGGTGTTTGTTATGATTTGAAATGGGCCGTGGGTGGTTTCAGTGCCGCCTGGCAAGACGCCCGTTGCAGCTCACTCCACATCTGGATGTCTTTAAAACACGAACTGTTACGACCTGAACTTTGAACAGGATTCCGAATTAGGAATCTACACTCCAAACAGTGTCATCCTTCCTTTTTGACACTCCTTCAATGCTGGCACGTACTGAGGTGGAAATTGTGAGCTGTTTGCTTCCCCTGAAATGATGTTGATGCTCTTTCGTTAGGGGCACCAGCAGAGGATGCTGGGAAAGTGGGTTCTGGGGGGGCAGGAATGCTTCATTATCCTCCTCCCTTTCGTTGTGTGTCTCCTGTCTGACCTGTCAAATGATGCCATTAAACTCAAAATCCATTTCTGGGTGAATTAACCCCCCCATTCGTCAGCAATAGGACCATCATTTTGGAGAATTCAATAATTAATATCCATTGGATATTGCCATTTACCTTTTTGTTTCAGATGCCCACACCGATTATCTATTTATAGATTAATTTATATGCTTCCAGCACCTTTGGTTGGCATATATATGTAAGTTTGAGTTATAGACAAAGACCCAACACTGATGTTTGCAGAGCACAGACACACAGACACAGGCTTCTCATGGCGATGTCCGGTCATCTGACCGCCCCCCCATTAGCTACCCATGATGCTCTGCACCAAGCACGAGCCCCAGTCCTGATCCAGGGGGCCCAAATTTGTATGTGTTGGTGCTTTTAATTTTTTTAAATTTTAACACCTTAATATTCCCCACTTGACATTCTGTCAGACCATAGATAAACAGACTATTCTCATCTCTAGTCTTGACCAGTAAATTTATCATTGCTTGGTCGTTTTTAATCATCTTTGACTCATTACATCTGCAGTTCCTTTATAAATGTCGAAGGCACATTTGGAAGTATACATCAAGTATAAGTGCATAATTTGCTAATGATTTAGAGCCGGCGAAGCTCTTAGTCACAGCTAACGATCTGTTTAACGATCTCGTGCGCGACCACAGCCTCGAGAAGTCGTCTCCGTGGCGACAGAATGTCCACTAATGCCACTTCAGGCTCGTCCTTCAGAAGACCTCACCAAAACTGCCCCGCTGCCTAAACATACCGGCCCCTTTGGCCTTGAGTATCCGTGTGCTGGCGCTGAGCTAGTACTGAGAGCCACGTCTATCCTGGCCAGGCAGAAGATCTTTCATCTCCCTGCAGCCCTTTCGTTTCGGAGCCTTCAGACAAACCTTACTGCAGACAAAGAATGTCAGAGCCTGGCCACATCTGGGTTTGATTAAACACCCTCACCAGCCTCACCCTTGCTCTACTGTCTTCTTTTCAAGAACTGTTCTTTTTTTTCTGCAATCCATTGCAGATCAAGTGGCACAGCTGCACATGTGTCCGGAACTTTCTTTCTGTCGTCTGAGCAAGCCTTTTAACTGTCATTAGTAACGGTCAAACGGTTTTTGGATGGGGCAGGTGAACACATAACAGAACATGGTGCTTAATTCAGGGCTTGGATCGACTGGTCTGGGGGGGCTGGCTTGTGTTTACTGTATACAATGGGCATGCTCATAAAGCAGGGCATGCTGGGTAATCAAAGCCAAAGGGGCTTCTGAGCATTACCTGGGGCCCATTTGACCAGCCCGGGATGGACCTGGGTGAAAGGCTTTTTATTTGCCTCTTAATCTGCACGACAGATGGCTGAGCGTCAGATCTGCTGTTTGAGACGCTCCACGTGACCCCGGCGGGTGATGAAGAGCGGCTGGCGGCTGGCGGCTGACGTCCCTATGGTCACACGGCCCCACAACGTGGGGAAGCCGCATGCTCAAACCACCGACTCGATTAAAGGCCTGACATTTCGGGACTGCTCTCCCCAGGGGTGATACTTTATGCTTCAGTCTCATAAGCAGAAGCACCCCCCCCCCCCCAGCT
>JAAGVU020000001.1:6292521-6304046 GCA_011763525.2 Mormyrus iriodes
CGGGGGTGGGGGGGGGGGGGTGGGATGGGGGGAGGGGGGCGCGGGGGGGGGGGCGGGGGGGGGGGGGGGGGGGGGGGGGGGGGGGGGGGGCAGCTTGCTCTGATGTAAGTTATGGTCGGCGGACTGAGGAAATAAACACAGACACTACTCCCGAGCAATCGCTCACGTTCAGTTTCACACGCTGGTAAATCTGAACGCTAGGTAAACACGGCTGGTTTACATGTGCTGTAGCGAGACTCTGTAGGGCGTGTATCTGTCTGTGTCTCCCCAGATGAAGTGGGGGTGGGGGTGGCCAGAGGGGGCACTGTTCAATCAGGGATTCTTTGGTCTGCCTTTGATGCTGTTCTCAGCTTGCCATGGTTTCGTTTGTCTCTGACATCATTCCCAGTGATTCAGGGGAAATGGTGATAACAGGGCTCCTCGTCTTACAACTGTGCTCTTTCATCCATCCATCCATCCATCCATCCATCCATCCAGCCATCCAACCATGAATATACTCAATGCAGGCTTGTGGGGTGGTGGGCGCACTTTCAAATCATTTTGTTTTCTTTCTTCCCCACATTGCTTTATTTTGTTGGCTCTTGAGTGTTGATTCTGACATTTGTTGGTTTCTTTGCTGGGGAGACTTAAACCTCAACCTTCAGGACACACACGTGTTTATTAATCCAAAGGGGACGCAGTCAATGTGTCCAGCCGAACTCCTGACCCAGTTCAGTCCACAACGTATTCTGCTATTCAGCTGTACAAACGGCCGTCATCATGGAGAGCCCTTTCCCCCACAATTCACTATGACTTTGGCAGTGTTGTCCTGGTAAAATGCTAGCAAGGGTATCAGGTTGTGTTAAGATAGCACTGTCATGTACAAGCAAAACTGCATGTGTGTACACGTGCACACGTATGTCAGTCTCCCAACTTGATCATGCATGCCTGTCACATGACAAAAGCTAAGATAGACAAACCACTCCCCCGCAGACAGTGGTTCTGGTTCCTCCAGTCCCACTCTGAGAAGAATGGTAATGGCAGTAGGGGAACAGCAGAGAGTGGGGCCTGAAGGTGAGTGTCACCTTTTGTCTCCAGGAAGGCGTGTGATGTCATCACAAAAGACGATTTATTCAAAATGAATGTGTTTAACTGGAGGATAAGATCCTAATCCTAGGCCAAACCGCAAATCCTGTGCATCATAGATGTTCTATTGATCTGAAGATTAAGATTAATCATCTCCTACACTAATTAAGCAATGTCTATTAGGTGAATGAAACTTTTTTACAATGTTTGTGCCACAGATGACTTCAGAACAATGAGTCGCAGGATTAACCAATTCAGTCTCCTGGGAGTAGTTACCAAAACTAAACTATTTGAGAGTGATTGAGGACAGAAACGCACCAAGTTACAGATTCGTCACTCTTTCTGCTGCCCTGTTACTATACTTAATCCACGATTCCCTGAACAAAAAAAAGAATCCCTTAACATCAAAAGGGTGAAGAACTGGGAATAATGCTTTTATTTTAAGAAAAACTCAGTCATAGTTTCCCAGGAAACACAGAGAGGTTAATAGAATCCCTACTGAGCAAAAATTGAAGCAAGTTGCCTGCAAAATTCTTAATTAGCCGGTTCTTGCATGGAAACAGACGATATATGCAAAGTGCCTGCAGTGCTAGCGTGCACTAAGTAACGTCATCTGTCTGCTAAGCACCAACACTAATTGAGCCTTTGACTACGGGCCTGGCCAGGCCTGAGAACCTGAAGGCCAGCTCTCTCCATGAAACCTTAACTGTTCTCCTTCAAACATTTTTGGCTTCTTCTTCTTCAAAAGACTCCTCGGTGCTTTCAACATTTGGTTCGGGTGTTTGGACGTTTGTGGTGTGTCGGGTTCCATTTAACTTTTTGTCTGGAGTTGCCTTTATGCTTTTCATGAGATGTTTATCTCCTACGACTGACTCTCGTCTTCCAGACTCAGAGAGGTGAGGCTAAGGGCAGTGAGTGGAATCAGGACCTTGTGACCTCTGACAGAGTCACATGTTTGCCCTAAAATCTATAAAAATCCCAATTAGGATTCTCCTGTGACTTGGAATATTTCCCCATATTCTGGAGCTCCTGGACTATAGTGTCTTTTTAACACCAGCAATAAGGGGTTAATGTGAATGTGTGTTTGCACTGAGATGGACTGGTACCTTGTCAAGGGTGCCCACTGCCTCACTGCCTTTCCTGGCACCGTGACCCTGTACTGGCGAAGTGGTGAACTGGATGGATTGATGGATGGAATCAGAGGATATGTCTCTCATCTTCTTCAGTCCTGCTATTTCCTTAACCCATTTCACACATTACCATTTACTTATCTCCCAGCTATCAAAAATAATCCATTTAATTTCTGTTTCGTTGGTGTCTCTCATCGGCGAATAAGATGGTAGCACGATGGAGGTCAGTGCTGGTTTGTAGACTCCCTTTGTAGAGAAGGTAGACCACGATTACAACCTCGCAATATTAAAGCTTATTTTACCCCAAAATGACCTTTTATGGAAATGCCTGGCTGTCTGCAAGGGTGGGAGGGATCTGATGAATGCCTGAAGCCCCCAACCCATGGAGGACCTCTGGGGGGCTTCAGATGTTTAGCGGCTGGAACTTCTCTTCTGATCCGAAACTGAACCTTCGAAGTTTTAATCTGATGCACTGCCCCCTCCCCAAAAGCGAAACAGAGGGGGCATGGTGAGGGTCACCCAGTGCGGGGCGGGGGTGGGGAGGGGGGGGGGTGAGTTCCATATTCCCCAAAACAGGAAATGGAGAGCTTGAAAGATCCCAGGACATTTTATTTTGTGTCGGTGCCTGCAGTGGTTGAAACGGCGATTTTGCAGAACCACCCCCCCGGTCTGTGAGCATGGGTCTGAGCGATGGGGGCCCAAAGCATCTTAACGTCACATTTATGTATCCTGCCATCCCTCGATTCCCTGTCCTCTGCTTGGAATATTTTACTTTTATCCTGAAATCTTCATCAATATGTATCTTCCGAGACCTTCAAGCGTTTAATTACCCTATATATGAACTAGGTCAGTGTAAAATAGAGGCGGACTTCAAACGTCAGTGCCTGACTGGCATCACACTGTTTTTCTAGTGCAGCGATATGGGGGGAATGTTAGCAGCCCTCCCCAGGGGTGGTTAAGTGGAGTATCGCTATTAATTCGTATCGATCGCTTCTCCCCACACCTGGCATATAAAAGCCTTGACAGACCGTGATTAATCACCATACCAGCTGCGTGGAAATGATGGGAGGCGCTGTGATCTTTGCTCGCAGTCCACGCTCTCTGTTTCCGCAGATGGGACTCGGCCGATCTCATCCATAGTTCACAAGCCGCCTCTTTTGCTCTGGCACCCCTCACGCCACGGAGCATCTCTCCATCCATCCATCGCTCACTCATGTCGACGCGGGACAATGGTCATGCAAGTGCGGTAAATCTCATTTACTGCGGGCGCCTGGCATGTTGACGTCTAAGGGACTATGGGAGGAAATGCGTGGAGGATGCATGAACGCCATGTGCATAGAGTGGCCGCAGGATGGGAATCAAACCCACAACCCTCTGGGTGTCAGACTACCCACTGAGTCACGGGGCTAACAGGGACGATTCTGGGACTGTTTAAAGGTTGGGGGCTTAAGAGGGGCCGTAATTCATACAGAGAGGCCAGCCCTAGATTAGATATGTTTTGAGTTGGTAAGTGACAGGAAGGGGCACTCCAGGAGCCAATCAGCTCTCAGCGGGGGTAGTGCCTGTGTGGCCCCGCCCCTTTATATACCTTTCGCGCTTAATAGATTTGAGCATGGTAATCTGGAACCAAGATGGATGATGTTATCTTTTCTCAAAGGAACAGAAAAGCAAGTCCAAGGCAGTGGGGCTGAAACGCGGCTCCGTGCGCCACTCATGTTGAATGGCTGAGCATGGTCGTTATGGCCCAGCGATGAAATAAGACAGAAGGTGGTAGGGTCCCGCCAGCTGAGCCCTGAAGGACCCCCGCTAGCTGCCCCCTGCAGTCATAAACCACACAACTCATGAAATTAAATGACAAGCCGCAATTCTGACCATGCATCCACATATAAATTACACGCCCCTAAATTATGACATTATATAAACGCACATGCATATGTGTGCTGGTGTCGCCGTCTGTGCTGGGACTCCACCTCGCCCTTCGATTTCACGCAATAAATCAACAAAAAAGCTAGAGGGCACGGAAATTAATAATGACCTGGGTGACCGGGCAGGTTTAGCTGAAACATGCAGGTGAGGTTGTAAAAAGAAAAAAAGGGGCGTTTGTTGTGAGGTCATACGCAGTGTCGGCCTTTTCGGGGTTTTATATCTCTGCAAGACGATTTTCTCAGTAGTGTGTCCCTCACAAGGACAGAAAAACTGACTTCTGCCATCGCTCTCGGGCCGATCTGAGCAACAGGGTGTGTAAAATAAACTGGCGCTGTTGTCCTGAGCTTCTGAGTTCTGTCTGGTAGTGACATGTGAGTTTTCACTCTGGGCCAGACGGTTTTGTCAGCTTTCCCATGAGTCTTCTGGACCCAACACACACAGAGTCCCACAAACATTTGGTAAATCTAAATATTTGCCTGCTCTCCATTTAACGCCTCAATAAATATGACTCTCCCTCGCCCCGAATCAGAGTCGGAGAGGGAGAAGGACGGAGAAGGACGATCCCGGAAAAGATAGGACAAAACTGTAAATTCCTCACATTCCACCAGTCCCCGTTTTCTCATGAGAGATTGGGAGGCTGGGCTTGGACAGCTCCATGTTACCATTTCGGGCTCGTAACCATCTCGTCTCCCTCGACGTTAAATCTACAGATGTCGCGAAAGGAAGACTTTCCATTTGGACGGTTCGCAGGAGCGAGAATGATGAACGATCAGTGAAAACCCAGTGTTACACAGACCAAAAGCCTGCTGTGCGGTCTGTCACGCAGCACCACATGAATGAAACTGGTGGTTGAACGCGTACATATGTGTTCTGGTTATCCAAAGCAACGTCAATAAAGAATGGGATGGTATGACTAAGAGTCAGCAAAGGTTACTTCTATATCAATACCTGCCCCGAGTTTTAAAGTTTATGGCCGTAGTTAAAAGTTCATTTGCACAAAATTGCAACAAACAGCAATATTTGAAGGGTGAGACTTCGGTTCATGTTTTGATTAAGCTGATGGTGACATTTTGACATGTCAGTCTATTCAGCTTTGGGAACAAACATGGACTCTGTCACCACTCCCACAACAATTACTGAAATTATTGACTGGCACAAGAACAAGCTACTCTAGTTAATCTAGTTATGCAGGCGTTTGGCGCGGGAAACTGTAGCGTGTTAATGATCAAAACGCACTCATTCATCCATACATACATAAATAAAAACATACAAACACATGCATCTATATATTACAATTTCAATTGAAATTTATTTGTGTAGGGCATTTTCACAACATTACATTGTCCCAAAGCGCAATAAACTATATATAATATATATTTATATATAAAAACACACACACTCATGCATCCATATACAGGCAGCTCTCAACTTATGCACAGTACTATTAAGTACTAATGCCAAAAAGCGATGTACATCAACAAGGAAATATACACATTATCTTTTAATTTATTTAATATGGGTTCCTTAGTACATATTACTAGTATAACATAAGTTTTTGGCTTATGTGTTTTTTGCTGTAAGGTATCTTGAATGGTATATGTATGCGATGGACTGGCATTCTGTCGGTGGTGGACTCTGCACTTCCTGAGATAAGTGATTAAGGAAAATAGATGAACCTATACATCACATGATTTGAAGATGGCCAAATAATAGGCTGGGGCCTGATGGTTACATGCAAACCTCCGTCATGTCTTGATACAGCTTGACAATGGAAATTGGAGTCAAACTAAAAATGGCTGGCATGGCAGAAGGCGGTATTGTTCCTGCGAGTAGCTCCTCGTCAGTCTACATATTGCTGCGTTTCCCAGAGCCCAGGGGACCTGAGTTTGGGACCCCCCCCCACCATGCTGGGGGTTAAATAGGGGTTAAAGCGAGCAGCAGATTATGCTGGGAACACTGGCACGTTGCTCCTTTAAAAACAGCCCGCTGGACGCCATCCCAGAAGACGGAGGGGGAAACTTGTACACCCTCTCAAGACGCCAAATCCTCTCCTCCGCTGCTCTTTTGAAAGTCTATAGGGGGACCTGCTATCACGTAGCTCAGACGCCGGATTGTCTTCCAGGAGAGGAAGTCACCTTGCCTCAAACCCTCGGGGAGCTGCGCGGTGGACCTCAGGGAGCTTAACCCAGCTCCGGACAGCTGGAGAGAGGCTGTAAACTCTCACAGTCACTTCACAGGAATCCACATCGCCAATCGGTCAGTTTTAATGCTTAGCATTGGCAAACCTAAAGGGGACGACCACGGTGGAGGAGTCCTTTTGGATAGCCCAAGGTGAACAGGGGTGATATGGAATGTTGGTACACCTGCCACCTTCTTGCGCCAACACCTGGGCACTTCTCCGACCAGCTTTCCCTTGGAGATAACAACAGAAAAACTGGAAAAGAGCAAAAAGACAGGACAGGAAGAATTACATCACCCAGGGCTGTGAAATCTACCTAGCTACTCGGGTACGGACCTACTCAGGTCGCAATGGAGGCGACCCTGGTTGGCTTGGAGGACGTGTTCCTTAGCGGGCAGGGGATCCTGTGGAGCCTGACCACGACAGCTCTGAGGAGGTGGAGGATCCTGCACCTGAGGGGTTTGCTCACGCTGGGAGCCAGACGCATACCGAGGGCCGTGTACCAGGTACGAATTCGACTCCGGTGGACGGCTCCAGAGGACAGAGGGAAGAGCTAAGTCTGCTTTGAGCGTTGTCTCATTAGATTTATGTGTCCAGCACAGTAGCCACTGCTAAGTTTATACCTGTGTTTTTCAGTGTGGATTTTGCTCTCTTTAAGCATTTCTGCCTGCAACTTGGCCCTCGGTTCCTCTTAGGACTTTGCCTGGTTTAAAAGAAAGTGCTGGAGAAAAACGTAAAAAGGAGTTTCACAGGAACGGCTGCGTGCTTCCCCTTTGCATCACGTTGCTATGGTGGATTCAAAGGCCCTTTTACGGGAAAAGCGAAAGCCCTGAAAGGATTTCGTCTGCCGTAGGCTTCCTGGGCACAGTTTTTTGAAACAGTCCCCCGAGTTTTATGAAAGGGTTGAGCAAGATGGCAGCTTTTAAAGGGCAGAAGAATCCAGCCGTTGTTTGTCCTGGCTTTTAATGCTTTATGCGTTAGATTAAACCATTTCAGATTTTTCGGGAGGTCAGAATGACAGTGAGACATCCATGCGATCTATGAGCCCCGTTACTGCTTGCCTCTCATTATTAAGATAAGATACGACAAAAATTTATTGATCCCAGGGGAAAATTCTGAAATTACAGAATTAGGGGGGTGTCACTCCTGGTGGTGTGTGAGTTGACTTCTTCAGCTCCATACGAGTTGGCACCTCTTCTTGATCCATGCAGTTTATTATCATGACATATTTGCAGCACGTCTTCACATTTTTCAATTATAAACATTAAATATAATTGCATGTCACTGTAATTACGAGGTGTTGTTAACGACTGCGTCACTCTGTCTTGTCTCCGCGGAACACGTTTCAGCTGTTAATCTTGCTCCCCAGAGAATGTAGAGCCATAAACCAACAACACCCCCCCTCGCCAGGCCTTGGCTGTGATGCGAGCTCCTGCCCCAGTAAGGCCGCTGGCAGGGGTGGGGGGTGTGTGCACATTAATTGCTGTCTGTGGGGGTGTAGCTTCTGACCTGTGACTCCCCCGGATAGGGTGGGTGCCTGATTACAAAAGGGGGCGGGACTGTGGATTCTGGCCTGTGGGGTTTTCTAGTTGGTTAAAGTTCACACTTGCTGTTCTCACCTTGGCCAATTAGGTCTCTCCGTTTCCAATTATGACCAATCACCTTACAGTAGCAAAAAGCAGGCTGCCATATTGGACAGACAAACAAAATAAAACATCCTCTGAGGGAGCTGGCAGGTCTGGAAATTCATGGGGGATGGGATGGGCGATGATCCAGACTGTGTACCCCCACACAGATGCCCCCATCCCTCCCGCCTCAGGGTCCCAGCCTAATGAAGAGAGGAGCAGGCTTGCCTTTCGCTCAGCTGGACAAGGAAACCCTCAGGTTGTGGGATGTGTTTCACAGCCCGGGCTCCTTTATTAGCCTGTCCAAAACCACTTCCATGTTGGCACAGAACTCACAGCTTGCAGACATCCTGGCCGGCGTTCAGGCAGTGTAGGGAAAAGCAGTGATCTAGCCAGCTGCAGACCCACGTACAGCAAGGCTCGGGGTCTCTATGTGCCCCATAAAGACTCTGTGTGCTTTGCTCTTCCCTCTGTACTGTTAAATTTAATTTCACTGGCTTTCCTCCAATGGAGGACAAAATCGGCCCTTTGAGAAAACTGAGGCGGCCGTTTGTGAAGGCCAGTTATGGCAGTTTCCATGCCCGTTATCAAGGGCTAGGCTGTTTATACAAGCATCCAGTGTAGCATGACTGGTGCACCAATGTGAGAACCTTTCCCGGCAGTGTGCTTTTGATTGGTCTTCATTCAGGTTATTGACAGCCGTAGTATCCAATCAAGGCGTACGAAATGGGTAGGGGGAGCCTCTGTAAAAATGCTACCTGGAAAGACCCCAGGTTTTGGGGTTGTGAACCTAGTGGGACATGGAAGGGCCAGTGTAGTGTCTGTTTGTCCTCCTTCCTGAAGCCAATGAGTGTCCCTTGGAATGAGTTAATGGGAGGGGTGGGGCGGCATATGAACGACTGCCCTTAAGCAGTTGAAGCTTTCTGGGGGCGATTTCTTTCTCTCCCCACCCTTCCGAAATCGGGAGCAGCCTGGGGACAGCAGGGATGTGGTCAGGATTTGCGTGCGACGCATGTTATTAATGGGAATGCCAGAATGTGCATGTGACAGTTGTTTTTAACGGGAAGGCCCTTAAGGCACGAAGCTCTTACAACACATCCACGCTAATGGATGCCTTTTCCAACACTTTCCGCACAGAGAGATGAAAGGATCTTTGCTGTGAAATATCTGTGAAGCATATTTTCTTCGTTAATCTCGAGTCCTCTCCATGCTCACGCTGCACGGTACCAGTCGTGCTAATAGGCTGAAGGTGTCATGAAATCTGCCCTGCAAGCATCTCGAGTTATTAAATTCCTTGAGATTAACTTAAAGCACAGTGCTTTTGAACATACTTTCTGTGGACAAAGAGCCTGGCTTACTGGTTTGCTTGCTGGGTGCTTATTAGCACCCAGATGCGACTGTGACATGAGGACTGTGTGGTGTCTGACCCCCCCCCCCCACACACCCTCCACCCCCAGCTGTCCTAATGTTGTCTATTATTGGGATTTCATGTTACTGGAAGGCGAACCAGTTTTCACTTGGTCTCCTTGAGTGTTTTCCTGCCATACGGCATCAATACAAAGTAAAGACCCTGTAAAGAGTGGCCCACTCTGTTAGGGGAGATTAAATCCTGTTTTTCATGGCCTCAGGTTTTGAAAAATACCAGAATTATGTTTGATGGCGGGTTGCCTCCTGGTGAGGAAAACGAGCGAGTCTTTCCAAGCCTCTGCTAGGCGTTCAGAGCTCCCCGCCTCTCGTAAGATTGCGCAGACAGTTTTGTTCCCGCTCCTCTGGCTCAAAAACACACCCCTCCGCCCCCTACCCCCCTTTGTTTCCCAGCCACAGTGGTTTAACCCACACGCAACCGGTCACACGGGGTCTCTCCCATTCCCAGCAGCCAGTGTCACTGTTTGTGAATGAAAAAATGTTCCCAGAACAGGATGTGAGATTCTCTGTTGTTCCTGAAGCGTGTGAGGGGGGGGTGGTGAGGTTTTCTATCTCATTTGTTTACTTTCTGGGTATGTTTACCAACCCCCTTTGAACGTGACGGTCGCGATGGCACGGAACGGACTTTCTCACAGCGAATCGCAGCTCGGAAATTCCAGCCGTGAGAATTGCACCGCGGTATCCCGCTGAGGATTAATTACGGTTTCGCGTTAACCGGCCGGGAAAGACGTGGGAATATCGGCGTAATCTGATCTCCAGGTTTCCCGAATGATCGGCCGTGAATGTCAGGTGGTTTATTTTCACAGTGGCGCATCCCGATGAGACCACCAAGGAAACAGTGAGAGATTTACAGAGTGGCAGCCCTACTGATGGGAAAACAGAACTGCTTACATTTATTTAACAAATGCATTTATTCAAAGAGACTTGCTTTTTTTGAGCTTATGCCTGGAGCGAATTGGGGTTTAGGGACCCAACACTGAGAGCACTCTACCGACTACAGGGTTTAGCAGCTAGCAACCTTCCAATCACAGGAACAGTGTCTTAGCACAATGAGTCACACACGACCAACCTGAAGGTTGGTGTTTATCTGAATGATCAGAGAGATTACAAAGACCAGTTTAGGGTTAGGGTTAGGAAAAGCAAAACACAACACGTAAGATGTTGTAATGGAGTAGATGAGTTTTCTTTTTGGAAAAACAGAATTATTGTTAAAGATCTAATTGTATAAAGATGGAATTTGTTTTAGGAAGCCATTCATATTGCACCTCCGGTCATACTACGGATGAGTTCTACATTAGGAATGCGACTATCTCTTCAGAAAGAGGGATTTTTGGAAAAGGCTGGACCCTGTGTGCTGTGTCGCATGCAGTAAGACATCTGGAATGTGATTGCTGGAGGAGACTACTGCATTATGGGTAATTGTGGGGTGGAGGACTGGGATTAGCTTAAGGACAGGCCTGCAAACACACTTTGAAAGGCTTTTTGTTTGGGACACTCAGTCCAGAACGGCCTGAGTCATTTGAAAGATATTTTCCGTAAGATGATTTGAGAACAAACAGCTCCATGACCTGGAGTTTGACCCAGCTTGCTCCATCCCAAGACCTCTCTAGCTGTAGCTGAAGTGACCCACACATGGTGCCAGGTGGACTGCGCCCTGGAGCGCCTCCAGCACCCACATCATCTTGTGTTTCATTTTCCCACCATAACCTAATTACCATTAATAGCAAACCATCTCCACAATGGCGCCCTGTTATCTCCGGTAATTTCAGGCCGTACGATACGGCATTTGCTGGGTGGAAGATGGACTGGCCCCAAACTGCCAATTCCAAGTACTCTCCAAAAATTCTCCCCACTGTACGTCATGTTTATTAATAAATCAGTTGCCTTGGCTTCACAGGGGAAGCACCAGAGTTTACACATGGAATATGCGCAGAAATTCTCTTTACCTTCAATCCCATGATATGTCCCAGACCTTAAAATTGCCAAATCCTTCAGAATCCATTTAGATTACATTAAAATTCCATTACTGTACATCCATCCATCCATCCATTTTCCAGAACCGCTTATTCCATTTCGGGTCGCGGGGTGTCCGGAGCCCATCCCGGAGACTGCGGGCGGAAGGCAGGGAACAACCCAGGACGGGGCGCCAACCCATCGCTGGGCACACTCACACAC
>JAAGVU020000001.1:6317718-6334193 GCA_011763525.2 Mormyrus iriodes
GGGGGGGATAGACAAATTGACATTTCTTGGAAATGACCTCGTCCATGTGTGAGTCACTTGGACGAGTCATGCTTGTGTTTTCTGAAAGGACTGCAACCACCGAGGTAGTGTCTTTCGGAGTGCTTTGTATAAATGGATCCAGGAATTTCTCTTTGAAATTCATCAAAGGAAGAAGTATAATGCCTGAAAGTGCTCAGCCTGGGCGTTTCTGCTCAAAGCGATCAATGCGTCTCTGGTGTAACAATTGAATCACAAGCAGTGCATGAACGACAGTCCAGTCAGCACCATGTTTTCAACAACTTCAGCCATTATTTGGGGCTAACTCTCACAGCCTAGCCCTTAGAAAAGACCAATGGACCTGGCTGTCCAACCAGTGGTTTGGGATTCCTTGGGATATTTCTGTTCAATAATGTTAGCATGTCCGGGGGGGTTGGGCAGTCAGTTGACCTTGGAGATTAAGAAGCCAACACCTTACCTACTGTGCCACTCTGCCACGCCCTGTGCTTTCTCCATGTACTTTAGAGGTGCTGGATTATCGATGGCAAGGCTCCACAGTCATGTGACAAGGTGGTGACTTTCTGTAAGGGGAGGGGGGGTCGGTACATCAAAAGAAAGAAGCAAATCACCCTGATAGCCTGACACATTGCCGGCCCGGGGTCAGTGTGGGCCCCAGCCTCAGGGTGAATGCAGCACACACACACTCCTTAATGCAGCAGCATCTGCCAAACAGCCCCACTCTGGAGGTGCAGGCCACAGCTACCATGGAGGCCGAGCGCTCTACCTGCCCGTTTGGGAACATGGCCAAATCAGTACAGGGAAGACGACGCTCACTGCAAGGAGAACAGCAACCCAATCACTCATTTGCAGAAATTCTGGATGTTTACGTGACACTTTTATCTAAAGTAACTTACAGTAGATAGAAGGGCTACAATCTATGCCTGCTCCCTGGGATTTGAACCCATGACCTCTATTGTTAGCACGCTGCTCTATTTATTGAGCTAAACAAGCAAGCTGTAGAAGCACTCATGCATAACCAAGCCAAAGAAACTACAAAATGAAAATGACATCAGGCTGCCTTTTCAACATATACTAATAACTGTCCTGTACATTCAGCAGGGGTCAGCCATCTTACCCAGAAAGGGCCGTTGGGTATGCGGGTTTTCACTGCAACTCCCTAATTAGATTACTAATTAGAGGACAGTTTGGCTGAAGAGTCCTCATACCTGGGTTTGACCAGCTGACCTGAAGGTTATCCCAAAAACATGCATACACACCGACCACTTGCGGATGAGATTGACCGCCCCGACATACAGGAACAGTAGACATCAACAGCCCTTGTAGCCATACGCATGGGACTACACCATGGAAAATTCTAGCAGACACTGTGATCAAAATGAAATTTTTACCACAGACCTGGCATTTTAGAATACAGCTTACGTACTCCAGTTTTTTGTACCTCAGACACAGACAGGTCTAGCCTCGGACACGTTTGTCCGTGTACGGATAGGTTGAGGATCCCAGGCCTCATCCGGGTTTGTGGCCTTGGTTTCTCCACGTTAAGATGGAGTTGGATGAGCATTTATTGGACGTGAGCTTGAAAGACTTCACTTCATGTAGCATCGATTCAGGACCTTTATCTTCAGAGAGGAGATATCGTAGTCGCACCTGTGTTCCGCTGCTCAGGTGTACGGACCGCAAAGTATACAGGTGTCCAGTACATCTCTGCTGAATTCAGCTGAAGAATCAAGCAGCTGATGGGTAGAACATTGTGACTGTGTCTGTTACATCTGATTGCATTTTAATATTTATAGCTTTTAAGTAAGTCTTTATTAATTTTCCACTGAACTGCACAACCCTCCTCTGTTTCTTTGCCTGCCACTGAACTGGATTTATATTGTAGACAGAGTTAAAGTTCAATCATATTCAGAAACGCATCTTTTTAATAATAAAAAAGGTCACATTGCAGCATATGCAAAGTACAAAAACCTGCCGCTGAGTTACAGAAGCGTCGTGCGTGGTTCTGACCCTGCCGTCGAATCGGCACTCCTGAATCTGTGGTGTAGCCAGAGAAGTGGCGTAGGGGGTATAGGTGGTGTGTGAGACAGATATTACCTTGAAGTGACTAAACCTGCATCTCTCAGAATCTCAACAGCGCTTCCTGATGAAGGTCTCACGAAAGTTATTACCTGATTTATATTCCAGGGTTGAGTACTGAAAATGTCCGCTTTCGCACCCTCTGTCCTGCTTTTGAATTTTCCACCCCGAAACAAAGAGGGGCACTCTGCACCCCACTGTGGCAGGTCTCAGATGGATCGCCAGGACCTCTGGGAGCCTCTTTGTCACCTCGAATCTTTCCTGGGACCCTAAGAGGACTCGATTGAACGAGGATATGTGTTAATCACCAGTGTGCAAGATGGGGGGTGGTGTTTTTGACAGTGACCCAGCCGTGTAAATGCGTATGCCAGCCACTTTCTCCAGGGGAACAGAAGGCAGATTAACGAGGGGTTTTGCTGTCTTCTGCTTCCCCGCCTGGCTTTTCTGTACTTTCCCCTGGCTGCTACCAGGCGATCTTTAAAAAGTGGACCCTTTCATATTCTGTCAACGAGCACCCATCACTTCTCAAGCTTCCAAGTCAGCAAGTCATTCACTCACCCCCCCCCCCCCACCTGCGTAAGATACGCCCCAGGGGATTGTGGGTTATTATGCTAATGACCCCTTTGATGACGACTAAAATTCCCAGGTCCGTCTGCTCCCCCCTTCCACCCCAGTCACAGTGGGTCTGTTGGGAATTCGGTACAGCTTGCTGGGGGCTCACAGACGGACTCCGCCCCGGCTGACGGCTTTGCATGTCGATCAGCGGCTGAGTCTCAGAAGCTTCTAATGAGATGCAGGACACTGTTCCACGTGCGTCTGGGCGGGACCTGAACGTCTTCACGCATCACAGGCGACATTCAGAGCAACCCGGCTGCCGCACGACATCCTCGCCGAATGTGATGGACCGAATAAATCCATATATAAACAGGAAGCTGGATGTTTATGGAATACGGCATACGCCGTCACACCAGCATGGTGTGAATGTCGCCATAATACTTTTGTCAGTAGCGCTGCTGGGCTGGTGCATGGTTGCCGGGGAGGGGTAGAGCTGCGAGTTACTGCCCAATAGCAAAAAGCTGCTTTATTGGGATCGGGGGAGGGGGGGTTGTGTGCAGGGCTGCAGTCGCTAATGGGGGTCATTCTGGGATTGGGGGGGGCTGTCTTCAAGCAAATTCGAGATTATCATTCTGTGAATGGACCCCCCCCAAAGGAGTTGCTTTGGTGGACTTGGCTGCCAATGCATCTCTGGTGCAGATCCGATCCGACCCGGGAAGCTTATAGCCACACTTTACCTGCCTATAACTATTGATTTCCAGGACATCCGTATAGGACAAGTGCGGCCCTCCTAAGGTACCTGTTTTACCGATGACAGGCAGGCAGGCAGCCAGCCAGAAGGGTACTTTCATGGCTCCTGGTAAAGCATTTTGGGCTGGAGAATCAGCTGTGCGGAGAGTAACCAATGGAAGCAGCAAGGTTGAGTGATGTCATCCAATGAGGGGGCGGGGTTTGCATGACGCAGCACAACAACTCAGTATTTAACTGGCATTTATATCCTGAGTCTGAAAATCAGGAGCGTCAGTGAGAGAGACCTGTCCATGGGCCAGCTGTCAGACCTACTCTTCATGTGAGTTTTGGGGTGACATGCAGAAGGATAAAGTCTCTGCTTGCCTGCTTTGCTTGCAGTCGTCCTCAGAAGGGCGAATGGCGAAGGGGGGGTGGGGGGGAGAAAACAGCAAACCTAATCAGTTTATGCAAATGAAGCTGGTCGAGATCTTCCCTGCATGGAGATTAATGGCTTCCCTGCACTATGAGAACAAAACTTACTTTCTTTTTTTTTTGCTTTTGGTTGTAATTAACATAAATAAATGGGTTTGATTAACGAAGAGTATGTAATATGGTCTCATTCCCAAAGGCATATGAAAATTAGTTTTATTTCTTAATTTAATTTAAATTATGCAAAACACTTGAAGTGCCCCCCTCCCCATAGGGGGGGACAGGGACGTTTACTTTCTCCATTCTCCGTTGTGACGGGGGCAGCGTAATCTGTGGCTGGCCGCCATTTACCGGTGGCTCACTGGCGCACCGTTCAGCAACGTAGTTGTGCTCTGTTCTTGTCTTTTTCCTATTTACTCACTCCAGTGGCTATTTCTGCAAGAGGCGGGCCTGCCTGGCCAGCTTTAATGGCTGCTATTGCCCCTTTCCTCATACTTAATTGAAAATGGCCTTTGCCGGCCCAAATCGAACGAAAACGGTGATTACAGCCTTTTTTGACTGGCGCTATCTCGGTCAAAAGCTGGCTTCAGGGTAGGGTGTAGAACAGTTGGTGCTCCGCCCCCTTCTTTGGCGACCCCTGGTGGCAAAGTTCTGTGGCTGCAGGCTAGGCTCACTCCTGTAGTCTATGTCACGCCGGCTCGGACAAGACGATGGTGGCAGCTAGCCGTGGGGGTGGGCTGACTGGGGTCTCTGTTTTTGGGGTGGCGTGTGGCTCTGAGGTTAGGAGGATAAGCCTGTGAGCAGAAGGTTGCTGGTTTCAGTCCCTGTTACTACCAGGATGATCATATAACCTTAAATAAGGCTCCCGTAGAAAAGTAAGATGGAATATGGGAAAGCTAAAGAACAGCATCATCATCATACGAGTGCAAATGGAGGAATATCATCATCTACGCTGAAATGCCTCCCCCATGATAAGAACTAAACTGGTGCCAGATGGGCATCAGGTCCAGACTCAAGTGCAGGCAGGAAAAAGACCATCAAGAGTTTATAATGTTGGAATCCAACAAAACAAAGGCTAGAAGGTTTCAGAAGGGCTGGTACATACGTTTTTTTCAAGATGCACAGTGAGCTATAGCTTGGACTAACTGGCTGCTCAAGACTCACCAGTTAGGGTGTGGAGAGACAGGACCTAAATGGGCCACCCCCAGATGGGGATAACTGTTGCCTAATTGCATGATGATGCCTCTCACACCACGTGGTTCTGACAACTGGGTCTTCTTGCCCTTTATTTGGAGCTTGTCATCCTGCTGTGGGCGCACTGGCTTAGGGCACACTCCTTACTGTGGTCAGCTTGGTTCGGGCTTTACTTCTGCGGGGGAGGGGCATGGCAAAATCACAAATGTACTGCATAGCTGTGACCAGCAGGGGCGCTACACTCAAACACCATGCTGCTAATGCCCTAGCCTGTTGCTGTTTCCTCAGTACCTGTCTATGACCAGATGAAGCTAACGGTTTGTCTGTCTTTCTTCCCTATACAGCCAAAACTGATGGCGAAAGATCTCCTGGACCTGGTGGCGTCCCACTTCAATTTGAAAGAGAAGGAATATTTCGGAATATCATACACAGATGAAACGTGAGTGTTTTCAATGTATATAATGATTTCAAAGGTTATGTAATTGTGGTGGGGTAGTCGTTTTATTTTGTCTTACAGTAGGCCAGCAGGCTTTGCCTCTTCAAATAGCAGTTAATAATTCTTTGCCGAATAGCGCTGAGATTGTGATATTGGGATGAAGAGGTCGTTACCTGTAACCCTGGACCTCCAGAGGAGGGATTTTTTCACCAAATATTTGTCACCTGCACCTTCAGTTCCATGCCCCATCACAGTTTGTTTGGGAGAGCTATAGGTTGCTGAATGTACATACAGCATGTCATAGCATTTTTAAATCCTGGTTTAATCCTGGTTCTGCTGGCAGACAGCTACACTGTGAGGCAGGCTGCTTCCAGGCTCAAAGTTTTTAAGACAGCAGTACACAAGAACAAAATGAAGCAGGTGACACTGGGAACGACCAGAAACCAGCCAGGTAGAGGGCAGAAGTGTCTTTCTAATGCCAGAGATGACTGTCAACTTATCTGACAGTCTGTCATAAATCGAAGGATGACCAGAAATGACCTTCAAATGGAATGGGAAACATTAAGTGGTGTGAAGTGCACTGCTAGGACAATATGTATCAGGCTTCTGGAAGCAGGACTGAAGTCCCATAAAGCAAGGAAGAAGCCCTTCATTGATGAGAAGCAGAGAAGAGCCAGGCTGGAATTTGCAAAAAAAAAAAAAATGTATGTTTTACTCAGGCGCATACCCATAAATTGAGAAATGAGTGAAACTGAAATTTTTGCTACGGACTCTTAATCTCTTCCAGAGCTGTATAACCTGTTACCGCCGGTCGGTTATTGGGTTGCTACTGTACTCTCATCAAAGTGGCATGGCGGGCAGCTGCTTTAACCTCCGCGCCCGAGGGCAGTGGTTCAGCCTCCTCATGGGCGAATGCTTCCCAAACACGTCTCGACAGCAGGTTGAGGTGTTTGCCGTGTTTAATTCCCCCGTCCCGGGGCCGTTTTGGGTCACCGGCTTCCTCTGTTGTACGTGGGGCGCCCCGGGCGAGTTAAGCTGTGAGAGCCACCTGCCCACGTTGCTTTTACTTTCATAATTTTATTTCGCACTTTTGAGGGCGAGACATTTACTGGAAGAGCGTGAAGGTCTGACGATTCGCGGGTGGTAGAAAAAGCCGGAATCTAAGATGTGGGGATTAGGCCGTTAAAATACTTCCTGAAACCTGGACTCGACAAATGCTACATTTCTGTGCACTGCCAAGGACGGATAACAACGTGGGACCCTGCTGAAGATTATGTGCTTTTGTCCTTCGTATTCTTTGTTTTTTAGAAAGTCGAAAGCAGAGAATTATGGGAATGAGGTTCCTTTTAAATCTAATTCCACTGTGTGTGCGCATCTAACTAACTCACTGTCTCGCTAACATATGGATGTTAGCATTTTAATCATCATAAATATTATTGCATGTGAATATGGCTGGTTCAGGGTTGTGCAGGACCATGGAGGAAATTTTTGGTCCCCTTGTGTCCAAGTGAAGTAATCTGTGTGTAGCTCATGGCTTAGTTACTTAAAGATTATGGCCAACACGTGAAAGCATGTACTAAATGTTTGTCCACCAGGGGGCATTTCAGCTGGCTGCAGCTGGATCGGCGGGTTCTGGAGCACGAGTTCCCTAAGAAGTCTGGGCCGGTGGTACTGTTCTTCTGTGTCAGGTGAGCCTACCCTCACGCACCGGGCTTCCATCCCTTCAGTCAGCCTGTGTTTGGTGTATGTGGTGCACAGCTCGCGGGCTGTTTTCCGACGTGCCAGGTCTGGTATCCGGACACCGTGCCAAACGGCAGCATCCGAGCAGCCAATCGTGTGCCCCCCCCGCATGGCAAAAGCACTCACGCTCCTCAAAAACAGCTGCCGTGTGCATTTGTCTAATCGTGTTGCCAAGGCACCGGGTTTCCAAGCGATTAAACGTGAGCTGTGGAGACGAAGCAGCTGGCCGAGACAAAAAATAGAGTCCGTTTTGTTTGTGCCTGCGTGAGACAGAGTTAAAAGCCCTTGTGTGTGAGTGTTTTCTTTTTCTGACATGCCGTGCGATTCGTGTGGTTTTTCCAGTTTGTGTCTTTCCGTGAAAACACAGACCTGAGCCTGAAACCGAGAGTCACTGTCGCCGCACCCAGGGACGAGCTTAATCTCTGTGCTGCACATTTCCAGGGGCACTAGGGCACTTCAGGGCTTTTGCAGGGTGGCGGGGGGGGGAATTCATCTCAAACAGCCTTGGAGTGGCTCCTGCTTTTCAGAGTACTGAGGGCAATCTATAAACACCCTCCTGCCCCCTGCCCAGCCCCCCTCTGCATCTGAAAGTGTCTGTACAGTCAGGGGCACTGTTAGAACAGGGCCTGATAGGGGTTTGCACTCATGCAGGACCCACCCCCCTGATCATCCTCAAGCACGGAAAAACTCTCAGACACAGGTCAACCAGTCAACCCATTAGGTGACATGAATGAATAAATGAATGAATGAGTGAATGAATGTTACATTTATAAGCACCCTACAGAAGCAGTGGGGAGCCACTTTAACCACCACCGCTGTGTAGCCCCCACCTGTATGATGTGATGGCAGCCATTCTGTGCCAGTATGCTCACCACACATTGGCTGAGGTAGTAAAGGGGCAGGAGAGAATTCACCAATTAGATGTAGGGGATGATTCGGAGGCCAGAATTGAATTTAGCCAGGTCATCGAGGAAACACCCCTAACTGCAAGCAACCACCTAGGGCGCCATCTTCTGAGGGGGTGTCGACTTAGCGAGGCAATTTCAGTTTGTTTTGGATGAAGCTCTGCATGCCATGGTCCTTGAAGTACTCACACCTTCAAAGGTGCCAGCACAGAACAGTGGCGTGATAGTGGTGGGGGGGGCGTCCAAGTGAAGCTTGCCTAGACCTCTACATGGGCTTTGACCAGCACTGCTCAGACATTTTTCACTGGTCTGAGATTTCAACCGGCGCTGGTCAAACGTTTTTCATTGGTCAGACATTTCGACTGCCGCTGGTCAGATGTTCTTCACTGGTCAGACATTTCAACCGACACTGGTCAGACGTTTTTCACTGGTTGGAAATTTCAACTGGCACTGGTCAGATGTTTTTTTACTGGTCAGACATTTTGACCGGCACTGGTCAGACATTTCACTGGCCGGTCATTTCAACTGGCACTGGTCAGATGTTTTTTTACTGGTCAGACATTTCGACCGGCACTGGTCAGACGTTTTTCACTGGTCAGACATTTCGACCGGCACTGGTGACACATTTTAAAATTCTTTTCACCTTCTGCTTGGAAGTTAGGGTTATTCACTAGGCTCAAATTTCAAACGGTCAGCTCCACAGGAGGTTCACAGTGGAGGTGAGAAACGTCCCAAATTTAACTATATTAGACTCAGCCACCTACGATGAATTTCACCAGGCTAATGGTGATAATTAATAGCAGCAAATTAGCAAGTCGATTACAGCAGAAAGGCATCAACTGTTATAAAATTGGCTCTGACCCCGATGTTAAATTTCTTCCACGGGGTACCGTGCAAATACTGTCCATTAATCCCAGCTGCGGACAAGTGTGTTAATCACAACCAGCATTCAAGGGCTTCCCACTGACCCCATTGTTACTACAGTAGAGGTAGTGAACTTGCCTCCAAAATGGATTGTCTTCAACCTTGTCTGAGACTTTATGTGCAATGAAAGTACAGAGGCAGTGAGGCAGTAAGGTGCTGCTCGCTCCTGTCTAGAACATCTAGTCAGGAACTTCTAGATCGATTCAAAGTCACCTAAGGTGACGTCTTTGGGAGGTCTCCTCGTAAATGTCAAACTGTCAGCCTATATGGGAAGGTGTTTTGGATTATGTGCCCTCGAGTGACATGCCTGAACCTTCCCACGTGAGCAGATCCCATTTCTGTTGGACGGGCGGGCCCCGGACATGACGGCTTGACGTATCCGAGATTCGCTCGGATGCATTTCCATACGTCTTTTCGCCGTGAACCTGCTGCGTATTTAGTAAGACTGGAGAAATCCACGTAGTGTTACTGGTAAATGTAAACCCTTCATAACACAAGATGTTTTAACATCGAGATTAAATAAATACCGTAGTCTCGGGTGGCGTCAGGTTTCACACCTGGCCGCCTGACTGGCAGAGCTCCTATTCGGATAGCAATGGAAGTTATTGAAATGGCCGCATATGTATGCCGGAGTTAAAATGAATAGGTCATGAAAGTCAGCGTCAGTGTTTACCACTACTCAAACCATGCATTTGCTTTGGGGCCTGAGGTTTTGGGGCCCCCTCTTGGCCACAAACAGTCACTTCATTAGGGGCCAAGGGTCCCAAAATGACTTTTGAGTGGGGCCCTTTGGTGTCAGTGTACACAAATTCACTTTTTTTTATTTATTCCAAGCTGCTGTGGCCCCTGCCTTTCTCTCTCTCTCTCTCTCTCTCTCTCTCTCTCTCTCTCACACACACACACACACTTTTGTACATTGCTTGTCAGAAGGCCCATCCCTTCAAGTGCCCTCAGGGGGCCCTACCTTTCAGCAGGTTATAGAGATGTTCTGGTCTCTCATTGGTCAATCAGATCCGCTCCGCCACCCCTCCTTTTCACGGTGGAAAAGCACGGCATGAGGATGCACACGTCTCCCAGGGCAGACATGCGATCTCATGCAGAGCCTTGAAAATTTGCGGAAGGCACAGCTGTCGAAGCCAACGCGGCGTGTGGCGGCCGCCTCCGTCTCGGTCTGGGAGCAGATGCACAGTCTCCTTGCCGGGTCACTTCTGGGAGTGTGACAGTGATGACGGCCGTCTGATGAGAAGCCGCAGGATCGGGTGACACTTACAAGGGCAGGCAGTCTACAGTACACAGTTTAATTTGTGTATTTTTATAAACAAGCATCTAATAAAGGGCATTTGTTCAGCATCCACCTTAAGGACTGCCTTGAAGTTTGACCTTTAATGAGAGCTGAGCTGATTATCCAAGCTATTCACGCAGCCTTGAGAAGCTTGAACCAGCCATTGGTGTTGTGTGATTTATGATGCCATACTGAGATTTGGCCTCTAGAGGGCGTTGTTCTGCATGAGCAAGGCATGTTGGAAACTGGGTAAAACAAGAGCAGCCCACCTGTACGTGTTAACAGCCTGTCCCTGTGGGCGGAAATTAATGGCTTTGCTCATCAGGGGTCTGCGAGACTAAAGAACGGTTAAGCGGACAGGAGCCAGTTCTTAGGATGGAGACGATTTGGTCAGGCAGTAGGGACTGTTGGTGCCACCCTGGTCCTCACCAAAGGGGATACGTGTCACAGAGAAGTGGGAATGTCGGGGGCCAGCGCAAAGGATGGAAGCGCAGAGCTCGACAGATGTTAGCGCAGATGTTTGGCTCGGCGGTAAACTACAGGAGGATATTTTTGGTGGATAGTTCCAGAGATGATGTCACATTCTGCTCCCCTGACCATTCTTTGAGGGCTTCAGTACCAGCCAGTATGCCGCTGAGTTTCTCTTGCTGTTTATGGTCAGGAAAAGCAGCCAGTCTATGCTTTGTAAGGACCTCCCAGGCGTCAGGAGTCTCCATTGTGTTTAAATTACAATAAGTGCTCTCGAGTGGCCACATTAGACAGAAGTGGTTTGGTTTGTTTTGGTTGCCACGAGAGGTAATTTTGAGACAAAAGGAATCGCGGTTAAGGGGGATCTGAGGAGGCCTGAGCCAAGGGAAACCTATAGCAGCCATGAAAACAAGCCAGCAGGGCCAGGGATGGTCTGTAGGAAGGATGGGAGGGCCCACTTTGGGGGGGCCGCAGGAGGTGCGAGGTGGAGGAAGGACAGCACACGGGGGGAGCCTGGAAATCCCGAACCGCGTGCAAACTCTGACAGAATTACCGTGACGAGCTAATCCGCTATAAACCCACAGGAGGCCGCGCAAGCATTTCAGGTGTCTGCAGGTGCCTGTTATTCAATGTTTTTAATGAAACAAATAGCAACTATTTGTGAGTCTTGAGGGAATCCTTTACAGTCCATTTCATTGTATTTCAAAGGAGATGGACTGATAATAGAACAATGGCGGCGGACAGGAACAATGGCGGTAATCGGTAAATGCTCCTAGGCCTCCTCGTGCCTCCGTAAAAGCTCCTTTTGTTTCCCATTTCCTGGAACAGGATGCCGTCCTGGGCCCGATACCCCCTCCCCACCCCCCCAAACCCCCTCCCTGGGAGTTTTTATGGCCTTTCCTTTGCACCTGAAGGATTTCCATTTCAGCTGAGTGAAGACAATTTCAAAACACGTTCCTTCCAGTGCTGGTGAACCCGGGGCCAGCTCTTAAAGAGATGATAATGCGAAACACATGGCAGCACCGCCAACAGACAGAGAGGAGAGCCTAGCATCCCAGTATTCTGAGAAGAGCCGTGCACCCCTAGTGTAATGACTGTATCTGGCCAGCAGGGGCCCCATAAACCTCATGGGCCTAAAGTGAATGCGTGGTGTAAGTGGTGGTAAATACTAGCGCTGAATGACACATTGGGTGATTTTTAAACAGTGTAATCTGGGCTGCAAATCACATACAGCCCAAAGCGAATCGTCGTGATTAAGGACTTGCTCATTTTCTTTGATTAACACGTGTTTGTGAGCGTCACCTCAGTTAAAACGCTCGCAGGTCGATTGGCGCGGCGGCCGCCAGCATGATTTAGTGCCTGCCGCCTTGCAGCGTCGGGCTGCGGCGAGCTGAGCTTTTCATGCACGCTGGAACCAGCAAGGTTATATACAGTTGCTGAACACTAAAACAAAGCGTCTTGTTGCATGGCAGTGCTGTCTTACTCACTGCATCAGCTTTCCTGTGATGTTACTATTCTGCGACGATGGCGCCAAGAAGACCAGCAGGGACACGGCAGCTCAGATTTAACCCTCCTGAGGGTAACGGTGCCTAAAGCGCTGCTTTGTATGGATTTTCCACAGGTATCAGGGATCACTGTACCGCACGTTTAACCGCATGGGTCCTCTTAAGGAGCTCCCAACTTATGTGATCCCGTCAGGCCACACGTGGCCAAGAAATACTTCCTAAAAAAGGAAGTAAGCTGTTTTTATAGCCATCCAGTGTGGCAAGCGTCCCTGCCAAGGACTCCTGGCCTGTGTAGATGAGAGAGCCGGAGGGAGGCTGGGATTATCGCTCTGGCCCTAGTCTTGCTCCTCAGCTTTACAAGTCAGTCCAAGGTTTGATGGAGCTAATGCTAATTGGTCGATGGGACCCGTCATGTTGACAAGTCCCTGGCCCTGTGTGTCTGCCTGGCATGTGATGGATGTTCGTCATGGTCACGCCAGCCCTAGTAGCACGAATGACAACCTGCAACATGATTGGCTAATGCAGTGAGGCAGTGGGGATTTATCATGGACACCTTTTGTAAACACGCCCCCCCCCCACCCCCTTTCCCCCGTCTTCCTTCATGGTAAGATGGAGATGTAGGAATTTAGTTGGATTTTCTGTCGCTAAGCAAAGCACCTGAAAGATCACTGTGCCTGAAGCTCAGTGATAATGTAGGCCAAATTGCATCCAAGGTCATGTTCTTGTGCACACTGCCCCCTAGTGGTATATTATAGTAGTCTGCACATAAAATATATTCATGATGCTGAAAGCATTGATGATATGGTCTGCTGAATATTCATGAAGAGGCACAAGTCAGATGTCCTGTAGATGGCATGATGCTTAATTAAAATATAATGGTGCAACTGGTGAACAAGGGGCACTGAACTTTACCCTGCGATGGGCTGCCTGTGTAGGGTGTACCTGAGCCTTGTGTGCTATACTGCATGGGATCCAGGCCCTCTGTGACTCTGACCAAGTATTTAGAAGATGGATGGATGGATGGATTGATTTACTTTATAGAAACCGCTTTATAAACTTCTGAGACTTAAATGAAAGGGCTGTTTGTCCTCTCTCCGATTTACTGGGATTTTTGAATAAAATTAAGATTTTTGTCTTAAAAGACAAAGCAGTAATATTCAAGCTCCTTGACAAGTTGGCCAGACACATCGGCACGTTGTAATTCATGGCTAGATGAGTAATTAATCTCATGTTTGAAATGGCTGCTTTCCAGATTCTACATTGAGAGCATATCCTACCTGAAGGACAACGCCACCATTCAGCTCTTTTTCCTCAACGCTAAATCTTGTATCTACAAGGTAAGCTGCTGTTTTTTTATATGAGTGTTGCTCTCATCACTATACAGATTTATGAGACTATATTTGTGACACGATCATGACTGTTGCAGTGTCAGCTGTGCGCCAGCAGGGGGCAGATCGAGCCGAGTCGGAAGTACATAATAGCATGGCAGGACAGTTCAAGCTGAGGCCAGCACGATTCTTCACAGTTCAAGGCTCTTTCTGCCTGCCTTGTTATTCGGGATTCTATACATTTATTCAGTGGCATTTTGTGAATGTGAAACTCCCATCACTGCTTCGCAAAGACAACCAAGCCTCTGGATCTATATATGAAATTACTCACTGTGGGTATTTGTCCAGATTATCTATTGGAAGCTCTAGAAAATAACTGCTCTGTTCTTCACTGTTACTCAGAAGCTGCACTGCTGATTAGATGAGTACTATAGACTCAGTGATTTATTGAGGTTGTCTTCTACAACTCTAGCATTGAATGACAGTGAAACGTTTGCAGATTGCCAGTTTCGGAAGTGTATGCCTTTAGTACTCGAGCCTATTTAAATCTTGAATGGCCCTGATGCACGGCAGTGCACTGGCATTGATACGTCGTGTGAGAAATAGCTAGATCGCCCAAGCGCAGTCTGCGTGACTTGTTTTTAAACAGCATCAGAACTCAGAACACCACACAGAATTCAGCCTGCTTGGGTAGTCGTTGATCAAACGCCCTTTGTAAGGGTAAAGATGTATAGGGTGTTAGTGTAGAATCCAGGTCAGGTCGTCCAGAACCCCCCTCGATTCCCCCCTTTCCCAGCCCCACCACCATCGTTTGCTTTAGGGAGGCGTAGTGAATCATCTCCGCAGCCCAACAATGCATCATTATGACACATTCCTGACGCTGCTTTTTCTTGTCACTCCTATTCATTACGGATTGGAGCAAGACCACCAGGATCCTGACCAGAAGAGACTTAAACTGTACCTCTTCTCCTCCATGCCCCCCTGCTGCTCAGATAGGCTTTTCTCCATATCCTTTAAAGCAGTGTTCCCTAATCCTGTCCTCGGGGACCTGCAGACAGTCCACGTTTTTGCTCCTTATCAGCTCCCGGTGTGGACACTCTGGCAGGGAGCCGGGAGGGAGCGAAAACGTGGACCGTCTGTGGGTCCATGAGGACCGGGTTGGGAAACACTGCTTTAAAGTTTTCTTGCCGAGCAGACAGTGAGGCACACAGACAGTCTGCCCGCGTCCTTCCAGACAGAACCGCTGATGCATACAGCCCCTTCTGTCAAGAAAAGCTTTGACCTCTGCTAACTGTCAAGATCAAGGCAGCTTTCCTCATTAGAAGAAGAGATCTTTCTCAATGATTATAATTAAATCTGAGGGGCTGAGATACAAGGACAGAGTCCTCATTGTTTGCCATCACTCAGGCCGTGAAGATAGAGCTTCAACTACAGTGACTGAGAGGGAGGTGTCACCATGCAATGGCCTGGTCTTCCAGACTCCGCCTCCTGTTCAGATTGGCCAGAATAAAACTCTTTTTTCTAACCAAATTTCTGTTTTTGTTCCCTCTTCCGTCTGTGTCCCTCTTAAGTGTTCAGGGTTGTTTACATTGAATATTTTGTATATCTCTGTCACACTGATAAAAAGTCCTTTTTATTGGGGTGGTTTGCGATAAAATGATTCTGGTGTCCTAAAAACGTGCAGATTAGTGATGCTCCAGCAAGGTCAAGAGAGGCCTACGGTCTTTTGGGCCTCATTATCCAGGTCTAGAAAGCCCTGCATAACAGCACAGGCTGACAAACTCGTTCTCTCTCACTGCCTTTTAGGAGCTCATTGAAGTGGACAGTGAAGTGGTGTTCGAACTGGCCTCATACATTCTCCAGGTAAGATTCCCAGGCTGCCGTCTGAAGGTCTCGCACTAGCCAAAGCCGAAATGGGTCCATGCTGATGGGGCCACAGAGCTACTGGGGGGTTTTAAGAGCATGAGGGCAAATTACATATTTACATGACATTACTAAGATGGGACCCAAACTCTTTTTTTTTATTTATTTACATCGATACTCAAAGCTCAAGCGTTTGACCACTGTGCAGTATTCTGACCCACGTTATACATTTATATAAATGGAGCACACACATAAACACGCACATAAACACGCTCACAGACACTCATGGACAGAAGTATGCAACTGAGAATGATATTGGGCCATCCTTGACTGCACTCCGCATGTCAGTGTTAATATGCTAAACACTTTGTCAGCTCCTGTATAAAGAGGTCATGTCGCACAAGTCAGCCCTAACCTCTAGCTACAGACATCCTCCTGATCAATGGATAAGTGAATTTCTGTTTCCCGTGTGCGTGTAGGAGTGTCTTTTTTTTACTGCTTTCCTTTGAACACATATCTTTACTGGCTCCTTGTTCAAGTCAACGAAACTGTTAGATTTTGGCTAAAACCCTCATGAAACATTACTTCGCAAAGCTGTTTTGTTGCCCCTCAACTCTTGTACGCACACAGACTTTGATTAAAGCGATCCGGGCGGCCACATATTTGATCTAACCTGTGACTCATTGTAATTTACAGCAATATTATGGCTAAGTTTGGCCCTTTTTTTCAACATTAGCAAGCGATAGTGGATCGTGACAGGAAGTCTGTAGATTCAGGAAATGAGATCATTGCCATGTTTTCATTTAGTCAGTTTATAGCTGGGCTTTCATTGAGATTTTTCCGTGAAATTCCCCTACAGTCGGGAGTTTCATGGTTAAAATGGTTTTTGCTATTGAGGTTTTGTCCATTTTGTGCTCAGCATTATGTCAGCGGTGACCTCAAGACGCCCCTGCATTTATTCAAAACAAAAACTTTGCTCCTCAGCAACTCTTGGCAGATTTCATAGCCCTCACCCCCCACCCC
>JAAGVU020000001.1:6336399-6383807 GCA_011763525.2 Mormyrus iriodes
CACCAGTTTGCACTGTGCCTGCAGGCTAGCCTGAGCAAACCTGACCCCAAAAGGAAGGAACGAGCCAGAAGTCAAAAAAAGGGTCAGCCCCCCTACCCCCCCCCCCCACCCCCGCAGCCTCAGCAGCTATGGCTTTCCACCTGTCACCCACCCACACATACACACCACCCCTCTCCACCCACAGAGCCACGGCTCAGTCCTACGGTGCTTTTCAGTAAGTGTGAAATCCGTTCGGGTTGAAGGGTGCGCTGGGCGGCTTAGGAACAGACCGTGCATTGTGCCCAGGAACAATGACGTAGGAAGGGAAAGGGGCGCGCTTGGCATCAGCCAGGGGTGTCAGTCTTCTCTCGCTATACAAAGCTGACTTTTGTGAGACTGTTTTTTTCACCCTTTTTCTTTTCTTTATCCCCACTCTGACTTATTTTCCATGTCCAGGAGACACTGTTTCTGCATTTCTCTGTACATCCCTCCAAAGGCTTCAACGGGCTCAAACTGCTTTTTCTGTCTGTCAGAGCCAGCAGGCAGTAATAAAAAGCCACACAAAAGGCTGAGGATGTACACAGTCAAACGGTCTGATTCTTAGATTAAAAAGCCAATTAATGAAGCAGCGCTGCTTGTTTACCTTCCTCAGACTGTCCCTCTGGAAAACAAGCATATTAGCCTGCAACTTAAGATTATGTTCCAGAACCGTGTTCCTACAGAGATGAGATGGGAAGCACAAGGCAAAAGTAGCATTTCTGCCCCGTGTGGCATATTGACAAAATGGAACATCAGATGACTTATGCGTCTGTCTGTCCGTCCGTTCATTCATCTATCTATCTATCTATCTATCTATCTATCTATCTATCTATCTATCTGTCTAATCTACTGCCAGTGGAAACACAAACCTGGGCAGAGAATGAAATATTCAGGCAGAATTTGGGAGGCACTGCATTCGAATTCTCTGTGCTATGAAACCATAATATTCTTTGCCGACCCACTTTGCCAGCCGGCCTCTAAATAACAGGACTTGCAATAGTAATGTAATTATCCTGCTACCATCACAGCCTTGTGTGTGTGTTTTTAACCTGTAATAAGGTAATTGACTTTCCAAAAGAAGAGGAATAAGCACTAAGGGGAACTAGTCACCTATCTGAATGGCCTGGAAAACAAGGATGATTAGGGGTCTGTTTATAGATCACCATGTCAGGACTGATACAACCTCGAAGTCCAAAGGGTAACAATTTCAACAAGACATGTGGAGGCAAACAGCCAGGCCATATGCCGGGGTTAGGTTTGGGGGAGGGACTCTTTCACTTTCTGAAATTTGATTCAAGCTCTTCAAATCTCTCTTCCCCCCCAGTGGGAATTGTCTGTCTCAATGGGGTACCTTCCTTATGATAAACTTTTCCTTCATACAAGCAAAGTGGAACTCTCAGCAATGAAAAAAATTATGCAACCCCCCCCTCATTTGACTATCATTGGCCCAGACTTACATTTCAGATCAGATTAAATGTATCCAGTGCTACGCTAATCAAACAGCTGCATTCTGCCTTGCACCCGGTCCTCTCCCACACATTTTCCTAACACTGCAATTCCATCCTTTGCATTTCACCGCGACGAGCCATATTTAGCATCCCTAGGTGTTGTCGGGTCGTGTTAGTCATTACCCCGTCCCTGTTGAGGGCCGCCGCTCTGTTCTTACGGTGCTCTGCCTCCTCTCCTCTTATGTCATCAGCAATGACGCCACCCGGGCCGATTTGAAGAAGCTGCCGGCCTTGCCCACCCAAGCCCTAAAGGAGCACCCATCGCTGGCCTACTGGTGAGTGCCAGCCCCGCTGGAGAAGGTGACAGACCTGGTAACGTCAGGAGATCCTCAAAGAAGCCATAAGCGCAGTCTATATTTACACTGAAAGTCCAAAATGTTGATGGGAAATCCATGTGGTTCAGGGTAACTTTAATGAAGACAGTCCTGACTTCATTTTTAGAGGACACCTTTAACTTACTGGACTGGGATTAAAATCAGTCTCGACGACCCAGATATTGGCATCGGGCTGTTGAAATAAATTGTAAATGAATGTGGGTTTTTTGTAATCTGACAGTTCAGTTCTGAAATCCTGTAAGGTTCTATTTCAGTCCCAGGAGCTGGATTTGATCTTGAATATGTCCAACATGTCATCATATAGACTGCACAAGTCTCACTATGTTATGGATTGTTTCCTTTAATAATGGCTAAGAAAAGCAGCCCAGCAGAGGGGAGAGGTTCTGCAAAATGGGAATAGCAACCAAAATCATTGAGTTACTGATGATGAGACACCAGTTATACTAACCCAAGGAGGAGCTTCTTAATTAAAATGAATTCTATGTTAGAGAGTGCTGTTATATAACAGCATGTGAAACCTTTCACTTCCTCCATATTACATTTCTGCTGCTTGCCAAGCCAGTTCTGAGGTGACGGTGCTGGTGTACGTACCCTGAGCGGGTTCCGCCGGGACAGGTGTGGAGTGGGCGTGGCCTGGGAAGGCGTGGGTAGGCATTGAGTGGGTGTGGCCTAGACTGCCATGGGCCGTCCACAGTGGACAGACCCAGCAGGTGTTGGCCAGCATGCCGGGATCCGGCACAGCTGTCAGACAGAGCGGCTGTGAACCGTGGCAGCTGCAGACGTCCTTTCCCACCCCACCCCCTGCCCCTCCGCTCGCCAAAATCCCACTCAGTAAGTTGGGTCTCACTGCTGAAACTAGGAAACTTGAAATGCCCCGCCGTGGAGTCTCTTCTCAAATTTGGAGTTGCTTTTATGCTGAGCATGGTCTTCTTTGAGGGGGGGTGCAGGTTCATACTGTAAATCACAAATTCCTTCTTAATATATCTGCTTTTATAGCCCATGCTAAAAATCTTGCTCCAAAATGGCAATCCTGCAGGAAATCGAGAGCAAACACTGAACACTGAGCACTGCATACCTGAACATTCTTCCCTTGCAGTTCGGGGTACAGTATCAACATATGGGTCACGTGAGGTCTTCTCCCTGAAAATGAAAGGACCAGAGTTTACCAGCTGAATTAAATGCTTTTAATCGATTTGAAGTAAACACCCATATATATATATACCCAGAAATTCAATGTTTTACTTCAAATGAGTATTAGGACCTTCTTACAGAGATCTTGGTTTTTCATGCTGTTCCACAAATATAGGGTCTTTGGACTGTAATGTGAGTGACCTACAGTATGTCAAAGGTCTGGAAACATCCGGACCCAGGTTACTATGACATGCAGAGGGTGATCTGTGAGTGTTTCTGTGTGTTTTAGTGAGGACCGGGTAATCGAGCACTACAAGAAGCTCAGCGGCCAGTCCAGAGGACAGGCTATCGTCAAGTGAGTATAGCGTGGAGAGAAAACTCACCTTCATGCACCACCGTCCTCCAAATCAAGGTGCCTCTGGGACAGGAGGTCACTCAGGATTCCGTGTTGTTCCATGATGACCTCTGAGCCATCATACAGTGCCAGTTGCGTGTGCATGCGTGTGTGTGTGTGTGTGTGTGTGTGTGTGTGTGTTCAAACCAGCTTGTGTGTGCACAGGAGGCTGGGCTGGTTTCCTAGCTGCTGTCCTCATTTCTTAATCGCACCATGTCCAAACTGTAGACCTTGTAGTTCCGATCCAAATGGAATGTCATGGAAGCCACATGTCCATCCCTTCTTCTCATTTACAGTTACATGAGCATAGTGGAGTCTCTCCCCACGTACGGAGTCCACTACTACGCCGTGAAGGTAGGACTGTGTGATGTTTCTGTCCTGTGGGCCGGGGAGGTATTTGGTTAAGCTGCAGTATCAGCCACACTGTTAAGATTTCAACGATACGAGAGTGGCACTAGCTAGTTAAAGATCTTAGCATAGGCCATAAGCCAGCTACATAAAATGTATCCACACCAGTCCAGTATAACAGTAATAGTCTTGTATGTTGAAATACACGTAATGGAGACCAGCTGTGAAAGACTTGGGGAATAAGGGAGAATAACATCCTTGATCATCCGTTAGTAGTGAGACCGAAAAAGAACGCAGTGTGCATGGAAGGGGGTGCATGGCGTGTAAGAGGCTCTGGGTGACCCTGCGCACCGGGGAGATAGCATTAATGGCAGGGAGGAACTGGCCCATTCGCACTAACACCTGTGGGGGCAGGATAGTGTGGTCCAAGTGTAGTCTACCTTCCCTAATGCCTGTTTCTCTACTCACTGGTGTGACAGGACAAGCAGGGAATCCCATGGTGGCTGGGGCTGAGCTATAAAGGGATCTTCCAGTATGACTACCAAGACAAGGTGAAGCCAAGAAAGGTGAGGGTGCTCCGTCTGCCGGCAAGTCGGTATTTCACACCGTACACAGCGACGGTGCTCAGTTCACAGGTCTGGTGTTCAGTACATGGCGCATTAGCGGCTCATAACGACAGACGACACGTTTTGTATGGTTTGCTTTTTGGGGCCCTGCTGCCGGATGGATGTCACACACGCCTCTGATTTGCAGCACCGGTGCTAATGGCTAATGGCTAATGGCTAACAGGAGGTTCAGTCAGGCCAGCCATGCAGCTTCACGTTTCAATAGCGATTAAACCCATATCCTATTTGCTGCATCTTGTTGATCAGCTGTACTTTTAACCATGGTAGTCATTGATTTTAGTTCTTGGATTATAGTCAAGCCCATCTGTTTATGTGGCATTCAATTCTGGGAGTCAGACCTCCATTCCCCAATGTAAGGAGCCCCCCTCCGTCTGCCGTCCCATGCTGAATCCTAGTCACCGAAGCTGCCTTGTTCTCTTTTCACTGATGGCAGACTGCTGTGTTTATTCAGAGTGTTGGTTTCTCCCTCCAGCCCAGCATTTTGTTTACAGAAAATCTTAAGGGTTGAGAGGTCACTTTGTGCCATTGCCATGAACCCTGTGGTTTCAAACCACGGTTCTGAGGAAAAGCAAGAAGCAGGAGAACACTGAAACAGAGTCATTTCCTAGAAGCCCGATGATGAGGTTGAAGGATGGTTTTCTCTCCGACCTGCTTGGTCTTCTGTCCTTTCAACGCACTTGTTTTTATTTTTCGTAGAATACAGCAGATGTTTCTGAATCACAGTAGCCATGAGTATTTTTGCGGTGTGCTTTGTAGCAGACTGTGGCCTCCTTGTGGGACATGTAACCTTAAGGAACTTAAGATATGCATTTTCTTTCTCAGTGGAGCTGTACCAGCTCTTCGGGCTTCCGTTACACGGACCCAAGGGATGGAGGTCACCCCGGTGACCTCTGGATGTCCCACACCCACCCCAACAGATGGCTGAAGAAGTCAGGACATTGATACCAAGATGGGAATGATGTGGGTCCATAAACCGGCTTGATGATTTGAAACTGGATCGTTTTTAAAAAAGTTGCTGTGACGGTACCGGTTTTGTCCAATGTGTTGCTCGCTAACCTACCCCGAGTCACACAGGAGCACAGCTCATCTGCTCTTCAGTTGTTGACGGATGAGTCCTGCACATTCAGGTCATGCGCTCTTTAGGTTTCTGGGGCATTTCTTTGATTCTTTAGCATCCTGCACCCTCAGGAGAGTGCATCACCGTGTCTTTCTGTGTCAACAGTGGTTCGGCTTGGCTGGTAACTAATGAGCCAGGGGATAATGGAATCGACTCCCACAGTCACACACTCTTGACCAACCCTACTTGCTCTGGTTTCCTTGTCGCCCAGATCATGCTGGAAGGTGTTCGGTGAGGAACAATTTTCTGCTGGAAGGGCTTCAGAGATCTGCCTCACCATTGTTCTCAAAGCCACCCCTTGGCCTTGCCCCCAGACTGTATTTATCAAGAGAATATGGGACAGAAAATGTGCTTGAGAGGTCTGAAGGCTGTGCAATAAATCAAGTTCAACACAAAATCAAATCAGAGCAAGAAAAGAGAACAGTTGAAGTAATTTTGAGGTGATCTCAGTTGCAAAATTATACAATCCCACGTAAAAGGACTGCTCTGGGGATTATGCTCATGGGGGGAGGGGTAAGATGCCGATGTCGTGAAACGGATGTAGGGCTCAGAGAAGCACAGCGGACTCTGAACCGCAGCCAGTCAGACTCAGGGGCCCAGTGACCAGCAGCTGCAGAAATCGAATGAAAAAACAGGAGCATTTTCATAGTGCCGCTGACTCTAGAGGATGTCGTAAATTAGCATGAAGGATACCGCAAGTTATCAGATCCTAAAAGAATGACATTCCAGGGCTGGAAGTGGTGGAGTTTACGAGGGCCACCAGCAAGCTGTGGGCTTCCCTGACCCTCTCGGGGACCTCACTAACACTGCCCCTGAGCCTCAGCCTGCCAATGGATCTTTACATTTGGATTCGTGTTTTGGGAGACAGTGAAACATGCCTGCTTTGTCCATGGGAACAACTTGCGTTTTTAAGTTTCCTTGGCTGGTGTTGTTCATCCCGTTTCATTTGAAAAGTGAATCGTTCTTTCTCTCTTTCACAGCACATTGGCTAGACACCTTCAGCTTAGTGCCGTCGCCAACAGTCCACCGGTGATTTCTGAGCTGTTTAAGACTAGTTAAAGGTAGTCCTACCACTTAACAAGGAGACAAGAAGTAGAAGTCTTTACATCATCCTGGTTATGTCAAGGGCAGTGTCAAGACTACTAAGTGTGTTTGGGCATAGAGACTCAGATGTTGTTGTAAAATCTGAGCAGGGGGCTGCATTTGAGGACTTTTCGGGTTGCTCTCCTTTGATTCTGTCATTCGGTTTGACTTGGCGGTAAGCGAGGAAGGAAAACCTTATCTTGGGAACTGTCAGATATTTATTACCGTGGTAACGGCTGTACACAAGTTCCCTCCCCTGCAGCTGCTGAAGGTAGAATCTCTGCCAGATTTTAAGGACGTCTTAAGGAGAGCGTCCCCAAGATAGCATCCAGGGGAGAGCGCGCTGGACCAGAATTCTTAATTTTGGGTTCCTCACCTCATAGATGCAGGCATGTGACTTGTCAGAGTTCTGGGGGGGAACGTCCATGCAGCTCCCAGGATGCAGACTTCGATTCACCTGGGCTCATGGAACTACAGGAGCCCTGTTACATTTCATCTCAGCCTGGGCCACCTGTCATCAATCTCTACCATGTCTGCCAACTCACTTTCCTCCCTTACGCCTTAATCCCATGTGTCATTTAACCCACAATCTCAATGAACAGGGCCTATGACATTGCCAAAATCGGTCCTTTGGTACCCTTCGAAATTCCCTCAAAAAGGAACCAATCCTTTACTCAGTCTCAGCAGCAGCTGTGTAGGTGGGGGTTGGGGTCCTCTCAGGAGATTTTGGGGACATTCTGAGTATAATCTTGGCAGCACTGTCAAGAATTACCAAAGATGTGATCATTAACCCAAATGATTAACTCCTTAGGTTGACGTTGAGTTCAAAGTATCTCACAAGTTGTAGAAACATCCCTGTGCTGCCACAGAAGTATGCAGTATGATTAAAGATGGCTTGAATCTTGAGAAACGTGTGGTTTGTTTGTTTTTTACGGGTGCCTCTCAGAGGTGGAGGCGGTCGTGGGAAACTGGAGGGGGGTGGGCCATAATGAATTCAGGTTTCAGCCTCGTGGCCCCCACCTCCCCTCCGAGTGGTCGGGAAACCCGGGGGAACCATGAGCGAGATTATGGGGCCTGGACCGAGGCAAGGTGACAAGCTGGCGATATTAGTGGGCCCCCCCCCCACCCCTGTGAGGGGAGTACTTCCGGCTAAGATCGCCCTGGGATATACCATTGTGAGGGAGGCGGGGAGCCACATACTCCAAAGGGCAGCCAGGTGGGGTGTGACACTTGGCAGGAGTCACTTTTAGGAGGAGCTAATGGGGAGACCATGACCCCCCAAAGTGGGTGGGGGCTTGACTGCAAAATTGCATGAGGAAAATAAGTATGGTGCATGACGTCTATTAATACCGAGCAGTTCATTTGTTCTTGACCCCATCTTCTCTTTCCAGACTTGGCAAGTTTTTAGTGTCATTCTTTGTGCCCAGACAGTTACCAGGATTACCTGTTGCCAGGGCCCTTCTGTGAGGTGATTCGATCTTAAAGATACGAGCCGCAACCCTGTTTATAAATACATCAGAGAATGACCAAAACGCATTCCAGCCGGATGCAGGCGTAGGGGATAGTAGAGCCATCCTCCAGAAAAAGGTTTCTTACTGGTTGCTGTTTAGCTGGTGAATTGAGAACATCAGAGTCCCCTTGGCTACAGTCAGGATGAATCTGAATTATGCGATTAATTGAAATTATGAAGCTGGCCGAAAGCATTTTACAGAAATGTTGACTGTTTTCAATTGGGCATGAAGATAGGAAGAGCAGATCGTGGCACGTAGGACAGTTCAAGTATGCAGAGAACATTCTAGCAATGTTCAGAGCCATTTGCATTCCAGGGGAGGGAAAAACAGTGTCTACTCAGTTTGTATGTGTATCCCCCCCCTCCCCCCCCAGTGGTCGTCAGCCAAATTTCAACTCTAACCTCTGTAACCTCTGCCTGTTACGCCTCCCTAACACCATATTTTTTGGTTGTGCCGTCACCGTGGTAACATGGGATACAAGGCACCTCGAGTGTCCGACCAAAGTTAAATCTGAGGTGGGGGTCTGCTGCAGCTTGGAGCTGCCCCAGGAAGCTGAGATGAAAGATGGATTTTTAGTGGAGAAGGGGGGACATCAGTGGGGGAGGAGAAGGGATGTAGTGTCTTCATGGACTGGCGTCACACTGGAGCCAGGATTGTGTCAGTTGTCTTCCTGTGCCAAGCCCCCCCCCCCCCCCCCACTAACGTCCCAACTCCAACCTCCTGTCAAACACTGTTGTTCTTGGTCCTAACAAACAGCCCTCTCGCCCTATAATAACTGCCATCATTCACAGCAAACACCAAACCCTGAGATGCTGCCTCATTGTCCACTGAAGTTCTAGCTTTGGTTCCTGTCCAGGCGGGTGTTTTACACAAATCGAGTTCATTCAATAGGATGACTTAACTATTTCTCCTAAATCCAACACTGTGTTTTGAGTTTACAGGGCTGTTAATTAGTTTTGGGTTTTACTACCCCTGCCCCTTTTCTATAGTTAGGCTGTAACTTAAATTTGTAATTTAGATTCAGTATTCAGTGGCTTGACGCTGAAAGAAAGGGTGATATTTGAAGGAAAAAGATCCTTCCAGAAATGCACGTTTCCTTCCCCCTGCCTGTCTGTTACCCTTTAGGTCTGTTGACGCTGTTAATTGTTTAGTCGTGGAAACTGGTAAGTAGGACTTCCGAGTTCAGTCACTGCAAGTGCGTTTTGTCTCCAGGGGTAGGTTCTCATTCCTCCCCAGTGGAAAGTGTTTCCCAATGGAAGATTGCTCTTTTTGCTTCGCTGAAGAGGGTTTTTGAAAAAAGTTAAACAAAACAGAGAGAGCTTCTTCTCCGCGGGGCTGAACTTCTCTGTGGGGCTGAGCTGCCTGGGGCACACTGTCTCCACCCCCAATATGCTGTGACCCCGCCCCCCCTGAGCCAGAGTGAAATGCCAGAGCCTGTAGCAGGAAGCATGGTCCCACTGGGAGGTGGGAGGGGTCAGGGAGGAGGCAGTCCCCCCCCCCCCCCAGAGAGGAAGTGTCTCTGTGCTGTGGCCTCACATTCCCAGGGCTGAGACTGTCGCCTGCCTGCTTGCCTGCCTGCCTGCTCGCCAGTCCACGCAACCCTTGACAGATTTTACTCCCACAAGGAGGGGGGCAAATGGGTGGGTTGGCTGTGTCATTTTAGCCGAACGGGGCTGTGGTGAGTGCTGGGGGGTGGGAAACCGCTCACCAGAGAAGAAACTCCACCCCCTAGCAGCGGGGAAGTTCTGGACAGAGCAGAGAGTCGCGGAGCCTGGATATGATCAGCTCCAGGGGTTTGTGGGTGCACGCCTCTCAAGATGTAACGTGGGAACGACTGGACGTGGGGGCAGAGTGACGCGGGCCTTTGTCTCTCCCACACCCCAGGTCTTTCAATGGAGGCAGCTGGAGAACCTCTACTTCAGAGAGAAGAAGTTTTCCGTGGAAGTCCATGACCCTCGCAGGTAACTCTATAGCACAGCTCTCAGCCATAGTTAAACTTTTAGCTGTTAACTTTATCAGCTCGTGCAGTTCGAAAGGAATAACCAGCTGTGCTATCGTATTTTTCTCTTTTTATACTCTTATGTTGTGTCAGGTCCTTGTAAACTATTGCTCTGATGGAGAAGTACATTGTGTGTGTATGTCTGAGTTATTATTGTGATTGTGCTGTCTCTGAAGCTCTGTAGATGTGATGGTTCTGTGCTGGAGGCTCCAGCACCTCTGCTCTGTTTTAACACGTCTTGTGTGATGTGATCCTCTCGCTGGTATTCCTCTCCCTGTGCCGAGAGCACTCATATTTTTGATTGAATGCCCGCCCCCCCATAACCCCACAGGCAGCAATGCGGAGCAGCTCCCTGCCGTCCTGAGAAAGCACATTTTGGGGTTACTTTGTATGAGTGGTTACCCCTCTCCGATCGCACTTGAATGAGCTTCATGGAGACTAGCTCTGCCCACCCCCCCCCTTCAAAAATGAGCCCCATCCAAACAAAAGATCGAAAGTGACAGATTCTCGCCGGAGTGTTACTGCTGGAAATGGCCCCCGCCCGAACCCGATGGCTATCAGCATCGCGTGCAGAAACAAACATCATTTTCTGCCAAGTGCGGTGAGCAGAGAGATCGCTTTTGCAATACGCCCCAGCTGTTAAACAAAATGAGAAAGATGCTTGTCTGTTATGCAGTGAGCTAGGGGAATTGCAGTCAGTCACGTTTGGCTGCAGGGCGGGGGCGTGGAGGGCAGTTGGGAACTTTGTGTGGTAAAATCAGCAAAGATTGTGTGCTTGCTCAGTTTTTCAGCTGGAAGTTGGGAATTACCACTACTACTAATATTAGAGCATCTAAGTTGATGTTTGTTCTACAGAAGCTGCACATTGATATGAAGTAACTGTTCTAAATTTGTAATGGATTTTTAAAGTATGGGGTCACGCAGAGTCAGAAGGGGTTCCATTCCATGCCCCAGCTGTTCTGCCTGGGTTTGTGACAGGTGATCTTTGGAGATTCCTCTCACAGTTCAGAAACATGAGGTTACTGTAAACTGCCCGTAGACCGTCGTGATTACGTGCGTGAGAATGTTCCCTGTGGTAGACTGGCATCCTGGTGTCACCTGCCTCGTATTCTAAGTTTCCGGGGACGGATTCCAGGCTTACGGTGTCCTCATACCAGATCAACTGCTTTAGAAAACGGAGGGATGGATTAAGTACATGAGGTGTTATTATTAGGTAAAATGGCTGTTATCAGTACCATTGTTTCAGTGAATATAAAGTGGAATCGTGTTCGGCCCAATTGCAGGGCGTCGGTGACCCGAAGGACGTTTGGCCACAGCGGGATCGCAGTACACACCTGGTACGCCAGCCCAACCCTGATCAAAACCATCTGGGCCATGGCCATTAGCCAGCACCAGTTCTACCTGGACAGAAAACAGAGCAAGGTCAGTGATTGCGTGTGTGGAGAACATTGTAATAAAACTTTTTAAATAGCTAACAATGACTGGTCTAGCAGAGACGCACCACTGTGGGGGATTGATGTAGCTGAGGGTTGTCGGTTTGCACATTGGGTTGTGGGTAGCTGATGGGCACTGCAGTGTTTTGGCACGTTGGTTCTCATCGAGTTCAGGGCTTTCGTGGTTTGATCCTCTCTTAAGACCTCTGAGGCCATCAACGGTCCACTTCTTTCAACTGGAAACATTTCCCGTTATTTTTCAGTCTAAAATCCACGCAGCGAGGAGCCTGAGTGAAATAGCGATTGACTTGACAGAAACAGGAACATTGAAGACCTCCAAGTTGGCCAACATGGGCAGCAAAGGCAAGATCATAAGCGGTAGCAGTGGAAGCCTTCTGTCCTCAGGTGAGCATCGGCCATCCAGCCCTCACCCTAGTACTGGGTTTGGACCAACCAGGTTTCACTGTAGTACCACGTTTGGACCAACCAGACCCCGCGTTAAATACAGGGCCCTTGAATGTAGCCAGAACATGGTAGTACTACCTACTACAAAAAATCGACTTGGTACGAGAGATAGCCCTAGGGATTCAAATTGCTTTAACCTTCCACAACATTCTGGATCTCCAGCTTGTTTGCGAAAGCCGAGACTGTTGATCAAGTCAGAGTATCATTTTTGTGTGAGAGAGAAATACTTTGTTTTGTTTTTAGCTTGTTATCATATCATGTCCATTGCCAATGTAGCTTCCTTGAAGCATTTCAGTACCTGTCTTTTCACATGATAATGTCTGTTAAGTGATTCCCATTATGATCCCAAACACCTTGACTGTGACTGTGACTGTGAGCATCGCATTGCTGGGAGAAGGTGACCGTGTGCAGAATGACCTGGAACCCCAGTGTCTCCTTGCTGTTGTTTTGCAGGGCCTCGGTTTTACCTCTTTGTGTCAAGAGGCTACATCGAAAATGCTTCCTAATTCGGCTCTTAGTTTCATTTGCTGAGATCATCCTGTCTGCCACAGGGGGAGTCTGTCTTGGTTTCCATGCTGTGGAGTTGACCAGAAGCAGAAAAACAGCTAACAGCTATTGTGTTTGACTGGAGTCTTAGATGTGTAAATGTGAGAACATACTTAGAAGGTTTTCAGCCTTGGGTGTAAACAGTCGTGTGGTACGTTTGGTGTGTGGATGTGCGTAACAGCTCTCTGGACGAGGTTAATAGATGAGGTTAAGCTGCTGTGAAGCAGGCTGCTTACAAGGGACAGTGAGCTTTTGCAAGCTTTAAATATTTATAAAACCAACCGTGCGAGTTTCTTGGCTGAGGACGAGCTACAAACTTCCCTTACAAATTTTCTTAGCCTTTGATGGATACATAGCTTTGCCATAAAGGGAATAATCAGAGTCAGCATGGTGCAAATATGAGCTTTTGATGGCAATTTCGCTGGACCATTACCCCGGAATTTGTAATTCCCACGATTTTATTCAAAATTGAACTATTTTCAGTTGTTTCAGTGATCCCAGTAAGAGCTGCGTTAAGACTGCACTGACAGGAATTCTGCCATCGTTGATTTCCTGGCGTGGCATGACGATCTGTGTAACTCAGCACAGGCTCCCACTGTCCGCCAGATCCTGCGTTCTTACAGAGGTTTTCCCTGTGCCAGCAATCCAGCTGACCACAGAGCGGTACACTGCCGGCGTGGTGAGCGAGTTCACGTCTTTGCCCTGGGAAACGGGAACTGACACTGGAACATCGGCCCTGCCTCTTGCCCCTGTAATTTGAAGCAGTAAAAATGTCACCCAAGAAGCGCGTGAAATGTCCCTGCAACAGTCCTGTGGGCGGACCTTCTAGGGTACTTTGGGAAGGCCTGGCACCCCGGGACTGACTGTGCCGGAGGGGGTGCCCTGCCCCCACCCTCTAAATCTCTGAGGGACAGGATGTTGGGCTACCCAGCCTCAGGGCAGGGAAGCGAACAAACATCCTGTGGGCTGGGGGACCCCTATTGGTCCATATACCAACTTCAGTAACCAATGGGAGGCCTAGTTCAACTGCTTCCTCTTTCCACTAAGAGAATCTGAGCAGTCAGGGACTCATAATGTTCCCTGAAATCAAAGGCAGTTGATTATTCCGTCACCTTCTATGCAGTCCAGGAAAACTACATATGTCTTGGAATATTCCCCATTCATATCTTTTGCAACAAATGAGTGAAAGGCCTTAGAAAACGATTTCTCTAATATACCCCCAAGCTCTCCCTGTCCTTGTTTATTCCTCATATCAGGTGAAAAGGCGGATTACTTTTATTTTGAAAGGTGACTTTAGCTGGTAAGGTGATCCGCAGCCAGTTTGTGGGTCAGCAGTTATTCATGAATCACCCAGCAACTTCCAGCCTGGCCATGGTTCGTAGCAGCTAATCGAGGGTGAAGCCATCCTCTACACACGCAGAGTGTTACGTTTCACGGAGCTGCTGTACCAAGGGGAAACTTTGAGGTAAATGTTCGTAAAGAAAGTCGATACTGTCAGGCCTTGATCCTGCAATTTGCACATTGAAGTGGCCCTACAATCTGACCTCATTAAAGCCCATGGTAATTCAAATGGCAAATAGCAGGGTGAGTCCAAAAGGTATACAACAGGAATCCTACAGAGGCATGTAAAAACTCCACCTAGTTACCGGAAATCAGGGACAAGGCAATGCAGGCCATTCTGCCAGTTCCATTGCAGATACGAATGGGGAAAAAACACCCTGAGCCACATTGTTATAACTTTCCTGTTGTTTTCCTGACAGACTCTTGCGGTAGTAAATGGGCCCTTTCGCTAGTTTCACCTTTGTTATGGGGAATCTACATTTACAAGCCAGGCCAAATAGACTCCCCAATAGACTCCTCTACCCAGCTCGCTCAATGTCCATGCATCTAAGAGGGGTGTCTACGTGAATGCCTTCCACTCAAGTGCAGCCTGTTGTGTAGGGACAAGTACAGGAGGGAGTGTGCTGGTGGTGAAAAATGGTCATTTTAGTTTTCGATGAGTAGTTTTGTCTCTAAATGTCTACTTTCTTTCAGCTGAAGTTGTACATAGACGCTCCCCCCCCTACCCACCCACCCATCCCCAGAGGGAGCAATAGTTCGTCCTTTTAGCTTACAATTGAACATGACAGGGACTCAGTTTCCGCCTCTACTTTGAGCATCGACATCAAACACGGGGTAGCATAGGCAAAAGGGTCACTCATCATCAAAGCTTATTTTTTCTTTACTTTTACTATTTCTTGTTGTGTCTGTGGCAAACTTCCTTGTCCCGGATTATGACCGGTGCCATCCACAGTGATCACCACCTTCAGAGAGCCATGGTGTGGGGTTGCTGTCTAGCGGATGAGGCAAATAACTGTGGTGTCCCTGAACAGGCTCCCAGGAGTCTGACAGCTCCCAGACGGCCAAGAAGGACATGCTGGCTGCGCTCAAGGCCAGACAGGAAGCCCTGGAGGAGACCCTGCGGCAGAGATTGGAAGAACTGAAGAGCATATGCATCCGTGAAGCCGTAAGAGCGCCACCTGCAGGTTTCTGCAGGACATGTCATCTTTAGTCAGAATCATAAGGATGCCACTAGAAGGGAGGGTTTTTCTCACTCTCATGTTCTTTTGGAACCAGGAGCTGACAGGGAAGCTTCCCAAAGAGTACCCCCTGGACCCAGGAGAGGAGCCTCCTACAGTGCGCCGCAAGATTGGCACAGCTTTCAAGCTGGACGAGCAGAAGATAGTCCCCAAGGGAGAGGTGAGATTGGCCACACGACACAGTTGGGGGAATGGGGTGGTCTTCTCTGTGGAAGTCTACTCTAAGGTCTACTGGTATGACCAGCCCAGCCCTGACCTCAGTCTATGCATCGATCATCTTGACAGACTTTGTTTATCCTATATAGTTTCTTTTTCTACAAATAGCCTTGTTTTATTCATAGGAAGTTGCGATAGAGAAACTGTGCATTTTGAAACTAGGCCAAAGGAAAGGAATTTGTACAGGAACGTCAGTCACGGTTTGAACATTTACGAAGCCCAGTGACTTTGGACTGTCTCAGACTTCAGAGCTTCAGGTCGATGAATACAGTTTGCTTGAAGTCCTATGTGGAATCAGTGTGGAGGTAACACATCAGCACACATGGGTTTTGCTGGGCGGTGCGTGCAGTGGTTCTACATGTACTCCTGTCTGGTCTAAGAATAGCTGCTCTGGCCATTTATGCTCCCTACTGTGTTCCTGGGCCCCTGCCCTAGACTTGAGGTCACAGGCAGTGTAGTCATCCAGCCCACAAACACGAGGGAGCCGGCGATCAGCATGAGAACCGTTATTGCTGTTCTCTTAAACCTCCTCCCCCCTTGATAAATGGTGTTTCCCTGACTTCCTGTAGCAGCAGCAAGACTTCACTGCAAATGCTCTTTTTTTTCCACAAGCAGAAGGTAGCAAGGGATACCTTCTGGATTCAGAGGATGTTTTTTACAGCCAAGTCTGGCTATCATAAGACAGCCTGTTGAATGCAAAGCATCTTGTTATGTGGACTGAAGGGCCTGATAGCTGGGATTTGCCAAAGCAATCCGGTATATACCAGATGGTAACAAGCATTTCTGTTTTAGGGTTGTGGCCTAACATGGCTTAGGCAGTGCCAGGCAATGAAGGAGTGTAGTCCATTTGTGACGAGGGGCAAGATCTGACTGGCTGTGCTTTCTTGGTCCTGGCAGGAAGAGGAACTGGAGCGGCTGGAGAGAGAGTTCGCCATCCAGTCCCAGATCACGGAGGCGGCACGGCGACTGGCCAGCGACCCTCATGTCACCAGCAAGAAGCAGAAGAAGCAGAGGAAGACGTCCTACCTGAATGCCCTGAAGAAGCTGCAGGACATTGAGAACAGCATCAATGAGTATCGCATACGGTCTGGAAAGAAGCCGACTCAGAGGGCCTCGCTCATCATCGAGGGTGAGTCAAGGGGTTACCCAAAGGCTCGAAATCATCAAACATGGACAAGTTGAGGTTTAAACACTTGAGTTAATCTTTATACCTCAAAGAAAACACTAAGCTCTCAGCTGCCTGCTAATAGCCACAAAGCCTGTATTCATTAACAATAACTGAAAAACATTGGTATATGTAGGATACAGATAAACGGTCACCAGATTCATTACTCAAGCTTCTCGGTTAACAGACGTTTACACTGACGTGGTTCCTTAAAGAGCAGGTTTTATATGCTAGAAAATGAAGCCTCGCCATGCTTAATAAAATAACACAGAGGGCAGCGTAATAATAAGATTTCCTGTCATTGCAAGATCAAAGACCATTGAAACAATTACCAAGACATTTTCGTGAGTAGATGTATTTGGAAATAAAGATTTAAAAGGTTATCATACCAGTCTATTAATAACTGCTGTAATCTCATTTAAGCTTTGGGCGTTTCAGGACTCAAGTGAATTGTTAGGAAAATAAATGTAATGTCCGGCGTGCCTGTGTAATAGCGCAGGTCTTGGGTAGATGAGAGGCCGGACTTAATTGTGGGAGGCAGACTTTGACACAACACAGTCCACAAATGGTGGACCTCACCGTGAAGTTAGTGTGGCTAAATATTTATCATAAGGTAATAGGTGTTTGCACGCCTAAAAGCTTCCCTGAAAAGAGGGACCCTCTGGTGTTTAGTCTAGCTAGTTAGCTTCTCTCTTGGGGAGCATTTTTTCTGTTTTACGAGTCAGCTTCAGGAACCTAACTTGCAGCTCCTTGTACCCCCCCCCCGTACCCCCTCTGCAGAGGCAAACATTGGCTCTGAAGACAGCTCCCTCTCCGATGCCCTGGTCCTCGACGATGGTACGTGGCTCCATCGTTGTCCAAAATGCAGCGTTTTCTGTCGTTGGAGCGGTTCATTTCCGCTCGCGGTTTGGCATTCGGGGCTCCACCTTTCCTTCCCCAGATGCAGTCGTGTTCTCAATGTTGGCCTACAATTGTTGGGACCACCCAGCTTGAAAAGCGATTCAGCAGAATAAAAGTCTCGAAAAACATGTCACCAGCTGTTATCGCTATTTCAGGAATCTTGGGCATACTTGATGATACATGATTAGTTAATGAATGGGGGCCTGACAGTACGGGACAGGGTTCGCTCACTGCTTCCGTCCCTCTGCTCAGACGACCCCCAGGTGACGCCAACCTTCTCCCCGGCGGCCTCCCCCCACCGCGGTCTGCCCCCCCGGCCCCCGTCGCACGGCAGGCCTCCTCCGCCACAGTCTCTGGAGGGCCTTCGGCACCTGCACTACCAACGCAGCGACTATGACAAGTCGCCCATCAAGCCCAAGATGTGGAGCGAGTCCTCGCTGGACGAGCCCTACGAGCGCGTCAAGAAGCGCCCCTCCCACAGCCACTCCAGGTGGGTGCCGGCCAATGGGCAGGCTGCTGCCAGTCAGCTGACCCTACCGCTGATGCCAAACTGGCCGTGCATTCAGTGGAGTAGCTTGAGCTTGAGATTCGGTATCATTTTACTCCTTCCACTACATCTAACGTGACGTGTTTGGTCTCCCGATGGCGGTCACGTCATTTTCTCTATAAACATACCCAGACATGGCACTTTCACTAACCACACTTTCATGTGAGGCCTACGCTGTGTGTGTGGGCAGGCAGCAGGGGTTGATGGGACGTTGTCGGTCTTTTCCACAGCCATCGGCGTTTCCCCAGCACAGGCAGCTGTGCAGAGGCCGGGGGGAGTGGCTCTTTACAGAACAGCCCAGTCCGGGGCCTTCCCCAGTGGAGCTCCCAGTCCAGCATGCCCTCCACGCCTGACCTGAGGACACGCACCTCCCACTACATCCACTCCACCAGGTCAGCTGCCAGCATCACCCCCACCCCCCAGCAAAGTTGACCAGGGTGGGATCAGTAAGGTCGATCAAAGTTTGTCCAGTCAAGCGTGCCAGAGAGAGGGCACCTGGGGGGGGGGGCACCTTGAACGAGCCACCAAACTCACATTACAGTTCAGTATCAGCTGAGCAGGTCGCTAAAGTTCACGAGGTAACGATGTCTCCAGTTTTAATAAGCATAGGCTTGGGCACCATCTTCTGAGAGGGCGCTAACTTAGAAAACCATGGGCACTCCCCCATCTCCAACCCCCTCTGACATGCCCTGTCCAAGGTGCTGGCAGTGAAGCCTGCCTGGGGCACCTCACCAGCTATGGTTCTGACACTTTTCCTCTACTGACTGCGTCCCCCCCCCAGGTCCGTGGACCTCAGCCCCACGCGGCTGCATAGCCTGGCCCAGCACTTCCGGAACCGCAGCTCCAGCTTGGAGTCGCAGGGCAAACTGCTGGGCCCAGAGTCGGACACGGGTAGCCCGGACTTCTGCGGACCGGCGGCACGTGGCAGCAATGGCTCAGATGCGCCAGACGACTGCTCATCCTGCACCAGCCACTCCAGCTCGGAGCACTGCTACCCAGCGCCCGGCAGCGCCAACTACTCCACATTAGCCGAGGACTCACCCTCTAAGGCCCGGCAGCGGCACAAGTCCAGCGGGTACCTGGGCTCCTCCAACTCGGGGAGCATGCCCAATCTGGCGGCCCGCAACGGCGGTGGCAGCGTGGGGCACCATGGCGTCTACCTGCACAGCCAGAGCCAGCCGTCGTCGCAGTACCGCATCAAGGAGTACCCGCTGTATGTGGACGGCAGCACCACGCCTGTGGTGGTGCGCAGCCTGGAGAGCGACCAGGAGGGCCACTACAGTGTCAAGGCCCAATTCAAGACCTCCAGCTCCTACACAGCGGGCGGCCTTTACAAGGAGGCATGGCGCGGTGCTGACGAGGCCCCCGAGGGCTGCCGCCTGCCGCCGTCGCGCTCGCAGGTTGTACGGACTCCCTCGGTGGGGCGCGAGGGCGGGGCTGGGGGCGGGACCAGGACCGCCGTGTCTGAGGAGCTCCGGTGCTGGTACCAGCGCTCATCCAGCTCGCTTAAGGAGCGCGGCAGCATCTCTCACAGCGGGTGCAACACACCGGAGTACGGCACGCTGCAGGGCCACGCCTCCCGTGCCGGCACGCTGTCCCGGGCCTCCACTGGTGAGCCTCTGTTTGTGCCACACATTTTCTGTGCCGTATGGCTGGGGGGGCCGAAACTTGAGCCGGCCCCCTCTCCCCCCGAGGCATTCCTGCAGGGCATCCATACTTTGTTCGCAAGCAGGGTGGTCCATCAAACAGGCTATAATGCCCCTCCCCACCCAGACCCGCTCCCCTACTTCCCCCTCCTCACTGTCTACGGATTACGCCTCTGTGTGTAAGACCAGGGCTATGGATACAGGTTATTCCTGGCATCTCGTAATTCCTGAGTACAACCACGATCTGTCCCTGCATCTCCGGTTTCCGGTAAATTCTTCACAGCTGGCGTCATCTAGACAGAATCCACCTCCTGCAAAATTCGGCAATACACTTCTGACCTATTCCTCCATTCCGCGCGATAAGAGGGAGTCAGAGTTAGAGGCTGGGTGCCGTCCAGCTCCCCGCTGGGGCTGCCTCGAGTTGTCTTCTGCACATTTTCAGCCAACATTAGATCATCCATCCATCTTCCAGCCACTTATCGTGGTCAGGGCGGGCCAGCCGGCTGCGTCGTTCAGACTATCTGCCGTCCAAAACGTACCGCTCCCATACATTAAATCTGTCGTCATATCTTCTGGCGTTCCCACGCCCCCCCCGCCCCCCCCCAACAGCTATAATCGAATGCAGCTGTGGGCTCCATCGTTTGAGATGAAATGCATGTTCTGGGTCATATCCGCCTTTTCTCCTCTCTGACTGTAGGATTTATTTTTTTTTATGCAGCACTGCATAACTTCGAAGGTCCCTCACGACTGAGTTCTGGGTGTGGCTTTAGTCACCAAAATTTGGGGGATGGGGGTCAAATCCCCATCACTGCGAGTCCCACTATGAGGTGGGATTTAGGAGAAAGTCCGAATTCAGGTGCTGCATCTTTCAAAGGCTGCATTCAAGACCGAGTGCATCACAGCGACGTGACAAGGCTGTCCCGGTTTCGAAGGCTCCTTGAAATGCGGCCTAGAAATGCATTATTCTTTTGCCGGGATCCTAAGATTCATTGCGTGAACCTTCGAAGGATGCAGCCCCTGAATTCGATGCAGTCAATGCGTACCAGTCGGCACCTGAAAATCCAGGCGCAGAGCTTGAATGTCCAAATAAAATCCTCGTGCTTGGGGACCTAACTTGACGTTAGAATTTCGGCAAGCTGGCAAACAGATAACAAGAGATGACATAACCCTGATCGCCACCTGACCCTGTGTATGTGTATGTGTTTGTGTGTGCGTGTGTGTGTCTGTGCGTGCATGCATGCGCATGTGTCCTCTGCAGCCTCGCCTCACAGTCACAGGAGTGCAACCCCCTGCAGTGAACCTGCCGCTACGCCGCCCCCCAGCAGCCCACAGCATATCCTCAGCTGGCAAAGCGGGTACGAACCACCCCCCCCATTGCCCTCATCCTCCCCTCTTGCTTATCCCCCCATTTGTGAGGAAGCAGGGGACAAAAGACTGCTACAAATTGCCCAGTTACCCCCATGGCGCATTTCAGACACGCGGAACGTTCTATAAAAATTTCTCCCGCGGCCCTCCGGTGACTTGTTGACGTCCAGTTCTTCCCCACTGTTGCGTAAATGCATGTAGAACTGGGGGTCTTGGTATAACTTAAAAAGTTTTTTTTTTTCCAGGGTACAGATAACATTAGTATAAAGGAGCTTAATAGCGCTATTGTAAACACACTCGCCCACTGTATCAGATGGTAGTGCGGTCACTGACTCGCATGTGTGTGTTTATATGTGCCGAGTTAAGCGATATCCAGGACGATTTGGGGGCGGAGGAAGTCAGGGCTTGGCGAGAGGGTCTGTTTACTCTGGATCTGCCGACTGGACGTTAAAATAGAGCAGAAACACCAGCCTTAGAATAGTTAAGGCTGCTATTTTTTCAGAGCTCTGTGCTAAAACCAGCAACTCCCCATGTGCCTGGGATTGTAGATCTGGTGATAATCCAGTGCTCATTCTGTGATTTAGTGGAGGAGTTCTTTGTGTCCTGGCATGCCAACGCACCTTTGTAGACCAAGGATTGTACCCCCACGAAGCCGTCAAACTCCCGGACTCTAACTGCTAACTGTGTGGCACTCCTGCTGTTTCCACCCCCCGCCTTACTAACCTCTCCCTGGCTTGACTGTCCTCTCCACTTCTCTTGGTTTAGAGACACGGCAGAAGGCTGTCCCTCTGAGGAACACCCTCAGTCTCCAGCTCACCAAAATACTGACGCTTAGAGGTACAGTACAGGCTCTGAACCCCCCCCCCGCCCCAGCCTGTGTCTCCCAGCATGCACTTCTCTGTCCAACTGTAACCCCCGCTGCCTCTGGCACCTAACATCCTCCTCTTATATCATCTTCTGTTTTCGTCTCTGAGCTGATTAGAACATCCTGCTTAATTAATCGGTGGCCTTAACGCCAAATTATTACCATTATATTAATAACTTAAACGACAGCGTCGGTAATAAAGAGCTAGCAAAACGGAACACGGCTGTTCCAGAATGCGGGCTATGCGTGTGACGTTTCATGGAGCATTGTCCTCTGTGGCAATTTTGACAACATATTAGTAACAGGGACCAGGTCCTGCAACCTTCTGGTCCCTGTTGACTGCCATTATGGAGGTGATACAGGGCCCCTGTATATTTTGGGGCCCTTTTTCAGTCAGTTAACATGGCTTCTCTTTTAAATCAGTACTGCCATCAGGCATGAGTTATTAGATAATGACCAGGGTTTAGACAGCTTAAACGGGATCGAAATGAGCTCCGCGGTCCTCACGCTTTGTCTGTCTCCGCAGTTCTTTCAGCGACGGCTGTTACCTGGACAGTCCCCTGTTAGCGGATGTTCAATGGTACGGTCGGGAGAAAGCTAAGCCAGGGACCCTGGTCTGAACACTCGCCGTCGACCTCCTCAGCATCCTCAAGACTGACCGGCGAGCTTGCGGGTCACATTTTCCCGACCTCGAACCGTCAGCTGGAGGCACCTTCCTTAAACTGCACCCCTTCTTTGGGTGGATGGGTCGAATGCTCCCACTGAACTCGTGACACCCCCTAGTGGTTGCGCTGAATCGACTTCTCTCGACTCACTAGGTCCTACAAAGCTCCTGATGGTTCAACTCCCCCACCCAGCCCTCACACCAACAGCAGTTGTTGTATGAACGACTGGTTGCCTCACGCCCCCTGCTGGAGCCACAGACGCTAATCTGTAGAAGAGCCAGTCCTTGGATTAGCAGCCTGGCATCCGTATCCAGGTCATCTGCCACCCACCACGCAACGTCGTTTGCACCAACGCTGTGGGAAATTTCGCAAAGCCAACCCACCTGCTCTGAGACCAGCCTATGTTATTTTTGTTTACCGTTCTGTTTGGATTTATTTTTGTTTTATTCTGAAGGTGATTATTCCCTGCGCATTGTATCCTTTGCCTCTGGAATTCTTGGAGCCTGATTGGATGATGATGATTCTGACCACGCCCCATGCAGGTTATCCCAGGTCAACTCATTAAAATCTCTCTGCTAACAAAGACCTAGTCAATCCCTCTTACTGGGGCGGCACCAGTTTTTCCAGATTCCCATACAGTGCCCTCTGCTGCCTCCCTGTTTTGGACCCCTCAGCCTTCAATAGCTATTTGTGTACACAGTCCCTGTTAAAGTCACTTAATACCAAGGACCACTATTGTGCATCGCTTGCACCATAGATTTGCTCAGTTGTCTTGGTATCTGCAGGATCCTTTTCAGAGCCTACCCCATCCTGTCACATCATTGGATTGAATCAGACTATCTGCACATATGCTAATTTCTCTATGGTGGACCTGTCTGTCAGTCAAACTAATCCCGGTTTCAGGATTGGGAGTGGGCTTCCCTTTTAGAGCCACAGCAGGGTACCTTGGTGCTCCAACGCCCCGTACTGTAACGGCACCAGCAGAAGCCAGCAGCAGCGTGACCAGCGGCAGACCTCCTGCTCAACCCCTGGCCCGACAAACGCTATGCCTTACTCAACACAACGGGTTTTTGTCAGCATCAGGCACCAGTGGAAGAATCCGATCTCCAAACGAACAGCAGTCTGGAGCTGATTCCACTGCCCCCTGGGTCACGGTGTCTGCTTTCCAGATGATTCCATCAAGACAAATGTTTCTGCACAAATGGAGTGTAGTTAGAAAAACACAGACAGGCAACATTAACACCTGTAACACAAATGTTTACAGGATCCTGCCATAGTAACCTTATTCGAGCATCAAGTTACATTCAACTGAAAACCCCTCCATTCCACCATAAATAATGACCATCCTGCCTTAGGGCTTAATGAAAAAGACTTTAGGTGAAATATATGGCACAAATGGAAATATTGTTTCTTTGGGGGCGGATAAAGGCTGAGGGTTTTCAGTTTGACCATAGAAAGCTGGAAATCAACCATCAGGAAGCAGGTTCCCACACGTGTGCTCCTCACGGCAACTTCGTTAGTGTAGCCACGGTAACGGTGGAATCCACAGGTGGGCCATGACAACGTGGATGTCGGACATGAACTTGGGATGCAATGGAAGGGCTAGGAGATTCCTCCTTCCATTCTTCTCTGTTAAACCAGAGGGTGCACAGAAGCCATATTCCTGACTGGGGACAAAAAAAAAACCTTGTTTTCTTGTCGCTATGGATTTCTTAGCCGTGTCCTCCTCCGCACACCTCCGCTCACATGCTGTGACCACATTTCCTGTACCTTTAATCACCAGGTAAATGCCCAGAATCGAGAAGCACACCTTCTTTATTTTTAGTATGGGTAGAAACAAAAAATAATGTTTTGTGCCACCAGCCATTCTTAGGCACACTGAACGCACAGGATCTTCAGATGTTTGTTATTTCAAAAAAGAAGCTCTCCAACATATCTCAAGTGGGTTTTGAAGTCCTGTCATGCTGTAGAAGACCTGGACAAGTGGCCGCTGTCTTCAGATGCTGTGGGACTGAAGCTTTGGCTGAAGAGGAGGATGTAAATCCTCAGCCGGTCGTCTGGGCTTCTGCAGACTTCTGTGACCTTCCTCCTCCCAATTGGAGAAACCGCAAGCGTCATCAAACATCCAGATCAACAGGCACGTTGCCTTCAGAACAACATTAGACAAACTGGAAGTGAAGAACCAATAGAATATATGGGGAAATTTCTATTTGAGGAATGGTGTAAGGACAGTGTTGGCAGAAAATGTGTCTCCAGGTAATCCCTGTGGTGTACACAGTGCCTCCTCTCAGTTTTTCCATAAACCCCTGTTTCACTCCAGTCGTTTATAGTTTATTGATCCATGCCTGGCAACATTGAAAGCAAATTCATAGCAAATTGAGGGGATTTTATCCTGTAAGATGAAAATTTGCCCTGTTACTTACCGAGCATGGCATTGTGGATCCTGGAACTTAAAGTAAGAAACCGTTTACTGTAGGACTTCCTGAATATGACGTTCTTAACGCCCTCCCTACTCCTGATCTTAGAACTTGTGGTAATCTCTGATCGCAAAACCAATGTGAGTACAGGCTGTGTCTTAGGACCTTTTACTCTCACCCTATTGCTGTACACGTTGAAAAAAGTTAGCAGTTTTTATATTACAAGAAAAATAAGTAAATAACATTACTCAGCATTTACTGATGTGGAGGGCAGAGTGTTTTTAAACATTTACCATTATTTTAATGATGATTCTGGGTTTTTTATTTTTAATAAATCAGTATTAGGCTTTAGTTTCAACATTTTAAAAACCCTTTCAGGTGCTACAAGATTACCACTCTCTGCCCTGTTAACTAGGTGTAGAATTTTACTTCTACCTGTCAATAGTTCTACTACCAGTTGTCCAAAATGAAGGATGTTAGTGTGAAACTAAAATTGTACAGATCACCTCCATCTGACAGTAGGGCATGTTCAAATAACCAGACGAAGATGTATGTTGTAGGAAACAACAATGTGGAATTGTAAGAAATAATTAATTACATTGTTAATTTATTCTTTTTTCTATTAAGAATTTGTATAGTAACTTTACATTTTTCAAAACTGTGTTGTTGGCAACTGATAATGAGATTTCCAGATGAGAAACTCGCTGGTTCTTGAGATAATGAAAATAAATTATTGCTGAATGTTCTCTAAATTGAAGTTTTTGTATTTCCTTGATTTTCTTAATTTACCAAAAGCAGAGTATGATTTTGGGAGGGTCATATGGGATGAAATAGGACCAGGGTGTTTCTCAAAATGTTAAATTTCTTCGCCTTAGTAATTAACATAATTAACTCATTAAGTATTGATTACCCAAACAAGATGAGTTCAGCAAAATGGGTATATTGGACGGTAACTGCAAATATTGCGGTGACTTGAGGAGAGCTTTTGAATTGGCTAAGCTGACACAGACAGACAGAAAATCGTAGATTCTCACAAACATAATTCAAGCATAATTTTCTTTGGCAGCCTAAGACTTTTGCACAGTACTATTCGTAGAGGCAAAAATGGAGTGAGTTCACTGACAAACACCCTTTTGTCTTACCCAACAGTGACTTGACTAATGGCAGCAACTCCAAACCCCACACAAAAATTTTAAAATAACACATTGAAAGGTATGGGTCTCTTAAAGCTGGTTCAGATGTTCATTATCTGAGCGCAGGGTCTGTAAGAACCTTCTAGACCAGTGTTTCTCAAACCAGTCCTTTGTGACCCACAGACAGTCCACGTTTTTGCTCCCTCCCAGCTCCCTGCCAGACAGTCCACGTCTTTGCTCCATCCCAGCTCCCTGCCATACAGTCCACGTTTTTGCTCCCTCCCAGCTCCCTGCCAGACAGTTCACACTTTTGCTCCCTCCCGAGGACCAGTTTAAGCTATCTGTCTGAACCAGCCTCCCCACCTCTGTAATATGCAACCTTTACTCAGTACCAGTCAGCCTCATGTCCCCGCCCCCCGCCCCCTTGTCTTCAGCAGAAACAAAACCACACAGACGGGTTGGGGGGGGGGGCACACCATAGTCATCCACAGTTCCGCCACCAGCCAGGGGCTGCCTTAGTTTTATACAAACCTGTCCTCCTAACAAGAGAAAACAGATTCTTCACTTCTGCTGTTGGGATCCCTGGTCATTTTGGGAATGGGGGGTGGGGTGGGGGGTATAATAGGAGAAAGGAGCTGCATCAGTAAGACAGGAGCCCAGCCAAAGAGGTGCCTACCCAACACAGGAATCCATTGGCATGGAATTCTGGGAAATTTTTCACATTGCTTATTGTCAGGTAATATTTACTACGACACAACTGGCACTAAGCTTCACGCCCCAGCTTCAGTGCATAATTTTAGGATCGCCCTTTTCCTCAAGAGGTGTCATGACGAGGTGACAGCTGTTCCCATGGTGGATTAGCAATGTTTGCTCAATAATTTAACATGGAAACCAAGCACAGTGGCTACAATCACAGAAAAAATGTCTTTTTATTTTTTTTCTTTCTGGTTTTAAACTGGCTCAATTATCAACATGGTGAAATCTAAAAAAATTCCATTTCGGAACTGCTCAAGTTACTGCAGAGGGGATTGTAAAGAACAAAATGACCTGGATTCTGACCCTAATACCATGTCTTACTGTGTTGAAACGATTGCCAGTTCTCACTCACATCAAAGAAATTAAGGCAGGAGATATTTAGCCATTTGACCTTTTTTGGCCCTTACCAGGCACCATAACAGAGATACTTTGGCGAGGCATAGAATGACACTTCACACGTGTGGTAGTTTCCAGAGGTTGCCATTACTTCACAAATCTCTCCAACAGACTTCCCCCACATTCAGCGAGAGCAGGGGGACGCGCCCACCCTCTTTTCTCTGTGAACCCCTAACCCCCACCGGATTAAATAACCTTGCGAGCCGCAGACTTTGGCATGGCCCTGCTGCATCGCTAATGAAATCCAGTTGCCATAACAGTGTTCCCATGGCAACACTCTGGGGGCTAGCGCTAGCTTTTTGGGACAGCTGGAAGCTGTTAGATCGACGTGCCATGAGAAAGTTGCTGTTGTTCATTTATTTATTTACCTGCATCGTACGACTCGCCACTTTCGTCCGTGTCAATGGGAAGATCGGTTCCCTCCTTTTACTTTTTTCCCAGAGTTTGGATCTCATTTAGCTAAGGAATTGCCAGACGAGGCAGGGATTATCGTGAACTCATTTTCCTTCACGGCAGCATCTTTTCAAAGCTGTAGCTCCAGGGGATGCCACAGGGTGATGGCGAAACACCAGCCGTCTAAGGGTTCAAACTGTGTCATTTGCTGATGAACTTACCCCGTGCTTTGAAGAAGAGGTGAAAAAATGTAAGAAAACCACTATTCATGGAGTGTCTTCAGTGCAACTGAAATTAAACTCCACCATCTCAAAGAGACCACAGGAACTGAGGAGTTCCCACATACCAGCATATGACCATAGGAGCCTGGACCATCTTGGCATTATAGGTAATTTTTCCCAACAACCTAATAAAGAAGAGATTCGAAGACATGAATATTATGAAAGGCATGTGACACTCATTGACCTCTGACCCCCAGGAAATTAGCTCCACTCACACATCGCCGCAAACATGGGTGCTGCATACCCTCCAGCCTCCGCCCTGAACCAGAGTTATTAACCATGTAATTAGTCACAGCAGGGGAGTGGTCAGGGCAATTATCTGGAAGTGTCACTGAGTCGGGTCAGGAGCCAGGCTGGACCTGTGTCCTCCAAAAGCAGCCTGATGTGAAGACCAGCTTCTCCAGAATGGAGAAGTGAGAAAGAGGGAAATGTGTCTGATACAGCAGAGCCACATGTGACATGTCATGTGTTTTGATGTGTTCTGGATGGAGTTAACTAATAGGAGACAATGTCCAGAGATTCCAGAACCCTTTCTGAAGTCTTCTTTCCTCTGTCAGTGACTCCTGCAGACATTTAATGGGCCCTGACTGAATCCTCCTTTGCCTTTGGACTCTACAGCCCAATCTAATGGCATTCCCTGTTTCTTCTTGCTGTGCTGTCAACCCACCTCAGGACTGTACACACAGGGGTCTGCCAGGTCCCGTATCCACTCACACAGGCCACGTGCATGAGAATCCATGCCTATCTCACGGTGATTATGGACCAACACTTCATTCCTCACCACTGCTGCTCTCTCACTGACCCAGATGTGGGATACGGCGCCCCTAGAGGACAAAAAAAAACAACAAACAAACTGAGGCTCAGTGCTGTGATCAGCGTCATGTGGCCGGGGTGGGGGGGCATTCTCCAGGCCCGGGCAACCTGGTGCCTGCAGATGTTTCTGGCTTTTATCCCACTGACAGCCTTAATAGGAATAACTATTGCCTTAGATGTATGTAGGTTGACGTACATGACATTCTCAATGTCGTTGTCATCCAAACACACTCAACAAAGACCAGCAGGGCTATGCCACTCAGATCATTAGAAATCCATCACTGTATGGCATACAGAAATAAGAAACCAGCCCTCAGTAAAGAATGTAAGATTGCTTTTCACATTTGAATACTATGTGCATATAAATATTTGAATATCACTGTCTTACTTGTCCTGTACTGACATCAGAAACCCTACAAGCATCCTCTGCTCCCCAAACATGGTTCTAATACTCTGAAAGATTTAAAACCTGGTTTGAGGTACTCAGCATAGAATGGATGGATGGGTGGATGGATGCATGGACTTCTGGGTGGAAAATGGGTTGATGTAAGAAAAAATGGCGCCATCTAATGTTCATAAAATGGTTAGGTTTCAGTGGTCCATGTTCTTCAAAGAGACGTGCAACTTTAGTATATCTCAGCTGGTGCTTCAGGTTTAGAAAATATAATATTACTTACTCTGACGGAATCTCACAATACAGTAAAGCAAGTAGCTTTTGCCTGGATTAATACGTGCATCTTGCAAAGGTCTTTGCAAAAACCTGCAAAGGTTTAATATGAACTGCTGAAGTGCAGCTGATGGTTATACATCCTCTGCTCTAAAAGTAACAGATGAGAAAGAAAATAATTTATGTGATGATCTATAATACTCTGATCTCTGCTTTATAGTCTCAGGTGTTACTGGAAGTTCTTGGCAGTTTTGGGTCAATGGAGAGCAGGCTGAGCTCTCAGGCTCTCACCTCATCTTTCAGGGTCCCGGGTCAGGCCTGGGGCAGACGGTCAGGCTGGGTGAACGACCTCAGGGCATTCTGGGAAACCTGGGGGAGAGAGACGAATTTCCTCCATCTGCCCCAGCTTTAAGGAACATTGGAAAGCTGTTTTCCCAATATTAATTTTATTTAATAATGCATGTCTTACATACACCCACAATACATTCTACATGGAAATAGTTCTTTTTAATACGCTACAGTTGGATCAGTCTTTCTTACCTCACTCGTCAGGGAGCCCCAGACAGTCCACATTTTCCCCCCTCCTAGCTCCCAGCACCCCTCTGCCAGGAATTCAGTGTTCTTCACTGGCTGGGAGAATGGAGGGAGCAAAAATGTGGACTGGCTGACGGTCCCTGAGGACTGGGTTGAAAAACCCTGAGTTAGATGTTGTATGTATTACATTTGTAGTGTCCATTGGTAGAAAGGGGTCACACATATGATCTGACCAAACACTTCCAGTCCTTACAGACGCCAGCTGAGCTCGGGCTAAGATGCTTGATATATGATGAGTCAGCTCACAGTTGGGTACTGGGAGTGTGACTCGTCACCCCTTCTGGGTCAGTGTCTGCTGACGACTCACTCCACAGCAAGCACTCCCTTTTGTGTCATGGGCAAGGTGTCGAGGTGACAGGAACCTGCAGCCAAACCCAACCCACAATAATTAATTAACAACGAGCCCTCCCGGGTTTTGTTCCGACACCCCTGTGCACGTACCTTTTGTACCTCAACCTCCATGGGTTGAGAACAAAACATTAGTAACTGGGTGATCCGATAAGTGCAGCCGTCGTGAGAGAAGGCAAATGGATGTCGGCAGTTTTAGCGTGGCAACTGCAGGCTAGATTGTCCCATTTTAATAAATGGCCAGAAAAACCGGTCACAATAATTGCATTTGGAATAATTGTGTTTAGTGAGAAAAGAAGCTAAATTAGTGTGATGCCTATTAGCGGTTATTATATTATGCCTATTGATGCAGTGCCTAATGGTCGGCAGACATAATCAAATCCCATCCGGTAGCTAATAATTTAAGGCGTGCAACTGCTGATTTATTCAAGCAATATTTGCCTGTGGGCCCATGTCAAACCATCATCAAAACCTTAGTCTTGACGGAAAGGGGCCAAAGAGTGCAATAACTTAATGATTGTGTTGTGGTCTTTTTGGGGGTGGAGTGTGGCTCAGAGGGTTAGGGCACTGTACCAGTGATCGGAACGCCACCAGCTCAAATCCCAGAGTCGCCAGAATGATGTCACCGTTGGGCCCTTGAGCAAGGCCCTTAACCCCCCCCCCCACAAATTGCTCCAGGGACTGACTGACATTGAATGCATGGCATTCCTTCAAACATGTCACATTACATAAAAATGTCTGCAAAATAAATAAAATGTATGTAGTGTGCTGCAATGTACAGAGAAGATTTAAAAATAATCAGCCATATCTTTTTTTTTGGTGGGGGGGCGATGTAGCAAAGGAAACCTAAAAAGGACTTTTATTTTGAAGTAACTAGAATTGCAAATGCAGCTACAAAGGTAAGTCATATTAGGCTGAATGCCAATTAGCAGTGAGGGTCAGCTGTATAAGAGACCAAAGAATGAGCACTTTGATTTGGGGAGTTGTCAAGGTGGTTTTACTTCCAAGGAGGCTGAATTGCAGGTGTGACAGTCACAAAGACAGAGGAATGTATTGATGGAAACGGCCTTAACAGTCTTGCCAGGAGATATCAAACACAGACATTGCATGGCAGAGGAAGGGCAGCGGTCGCCAGCTGAATCTGTATAGCAGGGATAGACGAACACTTAACAGGACTGGTGCTGAAAACCACAAAAGTCTCAAAATCAGCACAGAACACAATCAGCATCTCTGTGACCCAGAATGGAACCATGGAGAAAAGTGATATCATCTAATGTGTCACCTTTCACCCAGTTTCTTACATCTCGATGGGTTTGTCTGGAGGAAGCCAGCGGATGCCTTCAGTTCACATCATCTGCAGTCAGTTCCTGATCAGCATTGGATAATATGGCCAACGCCAAGTGGGGAGATCCTTCACGATACTGCCAGCGATGCTGTGGGGGTCATTAGGCATGCTGACTGTTTTGTATGATCATTTAACAGCCAAGGAATATGAAGCCATTTCACAGGAGTAGAATCTGTGACATATTACTAGTATATTTTTGTGTTTGTACTTTTGTCTTTGCTATATGGCGCCTTGAATGGCGGGAGACTGTTCTTTGGCTTTGTTGAATGAATTACTTGCATCACTCGAGATGCGCCTGTATCTGTGTATCCTTTGCCAAGCGGATTTACCGCAGCATTTTCTGAACATTTCCGCTATACATCTATCTATACATTTCCATGCTTATGTGTGTGTTTGACCTATGATTTAACAAACAAACAAACAGTAGTGTCTGGAAGATGGAGACGGAGATGGAGAGTGCCAGGGCTGAGAATGAAGGGTGGCCAGAGCAGATGGCTGCTGAGCAGGAACTGGAGGATCGCGGCTGACCAACTGCGCCCGTGTGACGTTCCTTTCTGGCACGGAGAGGCGGCCGCGGCCGACTGGGAGCAGGGAGGAGGACCGGCCCAGCACTGGAGGGGTACAATGCGCTTATGCTCAAGCCAGACAAGCGGTCGGCTCTGAAACTATGCTAGTGGAGTGAGTACCAAGCCCTTTGATGCCACGATAGTAATACTGCCCCTGGATTTTCAAAGACAAGCCCCTTACAGTCCCACCAATGAGTGAATCTATCCCTAGGGAACGGATATGAGGACCTGTGGCTTCTTGCATCCGAGAGCAGCTACGATATCGATCAAGACCAGCAGGACTGCTCGCCTATCAAGCTTACAAAATGCACGCCACCAAACTGTATGAGGCAGGAAATAAAATTACAGTCTGCATGCCTCCTCATAAGAAAACTTGCATCGATATTTTAGTATTGAATGAAAAAATAAGTACTTGGCAGACCACATAGCGGTTCTTTGATTCTGATTATATATTGCTTTATTCCATTTCCCTAATATCTGTGGATGATATCTCACAAATACATTTATTTAAAATGTTATGTTGACTTCAGTTTATATTTTAAGGAATGGTGGGTAAATCAAGTTTATACCTTGTTAGTGTCTGGTCTTTTAAACGCTTACAATTTCTCTAGATTTAAACTTTCCAGACACAGACACAAACGATATATGAAACTAGTGATATATTGTTGTGCATCGCCGATTACACTTTAGTAGTGTAAAATGTGATTTTGTAGCGCTGCAATAAATTTAGATTTGTAGGGAACTGGTAATTATGACGCAAATGCTTACACCACGTGCAGTTAATCGTGTTAATTTCCAATTGCACACGTGGGTAAATCACTCCAAGGTTAAGCGAAAAAATGTATCCGTACAGCCAGTCAAACAAATGCGTAGCATGACATTTGGGTCCCTCGTACACCGTCTAACATGAACCATCAGATGGCGCAAAGGAATTTGCATGACGGTGATATAAACATGAAATATGAATATGGATATATGAGAGCCATAAGGATGGAGCGATCGCGCCTTTACGGGAAATGTGGCAGCGTGTCGCCGTCGCTTTGGGGGCCGTGATGTGACGCTAAGCCGCGGGAAGCGTAACGCGGTGATGAGCCGCAGTTTTGCGCTGGTTAAAGAGACGGACCCCGGGGCCTGCTGTTTATTCCCATGCTATACGCTCTCTCCCTCTCTCTCTCTCTCTCTCCGGCTTCATCCCTCCGTCACACACATTTTAGAAAATGGAGTTTGCCGAAAGGAAAAGGAGCAGGAAATCGCAAAGCTTTAAACTGGTTAATGAGGAAGGTAAGGAAGGGGCTTTTGAAGGTGTGACCCGCTTATTTGCGTCGCTTTTTCTAAAAATAACATAAGCAAAATGGGGAACATTTTTTTTTGTCTAAATGCATGGCTTGTCTGTCTAATTCTCAAGACGCTTTGATCAACGAGGGAATAAGACCTAATTTTAAGATATTAAGACGTCGCCATGGGAGTCATAACAGTTGATCTGAAAAATAACGTGAAGTATCTTATGTCGTGATGAATTGTTACATTTACGGCGCAATATGCATCTATTTTTCCAGACAATCCATGCATTACTAAACCAGACCTGAAAATTATACGATCCGAGTTTCTCCTAAAAACTTGCCCGGCTTTTGACGTCTTAATGTTAATTACAAAAAAAAAATCCACAGCAAAACTTGACGCACTTCAGCTTGAGTTTTCAGCGCATTTAGACACTGTGGCGTTTAAATGTGATGTTTGGAGGCGGATTGAGCCCGTTGAGCTCCGGTGGCATGTTTATAATACCTACAGGTGGAAGCCTGTAGAGCATCGCTGGCTGCCAGCCTCGGCCACTCTGTCCCCGCAGACGCACATACTGCTCCAGACGGCAGTTCGATACGCTGCAATACCTGCTGTATCATGCGTATGCTTTTGTGATCGCTATCACGTAAATGGTGCGAGGAATATTTTGATATATTTTGTTTGATCTGCCGCCTTAACAATATACGCGTGAGATTGCCGTATATTCTAATCCGCATTCATTCCCTTACTATTTTCTTTTTTCCCCAGACACTGAAACTCGGTACTTTGACAGTGCCGGAAATACAGACGTCAATGGCAGAATTAAAGATGTCACCATAACTGAAGGTACAGTGACTGTCCTTTCTGGGAAGCTGACAGATTTCATGTTTAAGTGCTGTTCCTAGAATTTGCTCCTCATATTTACCCCAGAACACTTCATATTTACCCCAAAGCCATTTCGGTGATATCCAGAGGTGCCTGAGGTTTGCTTTTATGTGAGCACAGTGTGTTGGTCGCGTTTGGCTGGCCCGGAATATTCTGGTACGTGAGGCACCTGTGCTTTAGCCATACCTGCCCGTCTCTCAGGTTGGCTTGGCGACGACGGCATGGAGATCAAGAGGCAGATCACGGGGATGATGCGGCTGCTGAGTGACAAGGCCGGCCGTGGGCACCAGCGGCCCGGCGGTGCCGGGGACGGCCTCAAGGCGGAGCCCCAGGACGCAGAGCCGAGCTGGGGACAGCCCTTGGCGTTATGTCTTGACGAGCCCCAGCACAGCACCTGGAACCTGGAACCCTCACCAAGGCCTCAGGGGCCGGGGCAATATAGTACCCGCTCGAAAACCTCGAGGATGCTGAGGGACGCCGGAGGCATGGTAAATCCCAATGGTGCGTCTACCAGTCACAGCAAATCGATCGATCACCACCCCCCCCCCTCGCCCACGGTCTTTTTTCTTTGTGGTTTTGCTGAAGAATAATGCACCACGCAGGGCCAGAGAGCTTCCCTAATGTCATCTTCTTTTTAAATGCCATCCTAAAAAAAGGAGGGAATATTTATAGCCTTTCTTTTGCGGTTTAATGAAATTTTCAGAGGTCCACTGTTGCTTGAGCGGATTCCCTCATCGATCACGTCCGAGGGAGAATTTTACTGCTCTCAGCTGTTGCAGATTTAGTGCTTCATTCCTATGAACTGTTATTTCATCCCACTTTTTTTTTATTCCTAAACCGCTGACAGGAATGTCGTACCGTAGAGCAAAACGCTCATGATCCTCACCAACCCTCTTATTCCTTTATCAGCCAACCTGAGTGTTTTTTATCTGGTTTTACAGTTCTGTATTCTGTTTTGAATAGGAACGGGATAAACCATGTCCACATATTGTGTTCCATTCCCAAATCCCTATCCCTTAGCGCCGTCTCATACATTTTTAGGAAACTATCTAGCCTTATGCCTAAGCCTTCAGCCATTTAATCCAACAAATAGACAGGGAAATAAATACTGAGTAGATATTTCCTCCCAGGAGATTAGTAACAGTGATGTTATAGATTGGATTAGATTCACAGTATTTCCCAATCCAGTCCATAGGGAGCCACAGTTGGTCACGTTTTTGCTCCCTCCCAGCTCCCAACCAGATGGTCCACATTTTTGCTCCCTATCAGATGGTCCACATTTTTTCTCCCTACCAGCTCTCTACCAGACAGTCCACGTTTTTACTCCTTCCCAGCTTGGGAGCTGAGAGAAGGCAAAAAAGTTGACTGCCTGTGGGTCCCAGAGGACTGGATTGGAAAACACTGGACCAATCAACCAATGCTTGTCCAAGAGCATATCTGCTCATCAGAGAAGGTGCCTAGCTGGTTCTGATAGTGGTGGGGAGGTTCTTTCAGTGCCAGAGAGTGAGAAGGATTGGATGCCACCTTGATAAAGTAGAGACAAGTTCACGATGGCAGATCTGACCAGAGTCAGTTCTTAACCAGCAAACCTGTTTGTGCTTATACCATCACAATTGGCCGTTCATGTGCCACATGGAGTCAGGGTCCTTGTAATCAATCCTCTGCCCGGTCTGCCTCTCTTGTGCCATCCAGCGACGAGCCTGCCCGAAATCATGGAGGCAAGCTGCTGCATGTGTAACTGCAAGAGCACATTGCAGGCCATCCTGCAGGAGTTGCGTGCCGTGAGGAAACTGATGCAACGGCAGAAAGGTGAGTGCTGCCATGCTCTGCAGTGTGCTGTGAAAAATGGTGCTTTTCCTCTGGCATACAGGAGCTGAGCCGTACTGCAAAGAATGACTAGATGCAGCGCGGTTCCAGCTCTCATCAGTTTTCACCCAAGAGATTCTCATTTACTGTTTACGCTGTGTACATCATGATTTACTATGCGCTAATTTCCGCTAGCAAGTGAGAATCGTTGTCTTGTCTTGGCATCAAACGCTAGCGGAATTAGCATTAGCTTGCTAAAATTTGAGCCAAACCATCAGTTCACGGTACGGCTCGGTTCTTGGTGGCAGTGGAAAAGCACCACAAGCTTGTGCCATGATTGATTCTTCAGCATTAGTTCCATTCACTTCATTTTGAATCGAAATGGTTTTTCAGATTCAGGTTGTTAACGTAAAGGTTTCAGTGTAAAGAAACCACCTGCATGATCCTCAAGGATTTGGTAACCATGTTCCACTTGCAGAAGGTGGAACCCTCTGGCTAATGTGGCACAGCAAGGTGCTGCTATTGTAAAGCTTTGGGGAGATCTGCCTACATGAGGACCCCAAACATGCCAGGGTATCCTTCTGAGTCATGCAGCAAGACAATAATACGAAACTCAATAACAAGCCAATGTCAGAACGCGTGAATAACTGAAGGTGAATACAACAAATATGGATTTAAGTCAGCTAAATGGCTACATATTCATTCACTCAGGTTTTCCATATCTATTTGCTTGTAGGAATACTTATAACATTCATTTTTCATTTTTATTCATTTATCTGACACTTTTTTTTTTTTTATGAAAACCAACATACAGTAGAGGGATGAATTATGATTTATGTATAGTTCCTGGGTTTGTACCCTGAACCTTTACCTTGTTAGTATAACATACTACTTGTTGAGCTACAGGGGCACATTTAGAGTAAAACAACAAATACTTTTTCTAAAGAATTTAATTAAATTAAGGATATATACTTGCAAGTGAAGCAATTAAAAATGAACAATTTTAATCGCACAGTTTTCTTTGATTAATCGCACATGACATTAAAACTTAAAATCATAAATATTTATATATTGAATCCCAAAATTAATGTACAATTAATACAAAAGGGGGTTTATGGGTCATTCCCACACTCATTTCTGTAACATTGCAATTTTCTTTGATTTTTTTTTTTAAATTAGCTTGAAGACTCAAATTACACAACTTCATTGTTTGATCTGGTGAGGTAGTTAATCAGTTTATTACGATTTATTTCTGAGATGAAACTATTTAATCAAATCCAGGGCAAGAATTGTGAAAATGAGAAAAAATGACAAAACTAACCAAAATTTGAGCAAAAATGTTATAACACAAATTGGTAGTTGACTTTGGGTTACATGCAGTAAAGTTAAAAGATTTGAAAACATTGTATCTAGTTTTGTTTTCTTAGGTTTGTGGCTACATTGTGTACTTGGTGAAAATGGTTAAAAAATCATCAAATCAGAGCAACATAGGACATCATTTTAATAATCCAGAAATTTAAGGTAATGTCAACTGTTCTACACAAAAAATGAATACTGTATTTTATTATAACTTTATAACTTTTTTTTTTTAACTCTCAAGTTTATGTGTGATCCAGATTGGAATATTTATATAATGGATTTAATTACCCTTGTGATGTACAGATTATTTCCAAAAAAATACTACTTGCAAGCAAGTACAACTTGAATTTCAATGCTTTAAAAAATGCATTGAAAAGGCATACACCACATGTACGTGTAATCGCAGGTACTCAGCAAGCATTATTGATATAAAATGGCAAATGGCTCTACAAACAGAAGCCTGACAACCAACGTAAGTGCACTTAATAACATGGCAGATCTTAATATTTTAAGGCATAAGCCTTCAGTTAAATAAAACTTTCCAGACTTTACCCCTGGGATGAATAAAATTAATCCTAATCTTAAATACTGCAAATTACGATATTTTTATACTTGTATGCCTCTGTCTGGCAACTTTTGCAAGAGATGCTAACTGAATGTTTTGAATTTAGTTTTGAATTCTGGTATTCTAGGCAAAGTTGTAACCTAAACATTCACTTTGTTTACAACCAGGAATGAATAGGCTGTTATAGGTCTCTGTTAAAAACCTTTGCTCATATTCTTCTCCCATTTAGGTATTAAAATGGGGCATGTGTTAATTCCATCAACATCTCATAACGTAAAAAATTAGTACTATGCGTTAACGCAAAAAATTTCGCAGCCCTAATTAAACATGCATATATAAATGCACGCACAATAGGGTTGTCACTTTTTAACTGATTTTCGAACATAGTGTGAAAAATTCATATTCGAACTATATTGAATCCATTCGAATTTCTAAGTGTTACTGTAGTCTATAAGTGCATTAGACAGTGTGTTGTAATTTTGTTGTTTGTTGTCTACAGAGCTCCTAAAAGGTCAGGGAGGGAAAATTATATTTTCGATGTGCTTTGTCCCCCATAGTTTAATGCTTAAAGCAAACTTAACTGGACATGTCTGTATCGTTCTGGTTTATACTTATTAATCCATCAATTCCGTTTTGTACTTTAAACAGACAAAGTACAGTCATTAATGGTAACGCAAAAGTATTGCGAGGGGAAGCAAAACGATTTCAAAAAATATTTTCCCACCCTGACTTCTTAGAGGCTCGGTGTAATTTGTGACGTACAGGCTGTCAATAAAGTACTGAAAAGAATGATTCTGTGTTGCGTTTTTTTTGGGGGGGGGGGGGTCACAGGTATTTGAATATATCTGAACGAATTGCGTGACATTTGAAATTCGTTCGAATTTCATTTAGAGAAAAGTAACAGTCGTAACGCGGGTGCGTACACACACAAACACACACACGTGCATTTGTATACATGTCTTTGTGGGGACCATCCATTCATTTCTATGGGTAAAACCGTAATCCCAAAAATGACAACTTTAACCCCTACCTAGCCCTAACCTTAACCATAAGTAACCAAACAAAATACAAGACTTGACATTTTTAGTATTTTTATTGCAGTCACAGATGTTTATGAAATTGAGTTTCCCCTTGTGGGGACTAAAAATGGTCCCCACAACGTCAAAATAATAGGTTTTTATCAGATTGTGTGGACTATGAATATACAGTGTGCAGTTGAATTGATAATAGTAATTCCTTCACCATTACAATTACAATGATGAAATTTCATTTTGAAATTTTTTTCATTTCATCCAGCTATAATGTGGCCCTTGACTTGCTATTCCTGTGAGACGTTCATCTCCTGCATACCCCTTTTTGTTTAGGGACTTCAGTAGCCCAAGAGAAGCAGCACAGGACCCCAGCCACTATCAACCCCATCCGATCTCCTGTCCCAAGAAAGAGGCCGTGCAAGAGGAGACCTGTCCACAAGGTGGTGCCAGTGAATTTGCCAGGAAAAAGGGCTTCTCTCATATCTGGCACCATGTCAGACTCCTGTGGAGGGAGGGACAGAGGGCCAAGGGAAATATCTGTCCTTGACCAGTTGGACCAGTCTGGCCAGCCTCCCAAGCCCGCCTCACCGCCACCTGCAGATGATGCCTTCAGTCGCTACAACCTTCAGAGGGACATGTCGTCCTCCGAGGTAACGAAGCCGGCATATGGAGCTCAAGATAGGATACCTGGGCTATTTTAGGCCTCCGATCCCGTATCGTACATGTTGTAAGTGTGCAAAAGGTTCCAAGGGTTATTGTCCTTAATGTCCCTCCCACTGAAGTTTACTATTTTCCCAGGCTACGGCATGCCTTCCAAAGCCATTTTTTTAAATAGGCTCTTCAGGAATTGTGAAGTGTTTCACAGGCATACAGTTAGCTTCACAAAAGGAATGAGTCAGTATCCAGGAGTTGACCCTTGAGAGAGAACGCTTCAAACTAAACTTGTGATCATTGTGTATATGGTTTTGTCTCGAGCTGTTCTTTTGTAGTGTTCACCTTGTCATGACTAAGACTGTCCTTCTGATGTTAAGGTGTCAGTTCCGAAGGAGATTGGTGAACTTGGCTGGCACTGTTGCTCACCCCGGGCTATCTATCGGATTATGTGATGCTGAGTTCTCGTGTCTGTGTGTATGTGTGTGTGTGTGTGTGTGTCTGTGTGTGTGTGTGGCCAGCTGGGTGTTCAGCCTGAGGTCCAGCTGGCGGAAGACTACGACGTGTTTATCTCGAAGTCCCAGCTGGACTCCATCTTGGTCAATTACACCCGCTCCGGGAGCCTGCTCTTCAGGAAGCTGGTGTGCGCCTTCTTCGATGACGAGACGCTGGCCAACTCGCTGCCTAACGGCAAGCGGAAGAGGGGGCTAAATGACAACAGAAAGGGCCTGGACCAGAACATTGTAGGGGCCATAAAGGGTAGGATGCCTTTATTGCCACTGGGGAGGGGCTGTAGAACAACAGACATAAGGACAACGAGAGTGGACGCTCGTGGGAGTTTCACTTACACAAAAATGTTCCAAGGGCAGAAGGAAAAATGGTTCCGAGAGAGAACCAATCAGATTGTACAGGAGGTGGGTCCAAACAACTAGAGGAAGCAAGACCAAGACATCTGATTGGTTGGATCTGCCTCCTGTACAATCTGAATGGTTATCTCTCTGAACCAATCATTTTTCCTTCTGCCCTCAGAACACTTTTGTGTAAGTAAATCTCCCATAAGCGAGGGGGGACACCCAAGCCCAGTTTCCTAAAAATACTTCCATAATACTTCCAAATAATCCATAGTTTAAAGTATAAATCCATCTCTAAGTAAACTAAGTGATGTCCCGCAACAAAAAACCTCATCAAAAAACCGTAGCATTGCGACATTAACCTGTAGCTAAATATCATCTGTAGCAAAACATCACATATAGTTAAATGTCACCTAAACGTCACCTGAACACTTTAAAATGCCAGGTTACTTTTGTTCCAATTCCTCCAGCGTTCACAGAAAAGTACTGCACCACTAACAAAATCGAGAAGCTCCCAGGTCCCAGAGATTGGGTGCAAATTCTGCAGGACCAGATTAAACTGGCCAGGAGACGGTTAAAGAGACAAAACGTGGGTGAGTTTTGTTTAATCCTGGATAAATAAAATAGCTGAAAATAACATTTGGTTAAGTGCTAGTTTTAAATCCATTTGTAGGAAAGATAAATTTTGCTCTCAGGCTGATCGTTCATTTCTTTTTCTTTTAACAGAGGCTGCAGATGCTGTTTTGAACACAACTGCCGTATACACCACAGGTAGGTCTCACCACCCACCCCCCGCATTAAATGGTTCAGTACCATCTTCCATCCTAACTCCCATCCCTCCTTTTTCTGCCATAGTATCACCCAGACATCTTTCCAGCCCTCCCCAGTCGGGCCGAGTCATTACCACACACATCCCTGGCTATGTCCCATAAATCTCAGTCGTCCTTTTCCCTGGATCCTCTGACAGCTCGCAAAATGTCAGCTAATTACCTCTATCTTTGCCTCTGTCTCCGACCCCCTTTAGTGAGCGGGGGGGGGCAGCCACAAACACTACCCCCGACTGCTCCGTACTTTATTTCACAAGATTAAAAGACAAGCAATGCATCTGCCTTAAAGCACAGGATGATTGTTTTATGATAGTGATTTCCTGATGTATACCAATGCACTTTAACGGCAGTAAAGAGCAAACTGTGTATTTAACACATCGCTAAACCCATCTTAAGGATAGCCCATGAATGTTTTTTTCCCCCTCATACTCTGAAATTTACAGTTAGATATCTATTTTAATTGACACCTCCTATTTACTCACTGCAAGGCAACACATGGGACCAAAATACGTAATCATGAGGTGTGTTATATGAAAACAGATTTTCCTACGGTATATTACACAAATCCTATCCTATGGAATGGCCCAATAAGGTGAAGAGACCAGAATTCACTGGCAGAATTTCTGTGTGCTATCAGTGGGCCAGTCAAAACAGACTTGTAAGCATATTTTGGTCTTGTAATTACATTTGATCCAGCTGCCCTCAGTAATATTCGTACACCTTGATGCTTGTTACCGGTTTGTACAACTGCATTTAAAAAGATGGCTGAATTGATGCTGGTTGTTTTTATTTCCGCAGAAGAGTGCCACTGCTCAGAAGACAGGAAGGAAAAAATAGAACTGCCTAGAGGTAACAAGCCTGAACAGTTACTGTCTTCATTATCATTTGTAATTTATTAGAAAGTGACAGTAAGTAGATTGTTAGACAGATAATTAAAAGTAAAGAGACCTTTTGTTTACTTGATTGTCTGTTCTTCAGGTAATGAGTTAAAGAAGACAGCAGTTGGCATTGAAGAGGATACCTGTGCTTAATGCTTAATGCATTTTCCATCCAAATAGAAACTGCTTGGTGATAGAATGATGTTTATCAAGCCCCCAGGCGCCTCTGACTCTGAGCCACTTTAAAAACTGAAAAGTGATTTACGAATACATCGAAATGCTTCTTTTCGCACATCCCATCTTGAGACACATACATACATACAGGTGAGAGGGCAGCTTGTGGTCCGAGGGCAGGATCAGATGTTTATCCGATGCTCCTGGAGCATTTGTCAGGGGGTTAAGGGCCCTCAAAGGCCTTAATGTCCATCCTAAATATCTGGGTCATTAAAGAAATCATCTCCAAGTATAGTGGATTACTTCAATATTACAGACGCAAGGAGCTTTTCCATGAAATTGGACAGTTTCATGTTGCTGGCTTCTCTGGTCTCATGAATTTTTTTTAAACTGTCATTTTACACACATTTACTGTACACCGTAATTAATAAGTGGCTTTAAATGCCAGTTTCAGGTGCCTGTCTGTTATGTTTGTATCGCACGCCTTTGACATCACCTTGTCTCACGTTTATTTTTCGTCATCTTGAGAGCACTGTATTCTCCGCATATAGACCCAGTCTTATAGCATCAGTCTACAGTTTTATTCTTTTTTTCAACGCTAATTAGTTCACAGTTGTGGTGACTGGATCTAATTGAGGACTGGCAATTACATCTGTATGTCGAGGAAAGCAAATTGCAGTTCAGCCCAGTCTGAAGTTGCCAGATTGGGTGGCTAGATAACATATTTAAAATCTGCTGTCTGACTTGATTGACTTTAGCTAACTGTTCTTTCGATTAAGCATTGTGATGCTAATTGTGTTTATCGTTTTCATACCAAACATCTTGATGGAGGACATTTCAAGGAAATGGTAATGCCATGCTCATTGAATAATAAGAATGGACATTTAAATAGAAATTACCATGACAATAACAACAGATGTTCCCCTGGACTTACAATCATGGCACAGTTTTATGCATTTCAATCACTACATGTAGTCATATTAGATCACCTACTCCAGACATTCAAAATACATGTAATTATCATTTAGTTTACTATTCTCTAATTTTCCCCAAATGAATTAGGTGTGTATGTAATATAATTAAATGTTTTATATAAAAGCCAAGCCAATAAGTCTTAAAATGTTTGAAATAACATTCAAATAACTGACTCTACCTTTATGCACTTTGTCAAGCCTTTTGTTTGTAATAATGTTTATCTGCACCTTAATTTGTTTTTTTTGTCCCTTTTGATTTAGTTTAATGCAATTATAAAAACTAAGCATTGTTATGATCTTGTCAATACTATTTTTATTCTGTAAACAATCTTATCAAGATGTAAGTATGCCATCCTTTGATATGCATAATATTTTAAAATGAGTACTACTGCATAAATGAAGAGATGTGGACACTGTGTGAGATTTAATTATGTGGCTCTGTGTATTTATTTGTGAAGTGTGCTGGAAACACATCTATTTTAACTTGCTGTGTAATCAGAACCTTTGTCAAACTGTAAGTGTAAGTATTGTCCTTTGCCGTATGACTTGCCAAGAGCAGTGTTGTGCCCCTATTGAATAAAGCAAATTTCTCACAGCTGTCTGTATGCAAATTTCACGTTATAAAATGTAAAATGTTTTTTTTTTTAATTGCAGGTTGTAAATGTTTGACAGCACAGCCAGAGTTAAACATTCGCAAACTGTCTGAATAAAATGTAATTGAATGTGAATTTTAATTCAATCTGCCAGTGCATGTATTACACACTATATATAAACCTTAAGTAACTTTGTATTCTTAGATGATATATAGTGGACAAAATATTAAGATGACAGTTCTGAAATTAAAGGCAATTTTGATTATATTATTGTAGCCGTACATTTAAGCATAGCTTAAAGGGGAGGTAAAGGCGCCAGTCAGCCCTTGAAGGACCCTAGTTAGTTCTGCTCTTTTATTCAAAATATCCAGCATATCTGCATTTTCCCTTTAAGCTACGGGTTTATTTTGGTGTAAAATTACGTATATATCTTTTTGGGTCTGGAATAACGCTTTATTCTGCAGTCTCGCTAGGAGAAAAAAATGTTTGCATCGAAATGCATTTTTCTTCCGGCACTGTTTGGGGCGCCCCTTAAGGCCCCGGTGCATTCTGGGACGACACCCTCTCTAGTATCGAGAGGCGCCGCTAAACCGAAACCGGTAAGGGAAAAAAGCGGAGTGCGGAATTAAAGGGGAAATGAAATGTGAATATGAGCGTCGTCTTTCTTTAAACGTGCGAGGGCTACTGCTTTAAATATTTACTGTTCGGTGGAAAACGCCGACTTTGTGCGGAGTGCGGGAGACGCGGGGGTTTCTTTAACTAGCCGAGTGTGGTGTAGCTCTCTGGGTAGTGGGCTACCAAGGGGTTAATTTTTTCAACTGCCGACATTTTTACACGCAGCTCGCCCGTTGTCCGGGACGAAAAAAACACGTCTAACGCTGTGCATAACCGGATTGTATGACAGTGGAGAAGGCGTATGCATCATTCTGTGCGAAATAACTACCCACGGGCCCGGCTTTCTCTAGGTATAGATGTTTTTGTCTCCACCCCCAGCTTAGCTAGCTAGCTAAGCCTGCCCATGCGTGGAGCTGGGGTGCAGCGGAGAGACACAACAAGGGGTTAATGTTGTGCTTCACTAAAAGTTTGCAGAATCTTTGCAGAATACCTTAAAAGTTTTACTTTGACGCCGGTTATGTTTGTGCAATATACGATAGGACATCAGCGGATTATAAAGCGTCCCTAGGGCGATTCCACTTTGACAGGCACATGTCACACCCCCGTCGCATTAACTGGAACCCAGAGCTTACAGACAAGGGGGCATATCAACCGCCTTCTGCCGCTTGACTTCAGCATGGCTCATGTTTATAGTTTTATTTTTTTAAATAGAGTTCTGATGTTATCCAGCCGCTGTCAGAAACGCGTATAAAAGGTGCTAGTTATTTTTATTTATTATTTGTAATAGAATGTTAATGTACGTGTATTGATATAAGTTTCTTTAAATCTCCGCAGCGATTTTTGTGCATTTTTAGGCAGTTTGATAAAAGATTTTGTGTAAGCAGATGATGTGCATTCTTCCATCATGTATGCTAGTATTGGGTTGTTCTGAGTCGTTTTAATTTACGCTAATATAAAATAAATTTTTCTAGTCGTCTGTTAAGTGCCAACCGAAATAACCAAGTTCTTGAAAATAACATAACTTTCTCCTTTTTTTTTCTTTTTTTTTTTTTTTGCTCGTCAAGATTGTCGTTTGTTGAGAGGCAGCGGTCCAGTTACTGGTAAAGGTGCAGCCATTGTCCCCAGGCCATGTCTGTGCGGGAGTCTTTTAACCCCGAGAGTTATGAACTGGACAAGGGGTTCCGATTAACCCGCTTCACAGAACTCAAGGGGACCGGCTGCAAGGTGCCACAGGACGTACTTCAGAAGCTTCTGGAATGTCTGCAGGACAATCACTTCCAGGAAGACGAACAGTTTTTGGGGGCGGTTATGCCCAGGCTGGGTAGGTCTCCTCAATCACGGCGTCCCCCTCTGGTAAATGCTAGCAAATGGGGCAAATGGGATCCGAGCTTAAACAACATTTGTGTAATCACCGTGACGATACTTCATTAAAACGCCCCCCTTGTGTGAAGGTATCGGCATGGATACTTGTGTCATCCCCTTGAGACACGGCGGCCTTTCACTTGTGCAGACGACAGATTACATTTACCCCATTGTGGATGACCCCTATATGATGGTAGGACTTCTGGACTCTTTTACCATTTGTAACTGATTTTTTTTCTCATATCAAATGGTTAGTGATTCCATTTGTTTAGTATCTGAGTTGCTTCCTTCCCATCCAGGGACGCATTGCCTGTGCCAACGTGCTGAGCGACCTCTATGCTGTAGGTGTCACAGAGTGTGACAATATTCTCATGCTTCTGGGGATCAGCAACAAATTATCAGATAAGGTGAGAAGCATATATACTTAAAATACAAATTTAAACCTCAGAAGATCGTATCTACCATTGTGTGGTCATAGTATAAGACATTTCACCGTAGTTATCTGCAATGTACAAGTTTTAGTTTCAGAGTATACAGTTGTTGTCCTTTAGGACAGAATTCGCAAACCACCTGTAGATGTCCTCTTTTTTGATGGTACTGGTGAAGGTGTCTGTCCTTGATTATAATGGCTGGCAAATGGTGTCTTTGGTAGGAGAGGGACAAAGTGATGCCCCTGATTATTCAGGGGTTCAAAGACGCATCGGAGGAGGCCGGAACGTCGATAACAGGAGGCCAGACGGTGGTGAATCCTTGGATCGTTCTCGGCGGAGTGGCGACGACAGTATGCCAGCCCAACGAGTTTATCATGTGAGTGAATCTCTCTTCCTCTGCTGTCCATTTTCTCCAATTATTCACATTGACCACAACCTCCCCCTACGTATGACGAGATGTCTCTTATCTGCCTGTCAAATCAATTTGTAAAAGGTGCACAGTGACTGAGGTGACAATCATCTAGATCAGAGCAGTGCAGTTTCAGGGTGTTTGCAGAAACATCTTCTGTATTGAGAAGGCTGCATCTTTCAGTTTGTAAGAATATTGTTAACTTTATATGTATATGCATAATGTACCATCCTTCGTAACAACATCCCATTGCTTATACGCCTGAGGTCCCATAACTTTAAAATTGAGTTGAAAAACCCTGATTGGCTAACAGGACATAGCAGACATAAGTGACCACGGCGCACCACATGTAACTTCTGTAAACCAAGCGGCTGTGCTGCCAGTCGTATAATGGTACAGTACATATCCACCTTATAATACCCATAATGCACCACGTGTAACTACTCTAAACAAAGCAACTGTGCTGCCAGTCTTACATAAGAACATAAGAACATAAGAAATGTACAAACGAGAGGAGGCCATTCGGCCCATCAAGCTCGTTTGGGGAG